>QJPP01000154.1:0-447371 GCA_003996215.1 Jaltomata sinuosa
CCAACTTCATACTTAACCGTAATAGGGAACAATTCTGTAAGTAAATAGCAAGAGTCTACCTACAGTCCCCCGGCCGCCCATACAACCGAGGAACACAAACAAGTGAAAACAAACCCTCCGGCATCCCATAATACCAGAGCGTACAATCAATAAACAACAAACAAGGGTGGAGCCTCATACAATGAATGATATGATGCATGAAGATCTCAAGTGAAATGGTATCTCTGTATGTACCTCCTCCGGTGCCGATCCGGCCCAGCAGGTAGGTTCCATGGAAGGTCACTGCCCGTATACCTCTACTCCACCGTATACCCTTCCTCCGGCACATGCAGCCCGCTGCCCCAGGCCCGGAAGGCAAGGTCCATGGAGATCCCTGACCCCATACTAAAACTCAGTATCAAAACATGTCGTCCGGAAGCAAGTCCGGTTTCAAGACAGAGACCCAGTCTTGAATATGCACGCCCAGACCCTGTCCAGGACTAAAGTAGTAGGAAAATATCTCAAAAAAAACCCCTCCAAGGGTGCCCGGGCATAACCGGGTCTAAACAGTAGAAAGTGATCTCGGGTGCTCAGTTCGACCGAGGCTAAAATTATGTCAAATAGCAAGAAAACTCAACTAGCACCCCGGCCCTGCCGAGTCTAGCGTTAATCGTAAAACTGCTGATTTAAATCATAATTTTACTTTCTTTTTCCCAATTATATTCACAAGTTAAATCAAACCATAGTAAAACATGGATAAAACCTCTTTAAATGCATGGAAATGGTATGATCAAACACAATAGCTGCCCACCAGCTCACAATCAACCTATCAACCCTGCACAGGCCCACAGCTACTCAGCAAGCATAACCAGCCTAGAAGGATAATTCTATGCCCGGGGCTCGCGGACATTCCCAAAATCCCACCTTCTATGTTCCAGAGTCAACAAGGTCTCACAGGACCACAAGGGTAAATAAAATATATCGGCAAGTACTACAAGCAACGGAGGAACAAAAGTAGGCGGACATGAATAAAGCGGTCGAGGTCTGTGGTACCAACCTAATAAACCAACCCAAGGATGCCCATTAATAGAATTTTATCCTATATATGCGGAGTCTAGGGAAAATAAACCGTAACCTACCTGTCTTCCGATGACAAACTGCTAGAACGACGATGTCCATGCTCGAACCGCTCCGAGAAACTCTGAAATTAAATCAAACTCGAAATTAGGCTTGAATAATTTGATGTAGATAATTGATTTGCTCTCGGTGACCAAATATGTCATCAAAATATTTTTCCTACTTAAATTCTCCTTCTACGCATACAAGATTGATATAGATGCTACATGGAAAGAAATTACTACTACTTACGAAAACTGTGGCAAATTTTACTTGAGATATATATAACATGCAATACCTATATATAAAGTGAGTGGAGAAGAGTTAATCCTTTTGCCAAGCTTCAGCAAAAGCAAATGAAGTTAGGATATATTTATGTAATAAATAAAAAGGATTGCCAAGTCCTAGTGCTATATATAAAAGTTATACTTGCACCCATAGGTGGACAAGTGGAAGACATGCCCCCTTTCTATCTTTTGTTGCCCATTCCCACAACTTCCACGTGGAAGTGGAGGGGTATACCAAGACTAATTTATCTCATTATGGATGTACTCGGGTATTGCGTAAATTCATGGTAAAATAAATATAACTTTTTGAATATATCATAATTCATAGAAAATTATTTCAAACAAAACCTACTATATTATAATAATAATTTTTAACATAAGTAAATTTACGATCTCCGCTAAAATATTACAATGCATAAAAACCTTATAACATAGATACATATACAGTTATTTTATAACAAAAATATTTTTCATAGACCTTTTAAAATACTTTAAAAAAAGGTAATAAAAAATATAACTTAAAAATAAAATATTTCCAAATATACGCGGATGCTAATAAAATTCTTAAATTTAGGTTCGCAATTTACCATCGCACGATTTTGATACTCAAGAACTCTCTTGGAATCCTCCCTTATGTTTTCTCACTGTTTCAGAACTGAAATGACATTTTAAAACGTGAAGTTGAGGCTTTAAATCGATTTCGACCCGACCCAGTTCGCGACCCGGTTTGCAACCCGGATTCTGCCAGACAGTCCGTGGTAAAACAGTCATAACTTTTTACTTCGAGATCAGTTGGACGTGAGGTTTTGTGCGTTGGAAACTAGACATGTAGACCTTCGATTTGGTATTTTGAGGGACTTCTAACTCTTTCTATATTGAGAGAAAATCTCTGAGACATTTTACCCAAAGTTCAGAAAATTTATTAAAGAAACTTACGATAACTTTTGGCGACTTGCTTGACATCAAAACTTATCATACGACCAAACAAATGGACCCGGCATCGAAATACCGGTCCCGACAAGCCTTAAATGGCTTGGTGCCGCTACAAACAAGCTCTAACGGTACAAGGAATACGTATACGTGGAAATAACTGGAAGGGTCATTACATCATCCACTACTAAAAAGGACTTTCGTCCTCGAATGTCAAGGTCAAGGGGGTACCTGAAGGCTCAAACAACTGCGGATACTGAGCCCGCATGTATCTCTCGGTCTCCCAAGTAGCCTCCTCGACTGGATGGTTCCTCCACTGAACCTTAACAACCAGGATCTCTCGAGACCTCAATCTCCTGACATCTCTGGCCAAAATAGCCGCTGGCTCCTCAACAAAGGCTAAACCCTCACCCAACAGAACTGAATCCCACTGCAACACATGAGACTCATCTGGGACATACTGAAGCAACATCAAAACATGAAATACAGGATGTATAGCTGAAAACATCGGAGGCAAAGTTAGCTGATAGGCAACGCTACCAACCCTTTGAAGAATCTCAAACGGCCCAATGTACCTGGGGCTAAGCTTGACTCGCCTACCAAATCTCGTCACGCCCTTCATGGGCGATACACGGAGAAACACCAAGTCACCGACACTAAACTCCAAGGCACGACGCCTATGATCAGCATAACTCTTCTTCCTGCTCTAAGCTGCCCGAAGTCTGTCCTGAATCGCTCAGACCTGATCTAACGAATCTCGAAGCAAATCTGTGCTTTGTGGCCTAGAACTAAAACCATCAAACCAACCTACCGGTGATCTACAACGCCTTCCATACAAAGCTACAAAAGGTGCCATGCCGATACTCGAATGTAAGCTGTTATTATAAGCAAATTCTGCCAAAGGAACAAACTGATCCCAAGAACCTCCAAAGTCAAGAACACAGGCCCGAAGCATGTCCTCTAGAATCTGAATGGTCCTCTCTGACTGGCCATCTGTCTGAGGGTGGAAGGCGGTACTAAGATGAACCTCTGTACCCAAATCTCGCTGAATAGACCTCCAGAACTGAGATGTGAACTGAGTGTCGCGGTCTGAAATAATAGAAGCTGGGACCCCATGCAACCGAACGATCTCACGAAGGTAGATCTGAGCTAACCTCTCTGAACCATAATAAGTCTGAACCGTCAAGAAATGTCCTGACTTAGTCAGCCTATCAACAATTACCCATATGGAATCAAACCCATGAGAAGTACGAGGAAAACCAACAACGAAGTCCATAGTAATCCCTTCCCACTTCCACTCAGGAATGGGAAGTCGCTGCATCAAACCACCAGGTCTCATGTGCTCGAACTTAACTTGCTGGCAGTTCAAGCACCGAGATACGAAATCCGCTATATCCCGCTTCATACCACTCCACCAGTAAAGTTGCCTCAAGTCTCTATACATCTTTGCTGTGCCAGGGTGAATGGAGTATCTAGTACAATGTGCCTCGTGAAGTATCAACTGAATCAAATCACAAATCCTCGGAACACAAAGGCGACTATCAAACCTCAGAACCCCATCTGAATCTAGAGTAGCCCGACTGGTCTCACCCTGAACAACCCGGTCACGAAGGTCACTCAACTGCTGATCCTCAAACTGACGGCTCTAAATCTGATCAACCAAGGTAGAACGAACCTCAATACTGGCGAGAACTCTGCTAGAATCCGACAAGTCAAGCCTAACCAAACGGTTAGCCAAGGACTGGATGTCCAAGGCCAACGGTCGCTCTAAAACTGAAAGAGAAGCTAGGCTACCCATACTTACTGCCCTCCGACTCAAGGCATCCGCTACCACGTTTTCCTTGCCCGGATGATACAGAATAGTGAAGTCATAGTCCTTCAGTAACTCGACCCATCTCCTCTGTCTCAAGTTCAACTCTCGCTGACTCGTGATATACTGAAGACTACGGTGATCAGTGAAGATCTCACAGTGAACTCCATATAGGTAATGCCTCCAGATCTTGAGCGCGAAAACTACCGCTGACAACTCTAAGTCATGAGTGGGGTAGTTGCGCTCGTGAACCTTCAACTGCCTCGACGCATATGCTATTACTCGACCCTGCTGCATCAACACACAACCAAGACCAACCCCAGAAGCATCACAATACACGAAGAAGCTTTGACCCTAAACCGGCAAAGTCAAAACTGGAGCTGAAGTCAATAAGGCCTTAAGCCTCTGGAAGCTATCCTCACACTGATCCGACCACTGAAATGGGAAATCCTTCCTAGTCAGCATAGGCAAGGGTGCTGCTATGGAGGAAAATTCCTCAACGAACCGTCTGTAGTAACCTGCTAACCTAATAAAGCTACGAACCTCAGTAGCAGTAGTAAGTCTAGGCCAATCACAAACCGCAGAAATCTTTCCCGGGTCAACCCTAATCCTATCCTTAGACACCACGTGCCCTAGGAATGCAACTGACTCAAGCCAAAACTCGCACTTTGAGAACTTGGCATAAAGCCGATGATCTGTCAAAGTCTGGAGTATAACCCTCAAGTGCTGCTCATGCTCATCTCTACTACGCGAGTATACCAAGATGTCGTCTATAAAAACTATCACAAATAAGTCCAGATACGGTCCAAGAACCCTGTGCATCAAGTTCATAAAGGCTGCGGGGGCATTAGTCAACCCAAAAGACATCACCAGGAACTCATAATGGCCATAACGTGTCCTGAATGCTATCTTAGGGATGTCCTCTGCCCTAATTCTCAACTGATGGTAGCCAGACCTCAAATCAATCTTCGAAAACATGACTGAACCCTGAAGCTGGTCAAACAAATCATCAATCCTCGGCAACGGATACCTATTCTTCACTGTCACCCTATTCAGCTGCCGATAATCAATACACATGCGCATCGACCCATCCTTCTTCTTCACAAAGAGAATAGGAGCACCCCAAGGTGACACACTAGGTCTAATAAACCCCTTAGCTAACAGATCCTGGAGCTGCTCCTTAAGCTCCCTCAACTCAGCAGGAGCCATACGGTAAGGAGAAATAGAAATGGGCCTGGTGCCCAACTCTAGCTCAATAGCAAAATCAATATCTCTCTCAGGTGAAAGGCCTAGCAGGTCGGTAGGGAACACATCGAGGAAGTCTCTAACCACAGGAACATACTCAGGAGAAGTAGGGTCAGCACTAACATCTCGGACATATGCTAGATAAGCTAAACACCTACGGGAAATCAACTTCCTAGCTCGAAGACAAGAGATGATCCAAGATGGTGCATGGCTAACAGAACCCTTCCACACAACCGGGGATACACCGGGCACAGCTATGGTAATGGTCTTGGCATAGCAATCCAAAACCACACGGTGAGGGGATAACCAGTCCATGCCCAGTATCACATTAAAATCTAGCATATCAAGAATCATCAAATCACCCCAAGTCTCTGAATCACCAATAGATAGCATACAAGATCTCACAATCCGATCCAATACTAAAGAATCTCCTACTGGGGTCGAAACAGAAACAGGAACAGATAATGGCTCACTAGCCAACCCCAAACAAGGTACAAAGTAGGCAGATACATATGAACAAGTGGATCCAGGATCAAATAAAGCCATAGCAGACTGATGGCACACATAAATCGTACCTGTAATCACAGCATCTGAGGCCTCTGCCTCTGGTCTCCTAGGGACCGCGTAAAACTGATGATGACCTCCACCTGCCCGACCGCCATTCCTACCACCTCTACCCTGATGACCACCTCCTCTAGCCGGGGGCTGAACTGCTCGTAAAGGCTCGACCAACTGAACTGTACCCTACTGAGGGAATCTCTAGCAAAATGACCAATCACACCACAAGTAAAAAAAGCCCCTGGTGGCCTACTAGGTCGAGATAAACCCGCAGATCCCGTATAACCACCACGGCCTGATGCCCCAGAAACTCTACCCCTCGAAGACTGGCTGCCATAGACCTGATGGCTGCTCTGACCCTACTCGAACTGGGTACTACCGAAAGTCTGAAGGGAAGCCTGAACCGGTCGGCTGGACTGACCCTGGTGCTGCTACGGCTGATAACCCCGGCTCCACTGGCCAGGACCTCTACCGCCATATCTGGAACCACTATAGACACCCTGATGTCGAGGCCTCTTATCTCTGGACCCCTGATCATGTTTCTGTAAGTCCTCCACAGTGCAGGCATAGTCTACGATAGCCTGAAATGACCGACCACTTGCGATCAATATCTCAGCTGGCTGCCTGATATCTGGCCTCAAACCCCATATAAATCTGTGAATCCTATTTGCCTCGGTAGGAATGATCATAGCTCTGAACGGTGCTAGCTGATGAAAATGGGTCTCATACTCTGAGACAGTTGTATACCCCTGCATAATGTGAGTAAACTTCTCCCTGCGACGCTCACGATCACTCTGAGGTAGGAACTTGGCCATAAAGGCCTCATAAAACTCAGACCAGGTCAAAGGAGGTGACGATGGTGGTCTACAAGCAACATGAATCCTCCACCATAACTTCGCTGGGACCTCTAACTGATAGGTAGTATAACCAACCTCATGAGTCCCCAACAGACCCAAATGATGCAACATCTCCTCACATGTAGTAATAAAGGCATGTGGATCCTGCCCAGAAGTACCAGCAAACATCGGAGGTGCTAACCTCAAAAACCTACCCAGCGCCTTCTGCTCTGACTCTGTCATAGCTGGGCGAGGAGCAAGAGGCTGTGCAACAGATGGAACCAAAATGACCTCCGCACGGGGAGCCATAGTAGCAGGATGCGGTCCTGAGCTCTGTGCACCCAGGGCTGCGTCCTGAGCGGATGTATGTGCTACCTCAGAAGGCCGCTCTCCAATCACACCCAAAAGCTGTAATAGTAATCCCCGAATATCTGGAGACTGAGTTGCGGCTGTAGCTGGCACAGAAGTGGGCACTGGAGCTGGTACTGGAGCTGGTGCTGGAGCTGGTACTGGAGCTGGTGCTGGTACTGGAGCTGGTGCTGGAGCTGGTGGTACATGGGCTGCCCCCTGATCCACATGCTGCTCGGGCTCTACCTCCACTCTGGCAGCTCTAGCAGGTGCCACTGCTCGAGGGTGTCCTCGACCCTTAGCTGGAGTGGGAGGCTCATCTCGGCATGACGCCAATGATCTCGTACGAACCATCTGCAGAAGAATGAAGTAGAACAAATGAGATTTCCAGAAATTCCAAGGGTTCCACGCACGACACAGAAGCAATGAAAGAGTCAAATTTCCTAAAATGTAACTGTAGCCTCCCAAAGATTGAGTACGGACATCTCCGCCCCAATCTGCAGGACTCTACTAGACATTGGCTCCTATACCGATGACACCGATGAACCTAAGGCTCAGATACAAAGTTGTCACGACCCGATTTCTCGGTCATGATGGCACCTACAACCCCCAGTAGGTGAACCAATTCCCGTAGCCCAGGACAGTTAGTAATGGGCTACTATCTAACAAATAAGCGGAAGAATAATTTAATAAGCAAAGGTAAGAGAGTAAGATGAGGACAATAGATAACAGGAGTATATATATACATATGCGGAAACTAAACCAAACCCCAAGACCTGGTATCATAGTATAGAGCCAAAACTACATACATGGAGTGCAAACGATCTAAAACAATATATACAGATGTCTCTGAATGGTAATCGAGTACATAAAGCAAAAGATAAACTAAAGCTAAGCTCCGATCGCCAAGAGCTCACCCTCAGTCTGAAGTAGTCCCCAACAGATCTCCAAGAATGAATCACAGCGATCTAACGGTGATGGCCCACGCTAGGATCTGCACCAAACGATGCAAGGGGTAGGGTGAGCACCAAATGTGAAGCATAAGGTACCCAGTAGGTATCATAGGCCGACTGGGCACATATAAGATAAAAGCGTTGTAACAGACAGAATAGAAGCAAGTAGTCACAGAAATCAACGAAAGGTACACAGGAACTAGCCCAGAGGGAAATCAACAGAACCACATGTGAAGCCAGTAAGCAGAATATACACACCATAGGCACAGGTGAATGTAAGAAATAACGCACCTGGGGTCCTTGCAATAACAGTGTATACATAATAAGTTTACGAAATGGACGGTATACTGGTAACCTCAAGTATATGAGAGGGAAAGAGTAATGATAGACATGCTCAGAGACATGAATCAAACTCAACTAATCATATCAATCTCAAATTCAGAAGCTAACAGTCTAGCAGCAGCCAACTTCATAGTTAACCGTAACAGGGAACAATTGTGTAAGTAAATAGCAAGAGTCTACCTACAGTCCCTCGGCCGCCCATACAATCGAGGAACACAAACAAGTGAAAACAAACACTCCGGCATCCCATACAACCGGAGCGGACAATCAACAAACAACAAAAAAGGGTGGAGCCTCAGACAATGAATGATATGATGCATGAAGATCTCAAGTGAAATGGTATCTCTGTATGTACCTCCTCCGGTGCCGATCTGGCCCAGCAGGTAGGTTCTATGGAAGGTCACTGCCCGTATACCTCTACTCCACCGTATACCCTTCCTCCGGCACACGCAACCCGCAGCCCCAGGCCCGGAAGGCAAGGTCCATGGAGGTCCCTGACCCCATACTAAAACTCAGTATCAAAACATGTCGTCCGTAAGCAAGTATGGTTTAAAGATAGAGACCTAGTCTCGAATATGCACGCCCAGACCCTGTCCAGGACTAAAGTAGTAGGAAAATATCTCAAAAAAAAACCCCTCCAAGGGTGCCCGGGCATAACCGGGTCTAAACAGTAGAAAGTCATCTCGGGTGCTCGGTCCGACCGAGGCTAAAATTATCTCAAATAGCAAGAAAACTCAACTAGCACCCCGGCCCTGCCGTGTCTAGCGTTAGTCGTAAAACTGGTGATTTAAATCATAATTTTGCTTTCTTTTGCCCAAGAATATTCACAAGTTAAATCAAACCATTTCCAAATTATTTCCATCAAAAATGGGCCCCCGGGGCCATGCAAAGTTTAGAAAATTGTGTCAGTAGGCCCGAAGCCCAAACTGTAGTAAAATATGGATAAAACCTCTTTAAATGCATAGAAATAGTATGATCAAACACAATAGCTGCCCAGCAGCTCACAATCAACCTATCGACCCTGCACAGGCCCACAGCTACTCAACAAGCATAACCAGCCTAGAAGGATAATTCTATGCCCGGGGCTCGCGGACATTCCGAAAATCCCACCTTCTATGTTCCAGAGTCAACAAGGTCTCACAGGACCACAAGGGTAAATAAAATATATCGGCAAGTACTACAAGCAACGGAGGAACAAAAGTAGGCGGACATGAATAAAGCGGTCGAGGTCTGTGGTACCAACCTAATAAACCAACCCAAGGATGCCCATTAATAGAATTTTATCCTATATATGCGGAGTCTAGGGAAAATAAACCGTAACCTACCTGTCGTCCGATGACAAGCTGCTAGAACGACGATGTCCACGCTCGAACCGCTCCGATAAACTCCGAAATGAAATCAAACTCGAAATTAGGCTTGAATAATTTGATGTAGATAATTGATTTGCTCTCGGTGACCAAATATGTCATCAAAATATTTTTCCTACTTAAATTCTCCTTCTACGCATACAAGATTGATATAGATGCTACATGGAAGGAAATTACTACTACTTACGAAAACTTTGGCGAATTTTACTTGAGATATATATAATATGCAATACCTATATATAAAGTGAGTGGAGAAGAGTTAATCCTTTTGCCAAGCTTCAGCAAAAGCAAATGAAGTTAGGATATATATATGTAATAAATATAAAGGATTGCCAAGTCCTAGTGCTATATATTGAAGTTATACTTGCACCCATAGGTGGACAAGTGGCAGACATGCCCCCTTTCTATCTTTGTTGCCCATTCCCACAACTTCCACGTGGAAGTGGAGGGGTATACCAAGACTAATTTATCTCATTATGGATGTACTCGGGTATTGCGTAAATTCATGGTAAAATAAATATAACTTTTTGAATATATCATAATTCATTGAAAATTATTTCAAACAAAATCTACTATATTATAATAATAATTTTTAACATAAGTAAATTTACTATCTCCGTTAAAATATTATAATGTATAAAAACCTTATAAAATAGATACATATACAGTTATTTCGTAACAAAAATATTTTTCATAGACCTTTTAAATACTTTAAAAAAAGGTAATAAAAAATATAACTTAAAAATAAAATATTTCCAAATATACGCGCGATGCTAATAAAATTCTTAAATTTAGATTCGCAATTTACCATCGCACGATTTTGATACTCAAGAACTCTCTTGGAATCCTCCCTTATGTTTTCTCACTGTTTTAGAACTTAAATGGCATTTTAAAACGTGAAGTTGAGGCTTTAAATCGATTTTGACCCGACCCAGTTCGCGACCCGGTTCGCAACCCGGTTTCTGCCAGACAGTCCGCGGTAAAACAATCATTACTTTTTACTCCGAGATCAGTTGGATGTGAGGTTCTGTGCGTTGGAAACTAGACTCGTAGACCTTCGATTTGGTATTTCGGGGGACTTCTAACTCTTTCTATATTGAGAGAAAAGCTCTGAGACATTTTACCCAAAGTTCAGAAAATTTATTAAAGAAACCTACGATAACTTTTGCCGACTTGCTTGACTTCAAAACTTAGCATACGACCAAAAAAATGGACCGGGCATCAAAATACTGGTCCCGACAAGCCTTAAATGGCTTGGGGCCGCTACAAACAAGCTCTAACAGTACAAGGAAAACGTATACGTGGAAATAACTGGAAGGGTCATTACAAAGAATGGTTATTAAATTGAGCTTACCAACTTGATGCCTATCAGGAACAATGTGAAATAATTCTACTAATGTTCAAGAAATTTCTAAAGAGGCATGCTCCAAGTGGAGATCTAAATTTGGGTCAAAGGTTCAAATCCTCCAAGTGGAGATCTAAATTGTGAGGTAACTTGCATCATACTGTGACATTTAGTTATGGGCATGATGGGAGGGAACCCATCATTTTATAATCTGGAAATCATACAATTTTTCTTTTTGTTAGAATAGCTTAGTGTTTAATTTTTTACTAATCCATATAGTTTCAGGTTTTTTTAAGCTAATTTTGGTAGGTTGAGGAGTTGAAAACTCATAAAAATTTAATCAAAGACCAAAAAGGTGCTAAAATAACATACTGAATGGGTTGCGATCGCACCTCCAACTCTCCATATCACACATCTTATTGCACCCCAAAATAGTGAGCTGCCACAAAATGTTGGAACGTGTGAAATAGGTGCGTTTTCCACCTGTATTTGTGTAGGTCGCACCTGCTGTTGCACCAGAAAATAATGAGCAGCTAAAAATTTTCTGGAAGTAGTACAGCCCGATCGGTCTAATGGAGCATCGATAGCACTGGGCAAAATATGACACAATAGCGCCATCACACTGGGTCAATGCGATCACGCTGAAGTAAGTTCTAGCCAGCTCATTAAAACAATGGAAGCTCTTTAGCTTCCCCATGTCTCCTCTATTTCAATAGGTATTTCTTCCATTCTTCAAAATCCCCCTTCCCCAGTACTTCCCCAGCATTTCACACACCTAAATCATAAGAAAAAATCATTTGGTCAAGTCAGAATTTCAATCACAAGTGCTGCCTCTCCTCTCTCCTTTTTTAGATACTCAGTTTGTCCATCCAGGTCTGTTCTTATATCTCCCCCCTTTAATATTCCATTGTATGCTTTATATGGGTTTTTGGAGTTGGTGTAGAGTGACGATTCCCAATGATAGAGTGAGTGATGACATTATTAAGGAAAATTATCATTTTGTTACATGTTTTGAGCCAGGGGAAGTGTGACTATCCGTTAGGCTAAAAATTTAGGTGTTATGAGCCAGGGGAAGTCTGAGTATCTGTTAGGCTAAAAATTTGGGTGTTGTGAGCCAAGGGAAGTCTGAGTACCCATATTGATTTTGATAGATGATTTGGCCCTATGATAGATTGGGTGACATTATTCTTAAGGTAAAATCATCATCTTTTGAGATAATTTTGAATCATGACTTGTTTGGTACTAATGGAGTTAGTCTCGCATATGGATTGAGAAAGCATGCCCCTCCGAATTTTTTTGTGAAAAGTTACATGGCAAAGAATGATGTTAGTGACAACTCCTTTAATCTTTTTGTGACTCTTGACTCATTGGTGGTGATTAATGAAAATAAAAAATGTAGCTTTATTTATTCTTATTTAGGAAGTGAAAATGACACATCTTGAATAATTCTCATGCCATGTGTGATGAGATTTAGTTGAATAATTCTTGAACTTGCTTGTGTCAACTGGAACTTGCCCGGTCTGTCTTTCAATGCTTGTCTTGATTGTTTTTGGTTGGAGAAATGATCTTAGGCCTTCTTTGTGATTTTTTGAAGTCTACTTAGCCTTCAAAGACTACCATTGCACTATATGTATCATAAGTAACCCTATTTGAGCTTAATACCGTTTCTTTGGCAACCCTTTGATAAGCCTTGAATCATTTTAAAAATGATCCCTCTTTTGAACCTTCTCTCCTTGAATGCTAAAAAAGTGAAATTGAGGCTGAAAGCCTAAGTTTTGGGATGACTGAGAAACACCTAGAAGGAAATGAGCAATACATGGTGGTTTGTGGCAAGCATTAAAAGAATAGTCAAAAGAAAGGATTAAGCTTAAAAGAAATGCAAAATGAGAGAAAAAGAGAAAAGAAATAAAAGGAAAGAAAACCTCCAAGGTAAATAAAATGAGAAATTTGGAGCATCAAATGAAAAGAGTGAAATAGTGCTAGGTGTTGCATAAAAATTGGAAACAAAATGGCTTTGGTTTCAAATTGAAAAAGTTGTGTAGTGTTCAAGGAGGATGTAGTCACTTTCCTTCCCCAAGCCTACATTACAAGCTTAGTAAATCCCTTTGAGATTTCTAATCGATTGATTTTGAGTTAGTGGCGAATGAAAATAAGGCCAAGCTTATGGTTTGATACTTGTTGGTACTTGAAATTCTTTGTGAGTGTGAGTGTTTGTGCATTTGTCCCTTGTGTTATCATTGTACATAGTATGTTTTGAGACTTTCATTCTTGTGAGGGAATGTGAATTAGGATAGTTAGTGATATTGATAAATTTTGAAAATGAGTCAAATGAGCATGTTTGGTAAACTAGTGGTTTTGAGGCACTTCTTGAAGATTGGTTATTGTCACTTGGTTTTTCTTATAGTCCTATTGCATCCATGAATTTTTTTTTTGAATAGAGGGGCTTGTAATATATAGTTTTCATGTTATACACTAATCATTAGTACCAACCAAAGTCGTGTGTTTGTGCTTTAACTGAGTCTCCATGATTTGTCATGATGTCAATGCACGTGTGTTTTTGTGTCTATTGAATATGAATTAGAGCTTTTAATTTGATTTAGGACAAACAATAGTTTAAGTTTGGGGGTTTGATAAGTTGGTAAATTACCAACTTATTCTGCCTTTAATCTTATACTTTTGCTATCCTATGTGAGATAAAATAGTGCAATTGACACGATTTACTTATACTTTATAGGTACATATGATTAGAAGTGACCGAGTGAGGAATCAGATGAAAACAAGTAAAAATGGAGAATTTTCTAAAAATCTGGGGGAATTAGCGCGATTGTGCTGGCCTGGAATGATTGGGCCGAAGGAAATAGTCATGCTGATCAAGATATATGCGCGATCATTTCTGGATAGTGCGATAGCGCTGCATAGTGTAAGCTCCTTGCGCGCGATAGTGCTAGTTTAGCACAATAGCACTTCACTGTGCCTGAGCGAGAAATGAGGTAGAATTGATATTTTACACGTATCGCCAATCAAGATAAAACACCTTTTAGCTGATTGGGAAAGAATCTCTGGTATTTTTCACAAATTTGGCAAGCTTGGAGAGCAAGTTCATCACCCTACACCATTAGAGTGAAGATTGGATAATTCTATTGTAAAAATCTTTAATTCCTTTCTTCAAACTTTTGTTCTAAATTGATTAAGTGTAGGTGTATTTATTGATTTGAGATTGGGTTATTATATTAGAGATAATACTTTAATTCGGTATTAAAGTCTTATCTTGTTCTTTCTCTTGATAAAATTGTGTGGGTCTATTGAATCTTTCATGGTTTAATCACATAGTTGATGGTTGAAAACATCAACTAAGCTTACAAATTGTGTTCTTGATTGAGAAGGATTTATTCAATTGGTTAAATGTTCATTAGTAGGGATTTTGGGTTTCCACAATAGATCAAGTCTAGAAATAACTTGATTGAAGGAAGCTCCCATCTAAAAGTTAAAGCTAGAAATAGTGTGACTTATCTAAGCCGATTTGGTTGCTTTGTTGCCTAACCGTGGAGATTCGAGAGAACTCATGGAGGATAAATGTTAGATTGGTTGAAAGAAGACTAGACATACTCTTAACCAAGGCTACTTATGCATTAATTGGGTGTACATCTTGTGAATTGAATACCCATCCCTAATTCTTCCGTGTTATTCTTGCTTTGTGAAACCCATTGATCAAACTTATCTTTTATTTGATTGTCTTTTATCATTTGTTTTAGTTTTAAAAAATCCCTATAATTTTACCTTCTCTATTTTCTCATTTAACTTCAATAAGTTTCTTTAATTCATAATTATCTCAATAGCCTTTAAATTATTCTTTGTGGGTTCGATCCCGACCCTCGTTGGTTACTTATTTGTTTTTCCCTGACGATCGCAATCACCTCCTATTGGAAAGTGTTTTTAAGCGTTATCAAGGAGCAAAACAAATCCATCTGCTCTCCACCAATCTCTTATAGAATGCCGGCGTCTTACTTTCAACTTTATCCATGGTGATGCCTCTTTCCTTGACAATAGTTTTGGATAGGAGCTCATCATATATGTGCTCACAAGATGCCGATAAGAATCTATCATGAACAAAATTTTCCTCTATTTCCACCTACAAAATATTTTCAAGTTCAATGTCAATGTCGTTGGAGGCCATTTTTAGACTCAAAACACCTACAAAACAACCAACATATTAAAAGCTATTGTGTTCACTTAAAACACTCTATTTGGAAGTATTTAAGCCAAAGAATTTGTTGAAAAAGACTCCGAAGCATGATGTGTGGAGCTACTATTTTTTGCACTGCAGGAGTTGTTCATTGCATCTGCTGCAAGTGGGCCGTGTCTGCAAAGGAAAATTATTTTTTAGAAAAATTTCTTCTTCGCGCACGCGTTTAGTTGACCGCGCACGTGAAAGTTATCGCCTTCGCTCAATTTATAGCCCTTTGAGTCATTTTCACAAACACATGAGGGGCATCATTTTTCTTGCTAGATTTCACCAGCCATTAGGGGAACTTTAAGACAAAATTATAAACCAAATATACTATAAAACTCTCAATCATGCCTCACCCATCCAACAACATAGTAATAACATCACAAGAGGTGATTGAAGTGAAAGAAGAAAAAATTTATCCAAAGATACACAAAAAATTAAGAGCAAACTAATTCAAGATAGATAAGGGAACAAGTGCACATATCTGAGAAGTTGCAATTGATAAAGCTACTAATGGAAGAACTTGATGGAATTGTTTGATGTGCTTAAAAAAGGAACGGTTTCTTTGTTTGCTCAAATATTGGTCCCTTTTTGTTTTTGGATGAGTTAATACCTGGTGACTTCTCAGTTGCTCACGTACGCAGCCGGTCCACTGCCTATGTGAAGGCTTGATGACTACTTCATCATCACGTACGCAGTCGGTCCACCGCATACGCGAAGAAGGTTCACTGGGCTAGATTTTTAATTTTTCACCTAATTCACTACTTGCACATGCGGGTGCATAAGCAAGGGGCAAATCACCGTGTGTGAAATGCAAGTGCTCCACAATGTCTTCAAATTAGCCTCCAAAGGTTGGATTCATCTCCCCTCCTTTTGCACACCTACAAATAAATCAAAAAGCACAAAAAAGTAAAGTAAAACATAAAGGAAATTTTTTCAAACAATGGGTAGCCTCCCATCAAGCGGTCAATTTAACATTGTAGCACGGTGCAAGTAATTTTATTTATCTCTCTACTTTGAAGATTTGAATCTCTGCCGCAATTTTGAATTGAAATTCTGGTGACACCTATGGGGTGAAGGTGAACATAAGAAGGTTATTTCCTTGAAGTCGCATTTTGCACTTTTTTGCCTTCAAGTGAAGGATGCCATTTTGTCTTCTATGAACGAAAAACTTCAAAACAAACACACCTCAATATTTTATCTCACCAAAATTCTCCATAGGCTCGGTTACCTTGATTTTCATCCATAAAACTATGCCTAATGTTAAAAAATTGTTAGATTAAGATTTGAGTGTCTCCACTCTCAAAATTGCCTCATTTATGACATCCTCACTTTCGAATGAACTAGAGACTTTCAAAATGAGATGTTGAACTCTGCTTTGCAACTCTAGTATTATTCTTTTGATCTTGGCATCTTGATTTATGTGTGGGATGGTTGGTTACCACAACACCTTTAATTTATGAAAATCCAATGGGTTCTCTTCTTCAATGGGAAATTACTCAAAACTACTATCAGCGACCATGCATGTTTCAATGTGAACATTCAATTTCGTATTTAAATTTTGGGTAGCAATTTCAAATACCTCCTCTTGTTGACTTCTCTTAGCATGCCTTTTGAGAAATTTCTCAAACATTGGTAGAATTCTTTCGCCTTATTCCCCATCGGCTTTAAGTTGGTGGGCTTGATTCAACAACCATTCTTGGCTCATAATTTAATCACGTGCAAAGTTATCATTCCTATCAAGATCACAAGCACCACTAGCGCTATTGTTAGCATAAATATTGGAAGGGGTATGAAGATTAGGACAGTCACTCCAATGACCATCTTGAGCACCACATAGATAGCAATTATAGCCTTCATAGGATCTAGAAGGTGAATACCTCCCTCTCCAAGGGCCGATTTGACAATCTCTCCAAAAGTGGGGTCCTCCACAATATTGACATGGGTTATCAAATAAGGGTTGCGACTACCAAACCCATGATCCTTTCGAATATAGCAAAATGCCACAGAATCACCAATAACAAAAAAATTAAGCTAACAAAAACAAAAATAAATATTCACAAATTTGAACTAAAGTAAGAAAACTCAAATTTTAAACTAACTCAGTATGCCAAATTGTTCCCCGGTAACGATGCCATTTTTGATGATGCTCAAAGCACTCTCTAAAATGAGGTGGTAGCGATCGTCAAGCAAAACAATAAGTAACGCAATAGAATATCGCGGTCGAATCCACGGAGAACAATTTAAAGGCGATTGATAAAATAAGGAATTAAAGCAACTTATTAAAGTTCAAGGAGCAAAAAGAAGTAAAAATGATTGGGGGTTTTGTTGTTTAAAAATACGAACGTGATTTTAAGTGAGAGGTTGACCAACCTTTGCAACGCAAGGATATCAAGGGAGATATGGGAATGGGAAATACTTCAAATTCATTCGATCCATTACAAATTAATCAACTACTTACTAGTTTAATCATGGGTCAATTAAAATATGCCTTGGAATCTCAATTATCCACCAATATCTCTCGATAATTGGAAAATATTTCTCAACTAGCTCTCTCAAATCTAGCTAAGTATCAACAAAGTTATTCCAATTATGGCAACACTAGAATCAACTCAATTCCTTAAATGAGGTTTAAAGGCTCATATTAGTGCTAACTAACCTTTCCCCAACTTTGATTCACTCTTTCAAGCCAAATCAAAGTAAAAGAGGCCTGTCCAAGGGTTGATCACTCCCTTTAAAATCAATTCAAGCACAAGATTAATTAGATAGTCAAAGACGCAATTTATAAAATCAAAAATATTTAATAAATTGTAAAAGCACAAGATAAGCATTCAAACCCAAATAATGTATATCTCTGACACAAAATCCAAATCTCAAATCAACCAATCTACCTATAATTTTAACAATACAAAGCAAGAGTGGAAGAAAGGAACTGAAGATTTTATAATAAAAGCTTCCAATCTTCACTCCAATGGTGTTGGATGATGAACTTGCTCTCCAAGCTAGCCAAAAGTGGTCTCCCAAAAGGTGTATTCTAAATTGTATGAATTGTTCTTTCCTAAAATGGTTGGGGAGAGTTTTATGTGGATTGGGTTTCCAAAAAGTGTGAATTTCCAACACTGCCCATATGCTGCCACTTTCTTCTTAGCCTACGCCGGTGGTCCAGTGTGCAAAGGATCTGTGTCTGGTTGACCTTCACATACGTGGGAAGTCTAACGCGTGCACAAAGCTTTCTCTTAAGTTGACCTTCACGTGCACGTATGGACAACTACATCCGCAAAGGCTAATTCAGCTGCAAGTTAAATACTTATTCGAATAGCTTTGTTTTGACACGTTTTCACTTAATTCTTTTCACGATCACTCCTAAATCACATAAACCTATAAATTAGAAGTAAATCGTGTCAAATGCACTATTTTTCTCAATTATACTAGAAAAATGATAAGATTAAGAGTTAAATAAGTAGGTAGAATACCAACATATCACATACATTCCACCACCACTACTTTCACCACCTAGGCCTTCGAGAACACAACACTGATTTTATTTAAGAAGGCATCATCGTCAGACTTATAGCCACTAGGGAGTTCTTGCACTTATTCTCTTTGTATAACTTTTTGTGCATAAGGGCAATGCTTCGTTTAAGTTTGGGGGTTGTAATTATTATAAAAACATTGTGAAGCATGTTTTAATTGACGAATTGCCTTGTGTTGATATTGCACCCTTGTTGGGCTTGATGTTTTTATTATCCCCAGTTAAGTCCTACACACATAATTGTTTTACTATCCATGCCTTGCAAATGCTCTTAAATCCTATGACATGCTTGTTTCCATTTATTCATGAGCGCATAACTCTTTTTGCCTTATTAATAGTAGATTAGTCAAATAAACTTCAAGGGTTTTCTTCATACCATGGTTCTTTCGCAAGGAGAAAAAGTTTTCTTTTGTTTATTATTTATGTCAAACCGGATTGGTGTTTTCCTATGATACATTGAGAGGCGACTTTCTTAAGGAAAAATGCCAAGTTTTAGTATTTAATTGAGTCAGTGTGTTACTTATATCAAAATGGGCCCACCAATAACATTTCGTGGAATGAAATTTACAAATTGAAGGAAATAGGGGAAAATGTTTTTTGTTAAAAGCATTATCTTTTCATGACTTGCACATTCTCTGTTTGTCTTGATTGATTCACAAACGTGTGTGTAAAAGTCAAAATAGCTTGTCAAAAGTCATTTATCCCAATTTTGCAACTAGTTGTGAAATTCTTGAGTTATGATGCCTAGTTTTGCAAGGTTTTACATCATTCTTGTGTATGTGTTTTGTCTAGAACTTGCCCCAAATGTGATTCAAGCTAAAATCCTAGACGTCCCCGAGCTTGGAAGATGACCTTAGGCCCTTTTTGAATAGCCATTTTACCCTAATTGACTTCCCTTGACATTGATCCTAGTAAGGCCCTTTGAGCTTGTGACTTTTCTTTGGCACTTTGTTAGACACCTTAACCCCTTTTGGATCCTTTATCTTTGCACCCATCTTACCTAATAGCTAGAAAGTGAAATGTAGGCTAAAATCCTATATATTGGGGGGGGGGAATTGAAATGTTGGCATAGGCAAAAGCATAAGTTTAGGGGTGTATGCATAAAATGTAGAGAAGAAAAAGAGTTGTACTCAATGCAAGGTAGAACGTTATGCTTAAAATGAAAATTGCTCCAAAATGTTCAATGTAGAGAATGAATGGAAAAGAAAGAAAGAAGTTGGTGCTATAAAATGAGTTTAACGAAAGGTTGTTAAATGAATAAGTTAAAAGGGAAGCTTGGGTTGTGTGAGAGAGAAATAAGGTATAGTCAATGTTCAAAAATGTGAGTGATTAATTGAATAATCACAAGTAGCATTAGGGAGGTTTAGTCACTTGATACAAATGTAATCTTCACCTTAACCCTAGCCAACATCGTTGCCCCAAAGTCCTTAGTGATTACGAGCTTGGTAACTCTACATTAGTGGTGAATTACATGAAGGGAAAGCCTATGGTTCAATGCGTATGCACTCGAACTTCTTTGAGAGAGTGAGAGTCTTTGTGGTTCACTTATAATCCCTTTATTATGAATGGATTCTCTCTTGTGGTGAGTGGCATTATACACTTAAAACGAATAATAAATTCTCTATTTCAAGTAAGAAGAATGAATGAGATAAGGTTTGTGGAAAATCTCTAGGAAAACTTTGAAGGTCAATGCCAATGACTTGAGAAGCTTGGTAATCTTGTTTTGAATGACAAATGTGTGCTTTTGAATGAAAAGTGAAATCTTTTTGATAAGAGTTTTGAGATGAGTACTTGCCGTGAGATTTTGGTGATACGAATTTAGATGAGAATCATAGTTGAGTCTTTTATTTGATATTTTCTTATGTTTTTGAGTCAATATAATCTTGTGTACAGCCTTGTGTTTTGAGAACTTGTTTCAATCCTTACCTTGTGAGTGTCTTGCTTGAGGACAAGCAATAGTTCAAGTTTGGGGGTTTGATAAGTTGGTAATCTTCCAACTTATTGAGCCTCTATTCATAAATTATTGTCATGTTTTAATGTGAATTAGAGGTACTTATTGCCTTTATTATCGTAAATGTAGGTACTCTTAGTCAAATGAACAAAGAAAATGATTTGAACCTAAAAGAGCTCAAAATGGGGTAAAAGTACAAAGATGATCGGCAGGGTAAGGTTCTTTTGAAAAGGGCGAGATGATATGTGAGTCTCCAGAAGGCACCTACGAATGCAGGTGCCAATGTACATGGAAGCTTAGACACTTCTTGTACATTCATCTACATGAGATCCACACTTTTCCAAGGGAGATCCCCCATTACCTCCCAACTGACTTCGCAAATCTCTAGGTCTTTACAGTCTGAGAAGTTAGGCCCCTGCGATCCACATACCTCAAGGGCGATCTCAGGTGCCTTCGCCCTTCACATCGCATATGCCCTGAAGGGAAATTTTGTCCAATTGTGTGTGACATATTTGGGAAGATTCTTAAACCCTTTTTGGGATCTTTACTAAGATTTATACATCAGTTTTTACTTTCCCAAGAAGAGAGTGGTAAAGTGCACTTTCTCTCTTATTCTTCTTTAGTAGAAACACCATTGTAGACAATTTTAAACATGGAGTTTCAGCTTAGCTTGCATAATGAATGGAATTTTGGTAAACCCATTTGGTATCTTCTTTTATTCCTTTGCTATGAGTAGACAAATTCTATTCTCGGGGTGTGTGCATTATGGGTGTTTGAAATTGGGAATGAGTGTTGATTATTTAAGCTTTATAATTGATTATTGTGTATGGGCTTATTGAATTCTTCATGTTTTAATTATAAAATTAATGGTTGCAAACATTGATTTAGTTTATTAATTTTGTACTTTCTTGAAGGAGTTCATAAATTGGGTAAGAATTCAATAGTAGGGATTTGAGATTTCCACCACAAATCAAGGCTAGAAATATTTTGACTATAGGAAATACTAATCTAAGAGTCAAATATAGAGATTTTTTTGACTCGCCCTAGTATTAATTGGTTGGTTTGATGTTAAACTATAAGGCTTGAACAAAGACCATAGTAAATATGATTAGTAGGTTGAAAAAACTACTATGTGTAGCTTAAACCAACCTACCCATGCTCTTAATTAAAAGTTTGTTTGAATTATCAACCTTATCTCGTAGTAAGATCCCATCGGAAGAACAACTCTTGTAATACCCCAGAACGTCTAAGCCTAGAACCAGCTCAGAAAAATAAGAAACTAAAATTTTCAAAGTCCCAACCAGAACAAAAGTTGGTTTCCACGAACCATGAAAGGATCCACAAGCCGTGGAAGGCCATCGTGGAACTCAGAGCAGAGGCCAGCCATTTTGGAGTCAGGTTCATGAGGTTGAACAACGGAACGTGGAACAATCCACGAGCTATGGACTCCACTCGTGAAACTCAGACCTGAGGGTCCTCAATCCCTCAGGAACCATGAACTAGTTACATGGACCGTGGATGGTTCCACGAGTCATGAACCTAGTTCGTGGAACTCAGACCTCCAGTATGTTAAAAGGTCCAGGAACCACGATAGGGTTCCACAGAACATGGAAGTATCCACAGACCGTGGATCCCTCTCTTAGAACTCAGATCATGATATTTTCTAGTAATTTTTCTTATTTATTTCTAAGGGTAATCCAGACTTTTCCCAACCTTTATAAAAGCTAAGTTATGTCATCTTACTAAGCCTAAGGCTAATTATAAGCCTAAAACTACCCAAACCCCCTCATTCCCTCAGACTTTATCGATACTTAGCAAAAATTAGGATGAGACAAATGCTTGTTCCTCTCAAGAATAAGCAGAGGGTTTCTTCGAGGTTCAAGCTTCAATCTAACAGTTCCTCTGTAAAATCTTCCTCTAGGTATGTGGTATTTCAATAATGGGTTCCTTTCACCCATTGAGTCCCTAGATACAGTTCAATTCTTCAGTTTTTAGTTAGTTCTCCAGACCCAGGACTCCTAAATTCCATGAACCCAGTTTTCTTGAGAATGTAGGATAGATATATGTTTAGAAATCTACAACCCAAGTATGTTGTTAATTTCAGTACTTTAACTTCAAGCATGCTAGGCAGGTATTTCATTCAGTTACACTTCATGATTAGATTTCTATCAGATGTCAGTATTATCATTATGTATTCTCAGAATAATCAGTATTTAAGCTATCTAGTATATCAGTTGTGATCATTACTTGTATATTTAGTTAGGAGTAGACTTAGCACGGATTGGACGAAGGGATGAAGGCTCACCCATCAGTGTAGGCTAAGACCTTTAGTAGAAGTCTGTAAGTCCCAAAACTACGACCCCATTTTAGGTTCTAAAAGGATCACCTATCAGTTTAGGCTTGACACACTAGTCCCTTGTTGGACATCACATTAGTAGATCCATGCCAGTTATGTTTGTCCTCTTGGCAAGGTATGAACACCCTCCCATCTAGGGTTACAAGTTGGCCCCATAGTTAGCTCTGCTTGGGGTATGTCAGTTAACAATAGCTCCCATAGTTCAGATTCAGTACTTGCATTGACCTTGTATTCAATATTCAATTCAGATCAGTATGTTACAGTTCATGTAGATACTTGGTCATTGCATCAGTTTATCCTTCAGTTTCTTATTCAGTATGCCTTCTATCTTTTCATTATTTGTATTTAGAGTTTTGCATATATCCTGCATGCTCAGTACATTTCAAGTACTGACGCATACTTTTGTGCTACATCCTATCATGATGTAGGTTCAGGCACTCAGTATCTAGATCACGCTTAGTGCGATCCTCCTGTCCTTTCAGTATATCAGTGGGTGAGCCCTTATATTTCGAGGATGGATTTTATCAATTCTTACTTCAGTCATTATATTAGTTTTCAGACTTTTGGAGTTAGCTTGGGGTTTGCCTCAGAATCTCACTTCAGATAGAGGCTTTTAAACATAGTATTAGTTTCAGCTTTTGCAGTTAGTGTTTATTCAGACTATGATCAGGTTTTTATATATATTCAGATGACTATTGCATTATTTTCAAAACTTATTTATTAAACAACTTAACTTCTGCAAAATTAGTATTTTACAATGAAATGCTTAGTTATGTCAGACCATGGGTTAGCTTGGGGTCACTTGTGAAACTAAGAACCATGTTGTATCTAGGGGGTAGCCTCAGGGCATGAATAACCTAGTATCAGAGCATCAAATTCAAGTGTCCTTGGGTGTCTGAAAGCCACGTCAAGTAGAGTGTTCTTCATGGGTGTGAAGCGCTCCACACTTATGAAGGAGAAGCTACAAGGCATTTTTAGGAAAGCTTCCCTTATTTGTTCTCCCTCTTGTGCTATCAAGTATGAACTCTATTTAAATCTCCTTCTAACTCTTGCTCTATGCGTTACAGAAAATGCCTCCCATAAGAGAGAACAGAAGGGGAAATGGGAACAGGAATGGAAACCTACAAACACCACCAGCACCAGTAGACCCTTTGAATGAGCAAGTCACTCATGGTGAGTTCAGGGCTACCTTCAAAGTTCTTGTTTAGGCCATGAATTCTCAGGTTAACCAGTAGGCTGTGGCACCAGCCCCACCATAGAATAACTCCACAGCAACTAGAGTCTGAGATTCCATGTTTCAGACACTTAGAAGGATCCACAAGAATTCCTTGACGACATCTAGAAGAATACCAAAATAATAGGTATCACCATGATTGAGAATGCTGAGTTAACCACTTATTAATTAAAAGGAGTGGCTCATATTTGTTATCATCAATGGAAGGAGTCTCATGAATGAATGCAGGCCTGGTGGATTGGAATCTCTTTAAGATGGCATTTTTGGATAGGTTCTTCTCAATTCAGCCTAGAGAAGCAAAGGTTTAAGAGTTTATTAACTTGAAGCAGGGTTACATGAGCGTGAAGGATTACTCTCTAAAGTTCACTCATCTGTCAAAGTATGCTCTAGTAATGGTAGTTGACTCCAGGGCACGAATGAGCAAGTTCGTGTTAGGTGTCTCTGATGATGTGGTCAATGAGTGTAGAACTGCTATGCTGGTAATGTCACGCCCTAAGGCTACCCCCAAGATGTAACACGGTGCTTAGAGTCAGAAGTGACCCCAAGCTAACCCATGGTTTTGCATGTCTAAACAATTTCAAGTTAAAACTTATACTGTGCGGAAGCTGAAAACAGTTTAATAACTAGAATAGGAAAATCCCAAAAACATGTTTGAATACAAAATATATAAAGAGTATAGTGATGACTGAAAACAACACTACCAACTCAAACAGAATCTAGTCTATGTCATAAAGCCTCTAACTCATATGAGTTACTGGGACATGCCCCAACTAACTCTAACAATCTGAAAACATAAGTAATAAGTCTGAAAGGTAAAGCATGTCCATCATCCTCGAACTAAAAGAACTCATCACTGAAGCTAGTGAGTAGGATTAGAAGTTGATCTAAGCGTGGTCTGTATGTTGAGCACCTAAACTTACATCATAAAATGATGTAGCACAAAAGTATGCGTCAGTACTTCGAATGTACTGAGCATGCAGGATAAGGTCTAAGCTGAACAACATGATAACAAAACATATATATATATATATATATATATATATACGGAAGCATAGGCTGAAAATTTGTTGGATGCAATGACCAAGTACTAACATGAATATACAATCTACTGAACTGAATACTAAACTAGATATTTAGTACATGGTTAATTCAACATGAATCTGAATGTGGGAGATACTATTAACCGACATATCCCAAGGTAAGCTAACTGTAAGTCCAACTTGTAACCCTTGATGGAAGGGTGTTCGTACCTTGCCAAAGGTACGAACAAGTCTTACGTGGATCCACTAAACCGATGTCCTCTAAGGACAAAGGTGACTAGCCTAATCTGGTAGCTAACCTCTTTCATACCTATGGAGGCGCCGTACTTCTGCGACTTGGGGACTGCTACTAAAGGTCTCATCCTAAACTGACAGCTGAGCCTTCATCCCCTCGTCTTCTCGGTACTAAGTCAACTCCCAAAAGAATACAAGCTAACATGCAACTGTAATACTAGATAGCTCAAAATTCTGATATAATCTGAGAATGCAACATATATATACTGAAAGATATGAAATTCAAATTCTGAAGCATGATTGTCTGACTGATCTGCCTAGTATGTATAATTCATGAAATAATAAAGTTAACAAAAGCTAAGGTTTCTGAGTTCTATACATGAAACTATACTAATTATCCAAGAACATGAACCAAGCATCATATAAGTTATAGCATCTGAATAGCAAGGAATTCTATAGGGTTTATAAACCTAGGTATGAGTAATCATGGAGAAACTGAAGAAACTGACTGAGTTCTAGGGACCTAGTGAGTGAAAGGAACCCACTAGTGAAATTCTACATACCTGGAGGAAGATTCTATGGTTGAACCTTTCGACTTTGGGGTTGAACTAGGAGGAAACCCTCTACCTTGTTCTTGAGAGGAAGTGCTCATATTCTTGTCGGATGTTACTAAGTGTCGATTGAATTTAGGTGTAATGATGGAAATAGAGTAAAAACCATTTAATTACTCCTAAAATAGCTTAGGATTGGAGTTGAATGAATTGGGAAGAGACGAGAATGTCCCCAACTTAAAACTAGAAATTTTAGAAAAGTCACCACCGGATGGGCTACTCAATGGGCGTCGGACCTGCGATGGCCCATCGGGTAAGGCATTGGGGTGGGGCAGACTGGGATGGCCCTCTAGACTATTCCCACAGGCAGAACCACGGCCCATCACTTCAGCGATGCCCGTGGTGATTTGCCCGTTGTGGCAAGGGAGGCTAGGACAGGGGTGCTGGCTTTTTCTCATGGGCTGCCTGATGGTCCATCGAACCTCTGACACTCGTCGGGTCCCCTATTTGGCTTGAGCTAGCTTGGACTGAGCCTCTGGGCCCTTCCCACGGGGACCCCTGATAGGTTGTCGTGTCCACGACAACTGTGGGTCAGCCCATGGGGCTTGACTGGAGATGGAATTTTCTTATGTTTTGCTGAGTTCTTGGTTATTAGAGATGGTCTAAATTTTAGGGTGTTACAATATCTCCCCCTTGGGATCATTCATCCTCTAATTAGGACTAACTAAGATGAGTTTGGAGGGAAAAAGGTGCAATCCCTACCAACTAAATACTAGGGGCTGACATATGATTGAGTCTAGTTCTAAGTACGTGAAAGCATGCTGAAAATATTGGAATAGCTGGGAAAACATGATTCTGAGACTGACATGCATAAGAGGAAAGTGAGAGACTGGAGAGGAACTATTACCTCGAGATGAAGCTGAATTAGAAGGAAAGAGGTGAGTGTACTTGGCCATTATGGCTGCTTCTGCTTCCCAAGTAGCTCCCTCTATGGACTGATTCCTCCACAAAACCTTTACTGAAACGACCTCTTTATTTCTCAACGTACGAACCTGACGGTCAAAAATCTCAACTGGGACCTCCTCATAGGTGAGACTATCCTTCACAACCACACTCTCTAAAGGTACTATCGATGCTGGATCACAAACACACATCTTCAACAAGGAAATGTGGAAGACTGGATGAACCGCTGCTAGTTCTGCCGACAACTCTAACTCATAAGCCACATTGCTAACCCTCTTCAGGATTCTGTAAGGACTTACATACCTGGTACTGAGCTTCCCTTTCATTCCAAATCTCATAACCCTTCATGGGTAACACCTTCAGGAAAACCCAATCATCGATTTCAAACTCTAAGTCCCTTCTCCTCACATCTGCATAGGACTTCTGATGACTCTTAGCTGTCCTTAGTATATCCTTGATGAGTTAAACTTTCTGCATAGTTGCATAAGCCGAATCTTGCCCAAACAAGTCTGCTTCACCTAATTTGAACCAACCAACCGGTGACCTACATCTATGCCCATAAAGTGCCTCATATGGGGCCATCTAAATACTCGAGTGGGAGCTGTTATTATAGGCAAACTCTATGAGAGGCAGATGATCATCCCAACTATCTTTGAAATTGATCATGCAAGCTCTCAACATGTCCTCTAAGGTCTGAATTGTATGCTCTGCCTAACCATTCATAGGCGGATGAAATATTGTACTAAGATTCACCTGAGTACCAAGACATTTTTGAAATGATCTCAAAAAATAAGAGGTACACTGAGGACCTCTATATGAGATGATAGACGAGAGAACCCCATGAAACATGACTATCTCACTGATGTAGAGTTTGGCATACTTCACTGCGGAATCTGTAGTCTTCACTGCTAGGAAATAGGCTGATTTGGTCATTTTGTCCACAATCACCCAAATGTAGTCATGATGTCTGCGAGTATGAGGTAAACCCGTAATGAAATCCATATTGATCACCTCCCACTTCCAAGTAGGAATGTTAATACCATGAGTCACACCTCCTGGCTTCTGATGTTCTAGTTTTACCTGCTGACAGTTGGGACACTTAGCCATAAAATTTGAGATGTCCCATTTCATGTCGTTCCACCAATAGACTTCCCATAGATCATGGTACATCTTAGTGGCACCCAGATGAATATAATATCTAGAATTATGGGCTTCTATAAGGATCTGCTTCCTCAACTCACCCACATTAGGAACACATAAGCAACCCTGGTAACGAAGCACACCATCTCCCTATTGGGAGAAAACCTCTAATCTCTGCTGAAGGACTACACCCTTCAACTGAAGCAATATGGTATCACTGTCCTGTTTCTCTTAACCTCCGCTACCAAGGAAGATTCTGACCCATTCTGGACTATTAAACCATTATCTGACGTGTCCATAAGGCATACTACTAAGCAAGCAAGCCGGTGAACATATCTGGCTAATTCTTTATTCTCTTCCTAAACATTTGATACTCTACCTATGGATAGTCCACTGAGGGCATCAACCACTACATTGGACTTACCCGGATGGTAGAGTACATTCATGTCAATCTTTAAGGAATTCAATCCACCTTCTCTGACGAAGATTCAACTCTTTTTGGGTGAACACATATTGGAGGCTCTTATGATTTGTGAACACATCAACATGAACACCACACAAGTAGTGTCTAAAAATATTTAAGGCAAACAAACCTGCTGCAAGCTCGAGGTCATGAGTCGGGTAGTTCTTCTCATGGACCTTAAGCTATCTGGATGCATAAGCTATGACCTTACCTTGCTACATAAAAACACAACCTAGTCTTACCCTTGATGCATCACAATAAACCACATAGCCATCTGAACCCTCTGGTAGACTCAAAATGGGTGATGTAGTCAACCTGGTCTTCAGTTCTAAGAAGCTTTTATTACACTCATCTGACCACTGGAACTTGACCTTCTTCTAAGTTAACTTGGTCAATGGGGAAGCTATGGATGAAAATACTTCAACAAACCTCCTATAGTAACCGGCCAAACCCAAGAAACTTCTGATATTAGCCAGAGAGGTGGGTCTGGGCCAGTGCTTTACTGCCTCAATTTTCTGAGAATCCACTCGAATCCCTTTGTTGGATACCACATGACAAAGAAAAGAAACATACTGCAACAAAAATTCACATTTGTTAAACTTAGCAAATAACTAGCAATCCCTGAGAGTTTGTAGAACAACCCTCAAATAAGTCGCATGCTCCTCCTCATTCCCAGAATAAATAAGGATATCATCAATGAAGACGATGACGAAGAAGTACAAATACTGTTTGATCACCCTATTTATTAAGTCCATGAAAACTGCAGGAGCATTGGTTAGTCCAAAAGATATAACAACAAATTCATAGTGAGCATACCAAGTCCTGAAGGCTGCCTTCGGGATGTCACTATCTCTGACTCTGAGATGATGATAGACGAATCTGAGGTCTATCTTAGAGAAGCAACTAGCACCCTGAAGTTGGTCAAACAAGTCATCAATCCTGGAAATGGGGTACTTATTTTTTATTATGACCTTATTTAACTGACGGTTGTCGATGCACATCCTGAGAGAACCATCTTTCTTACGCACGAACAAAATTGGAGCACCCCATGGAGAGATGTTGGGCCAGATGAAGCCCTTATCTAGAAGGTCTTTCAATTGTTCTTTCAATTCCTTAAGCTCTACTGGATCCATTCTGTAAGGAGTAATCGAAATAGGTTGGGTGTCTTAAAGGAGATCAATTCCGAAGTTGATTTCCTGTTCATGAGGAACTCCGAGAAGATCTTCTGGAAATACTCCTGGGAATTCATTCACCACTGGAACTAACTCAAGAGTTGGGGTCTCAGAGTTTGAATCAGATTTTGGAAATAATTTTTCTGTCCTTAAGGTTAGAGATGAATCGACCTACAGGCACTGAGCTACTACCCTTCCATTCTAAGACTAGCTCGTTAGGGAACTAAAACCGAACTATTCTAGATATACAATTGACTAAGGCATAAAAGTAATGTAACCAATCCATGCCTATAATGATATCAAAATCAACCATTTCTATCTTTACAAGATCTGCTGAGGTGAATTTCTGGGAAACTATGACAGGGAAATTTCTGCACACCCGTCTAGTTATAACTAGGTCACCAACTAGAGTAGAGACTGAGAAGGGTTCTGGGAGGATTTCTGGATAGACCCCAAATTTTACTGTTATATATGGAGTTACAAAAGAAATTGGAGCCCCTAGATATAACAATGCATAAATATCAGTAATAAAGACTCGTAACGTACCCGTGACCACATCAGGAGAGTCCTCATGATCCTGTCGAGCCTGAAGAGCATACAACCTATTCTGGTGCTGACCACCATCCATACCTGATGAGGCACCCTGCTGAGTGGGGCGACCTTCTAGTACTACTGTAGAACTAGTCTGATTCTGTGCGCAAACATCCTTACCCTTTTGAGAAGCTGCTAGACAATCTCTCATCATGTTGCCCGGCTTACCATACCAAATGTAATTCCCAATACATATCATGCACTCACCCTGGTGGTTACTACCACACCTCATACACATTAGATGAGTGTGCCCACTAGTAACTGTACCTTGGGACTTAGATCCAGACGTTCTATCCTGTCGATCCTTCTTGAACTTTTTCATTGGGGCACTAGCAGAAGATGGAGCTGGAGCTGAAGTCTTTTGACAGAACTGAGAACGGTTACCACCCTCTAACCTCTGCTAAGAGTAGCTAAAGTCACTTGTCACAGCTCTCTTACTGTCTCTTCACCTTTCCTTGATTTTCTCATCCTTAATCTATTGAGAATAAGTAACTAACCTAGAGATGTCCATTTCCTTAATGAGCATGGCGGTCTTACATTCCTTGACCACATCATCAGACATACTAGACACGAACTTGCTCAAACAAGATCTAGAGTCGGCTACTATCGCTGGAGCATACTTGCATAGTTGTGTGAAGTTGAGAGCATAATCCTTCACACTCATGTCATTCTACTTCAAGTTAATAAATTCCTGGACCTTGGCTTCCCTGAGCTCAAGTAGGAAAAACCAGTATAGAAAAGCAGTCTTGAAGATGTTCCAGCTCACTGGGCCTGCATTTGTACAACGAGATTCTTTCCACTGCTGGTACCAAGTGTTGGCCACTCCCTTCAACTGATAGGCAGCCAAATCTGCACCCTCAACTGGAGTGACTCCCATAATGTTTATTACCTTCTGGATGTCATCGATAAACTCTTGTGGATTATTTTCTGACTTAGATCCATGAAATTCCAGAGGGTTCATCTGATTAAAGTCCCAGATTTTCGGTGCAGCAGTGTTAGTCTGAGGCGCGGCTAGTGCTGCAGCTTGCTGATTTACCTAGGCGGTCATGGCTTGAGCAAGCACTTTAAAAGAAACTTTGAATTTGGCATGCGTGACTTGATCATTCAATGGGTCTACTGTAGCTGCTGGCTCATTCCTAGCGTTAGCTCTTCTGGGAAGCATTTTCTGAAATGCGAAGAGTAGGAGTTAGAAGGAGATTAAATTGAGTCCATACTCTATAGCACGAGCTGGAAAAGAATGAAGCAAGGTTTTTCCTAATGACGCCTCATAGCTCCTCCCTCATATGTGTGGCATGCTTCACACCCATGAAGAAGGCTCTACTTAACGCGACATTCAAACACCCTAAGACACTTAAACCTGATGCTCTGATACAAAGTTTGTCACACCCCAAGGCTACCCCTAGACGTAACACAATGCTTAGAGTCACAAGTGACCTCAATCTAACCCATGGTCTGGCATGTCTAAACAATTTAAAGTGAAACCTTATACTGTGAAGAAGCTGAAAATAGTTTAATAACTAAAATGGGGAATAGCCCAAAAACATGTATGAATACAAAATATATAAAGAGTATAGTGATGACTGAAAACAACACTTCCAACTCAAACTAAATCTAGTTTATGTTTGAAAGCCTCTAACTGATATGAGTTACTGGGACATGCCCCAGCTAACTCTAACAATCTGAAAACTGAAGTAATAAGACTGAAAGGTAAATCATGTCTATTGTCCTCGAACTAAGAGGACTCCTAACTGAAGCTGCTGAGTAGAACTGGAAGTCAATCTAAGCGCGATCTGGATGATGAGCGCCTGAACCTACATCATAAAATGATGTAGCACAAAAGTTTGCATCGGTACTTCGAATATACTGAGCATGCGAGATAAGGGCTAAGCTGAACAATATGAAAACATAACTTGAATATATATATATATATACTGAAGCATAGACTGAAAACTATATGGATGCAATGACCAAGTACTAACATGAATATACAATTTCCTGAATTGAATACTGAACTAGATACTTACTACATGGTCAATACAATATGAATCTGAATGTGGGAGATACTATTAATCGACATACCCCAAGATGAGCTAATTGTGGGGATAACTTGTAACCCTAGATGGAAGGGTGTTCATACCTTTCTAACGGTACGAACAAGTCTGACATGGATCCACTAAACTGATGTCCTCTAGGGACAAAGGTGACCAGCCTAATTTGGCAGCTGACCCCTTTCATACCTACGGAGGTGCCATAGTTCTGGGAATTGGGACTGCTACTAAAGGTCTCAACTTAAACTGACAGCTGAGCTTTCATCCCTTGTTCGCTCGGTACTAAGTCAACTCTCAACTGAATATAAGCTACCATGCAACTATAATACTGGATAACTTCAGTATGCAACAAAATGATAATTGTCTATGATATCTAGTTGTCAATCACGTGAAATGAACTTGTCTTATTGATTATTGGTTTACAAGTGTGGTTGTGTTCATTATTGTTGATTATTGAATTGTGTGTGACATTCGATTGGCTCGGTTACCATGCCTTGTATAGGTTCTATATCGGTTGGCTCATGTACCACGCTTGGTACTGGTTCTACATCAGTTGGCTCGGGTACCATGCCTGATATAGGTTCTATAAATGGTTAGCTCAGGTACCAGGCCTGGTACATCTTTATTGTATGGTTGGCTCAGGTGTGATGCCTGGTACAGATTCATTGCATAGTTGGCTTGGGTACCACGCTTGGTACAAGGTTGAATTGATTTGATTACATGTTAGTTTCTTGAGTGAATCGGGCTTATCTGGTATTGATGTTCATTAAATGTTGGTTCCTTGAGTGAACCAGGCTTATCTGTTATTGATGTTAATTACATGTTAGTTCCCTGGGAGGGCTGGGATAAATTGTTACTAGATATGTATAGAGGTCCTTAAGTGGTCGGGTGGTGTGTTTATGTGATAGGTTGGTTTCTTCTTTAAATCAGGGATGGATGTTAGATTTCATAGATGATTTCCTAGAGATCCTTAGGTGGTCCGGGTTACTTGCAAGCTATGACACAATTATATGTGGTCTGGTTTCTTTCATAGTTGGACATGGCTTATATAGTTGTTGAGTCTGGTTGTTGACTGGGGGTCTTATTTATAGTCATATGGACTTGGTTATTTCATATTGTCGGGTAATATTTTGTTAATGTCGTACCCTTGGAATTCCCATTTTTGTAAGAGTGACAGGCCATTTTGCGGTGATGTATGGGCTAGTTGGTCACAAGACTAGGGATTGTGAGGCGTATGCGTGATAGGTTTGAGACGGGTGAACTTGGAGGGCCTAAGGTTCCTAGGGAGTTGGGTTGACTAGGTTAGTGAAACAAGGCTAGTATTTTGTGAGTGCCTGAAATGGAGGGATGTCAAGGTTTTTTTTTGTTAAACCTTTTTGGCATGTTAGGCCATTTTATTAATAATCACTAAACTAGTCACGAAATACAAAACAACAACAAAGGACCCAACCCAATTGGTCAGAGTCCAAAAACTAAAAAACAACAAATATCAAATGTCCTGAGCTAATCTGCAAAAGGAAATTAGTCGGTTCCTCTTTCTTGAAAAACCCTAAAATCTAGGGATCTCCTTGTCAATTTCTCAAGCTCCATGCAATTAGCTTATGTTAATGGTGCCGGCAGTGGTAAGCTTCTTGAACCTCCTCTTTTCCCTTAGCTCAATTTTGTTGACCCCCCCTCTAACCTTGTTATCCTTTTGTTAAACTTATCCATGGATCTTTGATTATGATTCGTCAGTTGGTGCCTTCTCTCTTCTCTCACCTATGGTGATATGTCCGAGCTTGCTCTATTTTTCCTTCTTCTCTAGTTTTTGCTTCCCTTTACTCTTAAGCTCCTATTTTTTCCCCGGTATCCGCTTTTTCCCCTTTATCCTGTGTATAGATTTGTAGAACCTTTTCCCTATTTTGTATGATAAGAAGATTCTTGCTTATGCTGCTTTTGAGTGTACTAACTTGTAAGCTCTTACTTGTTATTGCTGATGTCTGACTATTGGTATGATGCTTTGATTCTGAGAAATGGGTACTGTAGCTTGTCACCATTTATTAGTATTTTTCCCTTCTGGTTCCATTTTATGAAACCCCTGGTATGCAACTTCCCTTTTGTCTAGTGCCAGATTAGCTAAGTTGTCGGCTACTTTGTTTCCTTCTCTCATAATGTGACTTACTTGTGATTCCCTTGTAGCCAAAATGTTCTTTATTTCTTCAATCCAACTAGCAATGCACCATGGTGGTTTCCATATCCCTTTTACCACATTAGTGATAAGTAGTGAATCTATTTGAATAATAACTTGCTGAAATTTCCGGTGCTTCATATATTTACAAACTTCTAGTATAGCTTTAGCCTGAGAAATTGTGTTGGTTTTTGGATCTTATCTCTTTTGCTGCTGCATTGATTAGATCCCCTTTCTTGTCCCTAACACAAAAAGCATATGAGCTTCTTCCTGGGTTACCCCTTGAGGTGCCATTGGTGTTACCTTTTACCTAGTTGTCAGGTGGAAATTCCCAAAGGACTTTGGTTATTTTTACCTTAGGAGTGTACTCTTCAAGTACCTTCACCTTAGGAGTGTACTCTTCCTGTACCTTCAAAATGGCTTGCCACTTTGCTGGATATCTTGTGATAGGTCTTCTCACTCTTAAAAGTCTATGAATATTCTCCGTGGCTTGGTAGATGACTCTGTTGGTAGATATTAGCTTGCCTTCATGCTTGTTTAGGTTCCTTCTCTTTAAAAGTTCCCATACTATGATGCCAGGAATAGCCTTATAGTATGGTTTCATATCTTTTTTGATTGAAGCATTCCACCAAGCTAAAATTATTTTCCTTAGATGTAGGCCTTGACAATTGATACCTGTAAAAGAACAAAAGGTAGGACAAAATCCTATTAGCAGTGGGGGAGTGGATGAATAGGTCGGATATGGTCTCCTACCATAGATTAGTGCAACACCAACATTTAGATGGAAGGGCATAACCCCATCATCTAATCTTATCATCTACTGGAACCTTGAATTTCTAGAATCTCCACATAAAGAAAGAAATCGTAAATGGTAGCCCTTTCACCCATAGCTTCTTCATAATTGTGTTAGGATCACCTCTGCATCTGACATAGTCCCAGGATGACTTGACTGAAAATTCTCCATTAGGTTCCAGTATCCACCAAGGTTTATCTAAAGTCCCTCCATTGCTAGGTGGTTGGATGTTGTTGACTATGTGATCAGCCAATTTTTGGGGGAGTAATTGATTCAACATTTCAATGTTCAATACCCAATTAGAAGCCACCTCTCTAATGTTCTATATTTATTCATCAAACACATTCTCTACAGAGGTTATGGAGCCCCTAGACCAGTCCAATTATCATGCCAAAACTTTGCAGAAGCCAAAGAAGGTTGCCACTATATTTAGTGCTCAACTAGATTTCTGGCTTGCAACATTTTCTTCCACACTTGTGAGACATTGTATCCTATTCTCGACATCACCTCATTGTAATTCATCGTCTTACAGTACTTGTTGTTCATAAATGCACTCCATATTGTAGGGTTAGTCCTGTAGTTCCACCATAGCTTGCAAAACATAGCCATTGATACATCTAATAGTTGTCTGAAACCTAATCCTCCCATAAATTCTCATAGGCACAGGATGCTCCATCTGGCCCATTGTCTATTATTACCTCCAATACAGCTACTCCAAAAGAATTAGGCAAATATTCTGTGAATCTGATTTATTCCATTCTTTGGAGGGTTCATAACTGACAGACAGTGAATGGGGACACTTTGCAGTACATGTTTTATTAGGATGGCTCTTCCCCCATAATACAGCAACTTCCCTTTCCATGCTTGAAGTTTAGTGGTTATCATGTGGATCATCTGGAAGTAGAAAGCTTTTTTCTTTCTCATGTAGAAAATAGGACAACCCAAGTAAGTGAAGGGGAAATTCTTTCTAAGAATACCTGTGACCACCTCTGCAGTGACAAAAACTCCATTGGACACTTTATCATGGAGGAAGATTCCACTCTTCTCCTTGTTGATCATTTGTCTCTGAAGATTGCACTCTTCTTCTTGTTGATCATTTGTCTAGAGACTCTTTCATATGCTTTTAGCTTCTCCATTACTATTTGCATAGTTCTAACCTCTGCTTTACAAAATATTATCATGTCATATGAAAATGCAAGATGACTGATCTTAGGTCTTTATCTTGGCAGTCCAAATCTCTTGAATTCTTTCCTGTGATGTAAGGAATTCATAGATGTGGATAACACCTCTACAGCTAGTATGAACAAAGTGGGAAAAAGGGGATCCCCTTGTTTTAAACCCCTAGATGAACTAAAGAAACCTTTAGGTTGACCATTGATTAAGACTGAATACCATTTGTTGGATAACAATCTGTAAATCATGCCAATTAGTCTTTTATCAAACCCCATCTTTCTTAGCACTTTAGTTAGGAACATCCAAGGCAGTCTATCATATGCTTTCATCATGTCTAGCTTACGTATCATATTTTTTGGTTTCCCTTTTTTCTTGATCTCTGTCATAATCTCCTGTATTAACAACACATTTTCTGAGATGCTTCCCTCTTGTACAAAACCAGCTTGTTCTGGAGAGATAAGGTCATGTATCACTCCTTTTATCCTTTCATAAAGAATTCTACTAAAGAATTTGTTCGAAAAATTGCTTAAAGATATAGGCCTCATATCATAGAATGTTTGAACCTCCAACTTCATAGGTAATAACACTAGGTTAGTGTGAGTAACATATTTTGGAAGTTAAGCACCACAAAAAAAATTCTTCACTATATTTACCAGGTCATCTTTGATGATTGTCCAAGTGTGTTGGAAGAAAGCTCCAGTCAGTCCATCTGGCACCCCTGCACTGTCTCTATTCAAATTCATGACTGTTGTTCTTACTTCCTCCTCTTCTGGGATTCTGTATAGGTCTTGATTCTGTTCATGTGTTATCATACTATGAAGTTCCTCCAGCGATTCAGAGTTTAAGTACTCCTCCTCTCTAGTGAACTGAGATTTGAAGAAATTGATTGCTTCTTCATCTATCTCCTCTTTATCTTCTAGCCAAACTCTTTCTCCATTTTGGATTCTAGTGATCTTTATCCTAGCTCTACTCCCCTTAACCTGAGTGTGAAATAATTTAGTGTATCTTTCACCATCCTTAAACCAGTCCATCCCTGCCTTCTGCTTCAAAAATTCTTCTTCCAAGTTAAGTTTACTGTTCAAATCTTCTTTTGTGTTATGCAATTTCTCCCTATTTGCAGTGGATGGAAGAATCTCAAACTTTTCTTCAAGCACTGCTATAATCTCCTCCAGTGTTGCTATTTCTTGAAAGATGTTACCAAATCTTTCTTTGCTCTATTTTGCCAAAGCTTTCTTCCTTTTCTTAATCTTATGATGAAAGATTATGAAAATGGAAGCCTCAAATTCAGCTATGCAGTTATCTTTAACTACATCCATGTAAATTTCATCTTCCAACCATAAATTCAAGAACTTGAAAGGTCTCTTTATCTCTTCAATGGTAGTGTTGCACTTCATCAATAAAGGACTATCGTCAGACCCACTCCTTACCAAGTGTTCCACTTCTATTATAGGAAAAATATCTTGCATCTCAATGTTACACATCACTCTATCTAACCTTTTAAATATACACTATTCATCACTCCTACCATTCCACCAAGTAAACTTACCTCTTGTAAACCCTTGATCAATGAGATTACATTTATTGATGCATTGTATGAAATCCATGGTTTCAGTATTAGTAACTGGTAGGCCACCTAGCTTTTCTTCTTCCTATACAATAACATTGAAGTCACCTCCCACTATCCAGGGTAGATTCATGGTATTAGAGATGGAATATAAGGAATCCCTCAGATCTTCTCTACCAGTCTTGCTACACTTTGCATAAACCAAGGTAACAATTAGGTATGTCCCTAACTCCTGATTTTCCATTTTGGGGACATTTGTTATTCTTCATCTATTATCACAATATAAGTATTAGCTTCATCTAGGAATTCCCATATCTTTCCTGAAACATTGAAAACTATTGTCTTCATCCCTAGCTTTCTTTTATATTTTCAATGTTGTGACCTTTCTTAAAAGGTCCCAACAACCTATGAAATAGGATTTGTATCTTATATGAAGTGTAATCAATCTAGTGAATGCTTGGTGAGTATTCACCGATCTATTGTTCCATATCAGGGCATTCATTGAAATTGAATTTATTTGGTTGAAGTACTCCTTGTTTGCATCCCACCCGCTTGGATTCAAATTTTATCTTTTGTCTGCTACTTTAAGCTATTTAACTTCTTCAACTCCACTTGTTTTGGTGACAAATCTCCTGCTTTTGCTATATTATGTATGTTCTGATAAAGGTTTTCTTTATCCATGATCAATTTATTTCCATTTAAACTTTTGTTCCTCACTACTGGCTTTAACTAGCATAGCCTCCTCATTCTTAGCCTCAACAATGGCTTAGGGCTTTGGCTTATTGTCATATTCCTAAGTTTCCTTTGTGCTTTCCCCCCTCCATGGATTTTTATGGCTGTCTCCATATTAGTACTACCTTTTGTTACATCTGTTTCTTCACTAGTGTCAAAGTTCTCTTTATCCTCTTTTGCTCTTGTGTCTGTTGTGCTACTGCTAGTTGATTGATTGCTCTCTTTTCTATTCGTTTAAGATCCAAAGATTTTGGTGATGCATTCCTTTTGTCAATGTCATGGATCTTCCCTTCTTCTCCTATCTTCTCCCCTTTTGTCTCTTCTCTGACATCTTCAAGAGCTGCAAATGTGTTTTTTTATGTATGTTACCTTCTCCATCTACTTCTCCTATCTCCCTTCCTGCTTTATCCTTCTTGTATTTTTTCTTCGTGTCATCCATTCTAGCTTCATTTGTTGGTTCCGCACTATTTTACCATTTGATATGACTCTAGTTTTGTTGGTTGTTGTCCCAATTGTATTCCACTTTGCTCATTGTTGATTCCTATCTTCATCATCTCCTTATTCTTTTTTAAACTTTGGATGTACATTCCAACATTTAGTTTCATCATGGCCTTATAAAAAACATTCCTTACAGTATTTGGGGTTGTAATCATATTGGATTTTAATTCATTTAGATTTGATTTCTCCTGTAACATCATCCTTCTCATTAATCTTAACTCTTTGAGACAATTTGGCAATTAGGTCCACTTCTACTTACACTTTAGCACAACTAGGCCTTGTTTGGTTCCTTGTAGCCATATCGACCACAACAGGCTTTCCTACTGCTAAAGCTACTTAAAAAACTGCATTTTGGCCAATGAAATTAGGAGGTAGATCTGGTAGGGAGATCCATGCTACGGCAATTGTAGTCTCAACCTCAGGATCAATCCATGGGTCCCATTTTAAAGTTTTTATCTACCACATCATGTCCTTAACTTTTAGGTAGAGTGCCGGTGTTGATAGCAATTGGACATAGTCTTGAAATTATGTTAGTCTAATAAAAACATGCCTATTATCCAATACTCATATGTTACATTCTCCTTTGATCCCATATTTCCCTGGGATTGCTTTGCGTAGTTCCTTCACTTCTGGCTTGCCATATGAGAACTTTCCTATTACTACATAGTGTAGATTTTCCTGATGAATCAATCAGTGCCCTGACTTCAGATTTCTTCCACCTAATATTAGGTTCTCCATGGATGATTCCTACTAGTTTTAGCGGTGCTTTATGGTTTGCAGCAGGTAATTGTGTGGGTTTAGAGAGGTTTTCATATTTGGGCATATTCTTTTTGGCTGGATTAGTTATTTTAGGGAAATCTAGGTTTGATGGGGTAGCCTTCGATGGTATTCCACCAGAGGTGGAGGCCATTATGACTAGAGGCGGCGTAGGAAAATTTAAGTTTTTGGAAAATTTAGGTTATAGGTTAGAGAGAATTTTTGTTGACAAGGGTAAGGAACCTTGGGGGTTAAATATGCAGAACTCATCGGTAGTCCATTACTTGGCTAAGGGTAAAGGTTCCTGACTTAGGATCTTAATTTGAGTCGGGGTAAGGAACCTTGGGGGTTGAATACACAGAGAAGACAGCCTCAGATGAAAATTTCTTCACCACTTTTAGCTCCGAAATGTTGACTTTGGGAGAGAGGTACCTTTGGTTTGGATCCCAAAGCTTTTGGACTTGTTTTGGCTTATTAGGTTCTTTTTTGGTAAAAGTTGGTTCTTGGGCATGGGGCTCACTTTTCATTAAAACGATCCCTGTTAGGATTTTTGTAGAATTTATTGAGTCTAGAATATCATTTTTAGTTGAGTAGCATAGTTTGTTTATGTTCGTGGGATCCCAGGTGAATCCCAAGGGTCCATCCGATCATTTGAACAAAGATGAGTTTTGGCTGAGTTTTGCTGGTTCTGGTGTATCCACATTTGCAGTGATTTTGTTGCATTTTTTGAGTTTCTGTCTTGCTTTAGCTGCATTTGCGGAGTTTTCGCATTTGGGGTGCATTCACCCAATTTGCGAAGTTTCCGCATTTGTGGTGATTTGTCCGTATTTGCAGAGGTCACTATTCATCCTTGCCTCCGCATTTGCGATAAAAAGTCCCGCTTTTGCGAAAATCACTGGCAGTGTATAAATTCTAAACTTCTTCTCTATTTCATTTTTAAACCAACTCCCAAACTCGTTTCTCCTCCATTTTCTTTGAGCTTCAAGCTCCATTTATTCATTTTATTGACTCCAATGCTTGAAGGTAATTAAATTGTTGATCCGTGATTGTTTTTTGATTTCTAATCCGCTAAGTTTAATCTTTAATTTCCGATTTTCCTTCTTTAATTCTCTCTTTAAATTTCTTGATTATGGACTATTTTGAGCACCCTTTGCTGATCTTATTATGCTCAAATTCTTGGCATGCTCTCTCGGGAATGTGCGGAACATTGTGGTATTTTCATTTTTAACTTTGGGTTACGGGGCCCACGGGCCCACTTGAGACCTGAATTTCAATCAGGCTAAACTTTTAGCAATATGGGTATCATTAGTCTTGTTTTAATGCGTAGATTACATTCTTGATAGTGTGTTAGTGATAAGTTGGTATTTTACCTACTTATTTAGCTTCTAATCTTATGCTTTTGCTAGTATACAATGGATAAATAGTGCAATTTGACAAAAAATACTTCTATTTTACAGGTTTCTATGTTTAAGAAGTGTTCGGGAAAGATTCAAGTGAAAACAAGTCAAATGGGATCTAAAAGGAGTTGTTGGTCAATAATATGGAATTGGCCTTCTCGATAGCAAGACTGGGGTCACGCGACCAAGATGCACAAGAGCTTAAAACTATGCGATTGCTAGAATGGAGCCACACGACCTCGTGGAAGAAATTGCAGAACCTCGCGTTCGCGATGATTGTACACGCGATCGTGATGAAGGGGTTATTAGCTAAAGGACAGATTTGGAAATTCCCACTTTTGGAAACCCCAATTCACATAAAACTCTTACCATCCATTTTGGAAATCATCTTTGGCTATTCTCAAAACTTTTGTCAAGCTTGGAGAGTAAGTTCATCAACCAACACCATAGGAGTGAAGATTTAGATGCTCTTTATTGTAAAATCTTTAGTTTCCATTCTTCAACTCTTGTTCTTAATTTCTATTTGCTGGTGCATTTGTTGAATTGAGATTTGAGTTTTGTGTTAGAGATAATACTTATTTTGGGTTTTTAATTCTAAATCTTGTGCTTTCTCTTGATTTCTCATTTGGGTCTATTGAATGCTCAATGCTTGAGTTCATAGTTAATTGTTGCAAACATTGACTTAGATTACTAATTTGGGTTTTTGCTTGAGAGAGAATTTCTCTAAATTCGGGATGGTTTAATAGTGGGAATTTGGGGTTTCCACTCTAGATCAAAGCTAGAGATAGTTTGGTTGCCGGAAACTTTCATCTAAGAATTGGGGCAAGAAATAGACCAATTTACCAAGTTGATTTGGTTGGTTTATTTCTCACTCATGGTGGTTCGATAGAATACGCGAGATATATGCTTGATTGTTCAAAAGACAACCAGGCATCCTTCTAACCAAGACTACCTAGGTGTTAAATCGGGTGTAAGTCTTGCAAATCGAATTCCCATTCCCAATTCTCTCTTGTTATCCTTGCTTGGTGAAATCCATAGATCAATCTATCTTGTATATGCACTTCTTTATTTTTCATTTTTAGTATAAATCCCCTCTTTTAGATATCTTTTCCTCTTTTGTTAATTGAACTCCAATAAGTTGCTTTTATTCTTTATTAGCTCGATCGCGACTACAATATTCTCCGTGGGTATGACCTCAACATCCTTTGGGAATATAAATTTGTTTTGCTTTGACGATCGCAATCACCTCCATTGGAGAGTGCTTTTGAGAATTATCAAAAAATGTGCCATTGTCGGGGAACAATTTGGCGTATTGACTTAGTTTAGAATTTGAGTTCACTTACTCTAGTTCAATTTTGTGAATATTTGTTTTTATTTTGTTTAGTTTTATTTTGTTGATGGCATCATGGCATATTTGAATGGTTGAAATGTTTATAGTTGCATCCCAGTTTATATCCTTGATTATTGTGTTTATTGTGTAGGACCCCACCTTGGACGAGGGTGTAGAATTTGGCCCTAGCAGAGGAAGGTATTCTCCTTCTCTCTCCTATGATGGGCGCAATTGCTATTTGTGTAGTGGTCGTGATGGAAATTGGAGCGAATGCCCCAATGATGATCGTCCCCCTCCCCCCTCTTGTGCTAACAATGTTGCTAGTGGTGCTTGTGACTTTAATAGGAAACATGACTTAGCAAGAGAAGAAGGCATATATGTCAAGCTCCAAACCCTCTTGGCCTCGCTAGAAACCCAAGAGGAGAGTGTGCAATCCATAAAGCAAGGCTTTGTGGACGCAAGGGCTAAAGAAGAGGAAAACACAAGGGAGGATCATGAATTGAAGGTGGTGTTGCAACCAACTATCCCATGTGTGGGTCATGATGTCATGACATCTCAAAGTGAGGATTTTGTGAAGGAGGCAAGCTTGAAGGTGGATATGCCCAAATCCCCCTCCAACCATTTTTCGACCTTAAGTTTGATTGAATGGATAAAAGTTGAAGTAATTGAGCTTTTGGAAGACCTTGGAAGGTGGCTGGATGAAGGTTTATCCAGTTTTGAGTTTGTCATGGAATGAAGGCAAAGCGTCCTTCCTCACTTGAAGGCTAAAAATGTGAAATGTGAAATCAAGAGAATGGCCTTCTCATGCTCAAACCTTCACCCCAGGAGTGTCACTAGAAATTCAATTCAAGTTTGGTTCGAAGGTTCAAATCCTCTAAATGGAGATCCAAATGGTGTGGTAGCTTGCATCATGCTGCGATGTTAAATTGTGCGCTTGATGGGAGGCAACACATTGTTTTTATGCTTTACGTTACTTTTTGTTTCTTTTTGGTTTGTCTTTAGGTGCCCAAAGGAATAAGAGGAGGAACCAAGTGTTGAGAAGCACCAAAAATGCCTCTGAAAAATGTGCTTTTTGCACCTAGAAGAGTGCCCATCGCACAAGCAATCGCACAAGCAAAAAGTGAACTAAGCAAAGATCTTTGCTTGTGCAAAATAGGTGCATTTCGCACCTGCCAAAGTGCCCTTCTCACCAGATATCGCATGATGAAATAGTGCACTGTGAAAATTTCTTAAATTTCGGCATGCAAGAAAGCATCACGATCGCGACCCTTGACCATCGCGATCGCGATGAGGTAAAATCTCAATAACTCTTCACGATCGCGTGAAAGCCTTTGAAATCATGTAGAGTTGTGTGATCTTAACTCATCATGATCATGTGATAAGGTCACATAATTACCAACAAACAAACCGATCCCAGGTAATTAAAGATCAGAGGAGCAGTTTCAAAAGCAAAAATTTGCTTTGAAACTGGGCTTCTTTTCTCTCCTATGGCAAGAATACAATTTTCCATCAACTTCAACTCCGTAGCATATTTGCAACTCTTCAGGTATGATCTCCATTTTTTCTTCTTTGATGCGCCCTTCTTGAGCTATAGTGACTGCTTTTAAACACCTAAGTGGGTGTCATCTTTTTCTTTTTACATCATCCTTTTTGTCGGGTTTTGGAGTTGCTATGGATGAAATTGATGGTTTAGGTTGTTAGTTTCTTTTTTGTAGCTTCTTTGTTTCTTTTTATAGTAGGATTATAGATATTTTTGAGCCAGGGGAAGTCTAAGTACCTATTAAGCTAGATAGAACTTGTCTTAGCTGGGGAATAAATGTACCACATATATCAACGTGCGAACCATACGAGCTTCGCACATGCGCACTGTCTGGATTGTGCGTTGTACGTGCACCCCGCACTTCTACATGTGTGAATCACATGTTGCCTTGGTAATGAGATTTATGTGTTGATGAGCATTGAGTATCCATACGAATTTAGATGGATAAATTGGACTAATGATAGACTGAGTGACGTCATCCTTAAGGGAAAATTTTCATCTTTTGAGGTTTTGGTTACAATTGACTTGTTTGGTACTAATGGAGTTAGTTTCGCATGCAAATGGAAAAGGGCATAACCCTCCGAATTTTTTTGTGAATAATGCATGGCAAAGAGAGATTTTGTGACAACTCTTTTTCTCTTTTTATTATTCTTAACTCATTAGCGGTGATACTGGAAAATGTGACTCCTTTTTGTTCTTGTTTAGAAATTTAAAATTGATCCTTCTTGAATAATTCTTGTGCTTGCTTGTGTAAACTAGAACTTGCCCGGTTAGTCTTTAAAGCTAGTCTTGATTACTTTTAGTTGGAGAAATGATCTTAGGCCTTCTTTGCGATTATCGAAGCCTACTTAGCCTTAAAAGAAACCATTTCACTTAAATTGAATCATTAGTCACCCCTCTTGAGCCAAAGACCTATTCTTTGGCAACCTTGATATTAGCTTTGAACCATTTTTGAACATGAATCCTTCTCTTGAGCCAAAGTTTGGGGGTTGATAAAGGTACCTTTAAGGAGTTTTAAATGAGTAAATCATGGTTTGTTGCTGAAAAAGAATTTCCAAGAAGAAGGAAGAATTTGAAAAAGAAAGAAAAATGAAAGGAAAAGAGGAAAGAAATGAATCCTTCAAGGTGAATAGAATGATAAAGATTTGGGCCCCGAATGAAATTATGTGAAATAGGTGCCTCGTGTTGAATGAAAATGAAAATAAATGGCTTGGGTTTTGAATTGGAAGAGTTGTGTTGAGTTCGATGAGGATGTAGTAACTTGAATTCGAATTTGTATCGTATGCTTCCCTGAACATACATTACTAGCTTATAAAAGCCCTTTGAGATCTCCGACTGATTGTTCTTAAGCTAGTGGCGAATGAAAATAAGGCAAGCCTAAGGTGGATACTTGTTAGCACTTGAACTTCCTTGTGAGTGTGAGTGTTTTTGGTATTTGTCCCTTGTGATTGTGTTTGTACATAAAAATTATTTTTGGGACTTTCTTTGTTGTGAGGGCATGCTAATTAGGATAGTTGGTGACATTGATAAACTCCAAAAATTAGTCAATTAAGCATGTTTTGGTAAGCTAGCGGTTTTGAGTCATATCTCGAGGATTGGATGTTTTCACTTTGTTATTCTTAATGTTCCATTGCATCCTTGAATTGTGTTTTAAATAGAGGAGAATGCTTAGATTAAATTATCATGTAATTGACTAATCGTTAGTACCAACTGAAGTCATACTTGGTGATTAGAATGGGTTTTCCTTGATTTAAGTGATGTATTTGCACTTGTGTTGTGTGCCTCTTGAAATTGAATTTTTAGTTTCTTGAGGACAAGCAATTGTTCAAGTTTGGGGGTTTGATAAGTTGGTATTTTACTTACTTATTTAGCTTCTAATCTTATGCCTTTGCTAGTATATAGTGGATAAATAGTGCAATTTGACACGAATTACTTCTATTTTACAGGTTTCTGTGTTTTAGAACTGTTCAGGAAAGATTCGAGTGAAAACAAGTCAAATGGGACCTAAAAGGAGTTGCTGGTCACTAACATTGAATTGTCCTTCACGATCGCAAGACTGGGGTCATGCGACCGTGATACATAAGAACCCAAACCACGCAACTAGGAGACTAGAGCCACGCGACCACGTGGAAGTAAATCGCAGAACCTCATGATCGTGAAGATTTTTCACGCGATCGCGATGAAGGCGTCATCAGCTGCAGAAAATTTTTTAAAATTCCCACTTTTGGGAACCCCAATTCACATAAAACTCTTACCAGCCATTTTGGAAATCATCTTTGTCTATTCTCATAAATTTTGGCAAGCTTGGAGAGCAAGTTGATCAACCAACACCATAGGAGTGAAGATTTGGATACTCTTTATTGTAAAATCTTTAGTTTCCATTCTTCAACTCTTGTTCTTAATTGCTATTTTATTGGTGTAATTGTTTAATTGAGATTTGGGTTTTGTGTTGGAGATAATACTTATTTTGGGTTTTTAATTCTAAATCTTGTGCTTTATCTTGATTTGTCATTTGGGTCTATTGAATCCTCCATGCTTGAATTCATAGTTTATGGTTGCAAGCATTGACATAGCTTACTAATTTGGGTTTTTTCTTGAGAGAGGATTTCCCTAAATTCGACAAGGTTTAATAGTGGAGATTTGGTGTTTCCACTCAAGATCAAAGCTAGAGATAGTTTGGTTGTCGGAAACTCACATCTAAGAATTAGGGTTAGAAATAGCCCAATTTATCCAAGTTGATTTGGTTGGTTTATTGCTCACTCGTGGTGGTTCGAGAGAACAAGCGAGATATATGCTTGATTGGTCAAAAGATGGCCAAGCATCCTTCTAACCAACAAGACTACCTAAGTGTTAAATCGAGTGTAAGTCTTGTGAATCGAATTCCCATCCCCAATTCTCCCTTGTTATCCTTTCTTGGTGAAAGCAAGGTGAAAGCCATTGATCAATCTATCTTGTATATACATTTATTTATCTTTGTTTTTAGTCTAAATCCCCCCTTTTAGATATCTTTTCTCCCTTTGTTAATTGAACTCCAATAAGTTGCTTTTATTTTTTATTAGCTCGATCGCGACTACATTGTTCTCTATGGGTACGACCCTGACATCCGTTGGAAATATAAATGTGTTTTGCTTTGACAATCGCAATCACCTCCATTGAAGAGTGCTTTTGAGCATTATCAGTTAGCTGTTTGGAGCTTCTCGAAGAAATTTAAGCCTGGACAATGTCATTCCAGCAGCTTGTCGTCGAATGACATGTAGGGTATGATTTACTTTCCTAGACTGAGTTTAGTAATATTTTATATCATATATATTTCTTGAACATTTCGTTGGACTTTAGGTAGAATTTGGCTTAAATCATGTGACTTGTACAATTTGTCCTTTTCGGATCATAGATTAGAATTATTACTGTTATCCTTAGTTTAGGAGCTTGTTGAGTTGCTCTGACTAGCCTAGAATCCTTAGTATGCTTTTAGGATGTTTTAGAGGTAGATTAGATGCTTTAAGTTATTTTCATAGTTACTTTCTATTCTTCCTGTCTTATTTATCGGTTGTGTGTGTAACTATGGGCCCGAGGCCATAGCTCAGATTGGACGGAGTTCCAAGTTAGTTTTTCTTAGTTGGAGGGTTCTTTGCACTGGTTTGCCTTGTGGTGTGAATTATTCTTTGAATTTGAAACATTACATGCTCATCTTGCATTTTCATGCCTAGCGGTACAGAAAAGAATGATTTTTTCGAGGTTTTTGGTTCAAACTGGAGATTTACTATGGTTATCATGATTTTAGGATTTTAAAGGAGTTACCCTGGTTTTTATTAGTGATTTTGGAAAGGAAAGGAAAAGTAATACTTTTATGTTGGTTCAAGGGACATTCCTGAACCTTTTCTCTATTTTACTTTATATATATATATATATTTATAGTCTGATGCGTTATTCCGGGCACCCCGATGCATTATTTATGGTTTTACATTTATATACATATATATATAGTGTAATGACCCTTCAAGTCATTTCCCCATTTACACTTTCTTTGTACTTTTAGAGCTTGCTTGTAGCAGCCCCATGTCATTTATGACTTGCTAGGATCAGTGGTTCGGTGCCCTGGCTGTTCGTTTGGTCATTATGGGTGTTTTCTTATTTTGGAGCTTAAACTTAGAATATCATTGACTTTGGTCAATATTCCTATTAAACATGCTTGGAATCAAATTTTGACACATCCGTTAGCTCCGGAGTGTGGATTTTGGTCTAGATGGACCCTTGGTCGGGGTCTGGGAGCTTTCTATTTTGTTTTGTGTTGGTTTTTGTGTATTCTAGCCATTTGAACTTAAAAGTTTGACCTTGGTCAATATTACAAGAAGACAACCTCGGATGGAAATTTTGGCAGCACTATTAGATCCAGAATGTTGACTTGGGATAGAGGGACCTTTGGTTCGGGTCCCGAGGCTTCAAGACTAGTTTTTGAGCATAGGGCCCACTTTTATTTATATCGACCTCTATTATGATTTTCATCCATTTTGTTGAGTCCGGAACACCATTTATAGTCAAATAGCTCAGCTCATTTGTGTTTGCAGGACCCCAAACTCAATCTCGGAGGTCCATCTGATGAAAAATCTGGCAAGGTTCGCACTGAGTTGCGGTTGTTGGTGGCATGGGCACCAAGGCATTACATGGGTCATGCCTGCGCATTCGCGCCTGTGCTTGGGCGCCACACCTCCATGCCAGCTAGGCCTCGGCAGCCAGCGCCCCTGCTTGTGCCAGCCCGCCTGGGAATCAGCTCCCCTATGGCATATGGCTGCTACTGCGCCAGTACGCCTGCGCCGGCGGTGTTTGGCTGCTACTTCGCCAACGCGCCTGCACCTGCATGGCCACCGGGGCACCTGGGCGTGGCAGCTGTATAATTTGTTCCCCCTTAAAATTATTCCATCTCTTTTCCTCTTCTTCCAACTTCGTTTCCACCATTGTCAATAGCTCAATAATCACCATTTCTTTACCTTCTCACTCCCATAACATGGAGAAATATATATTCCTGATCCGGGTGGGCTCTTGGCTTCATAAATTGGTAAGTTCTCATGTTAATTTCCGTTAATTCTCCATAAAATTTCCCTCTTTAATTATTTAGTTTAAGGGCTCTTTGAGCCCTCATTCATGGTCTGTTTCCTCTCAATTTTGGGGCATGAACTCCCAGGAACATGGGAAACATTGTAGTGTTTTCCATTTCTGGCTTTTGATTACGTGACCTATAAGCCCGCTTGTGACCTAAATTTTGACCCGACTATACTTTTAGCAATATGGGTATATTAGTCTTGTTTAACCGCGTAGATTGCCTTCTTGATAGTGGTTCGGGCTTGGACATCATCATTCTAGCAGCTTGTCATTGGATGACAGGTAGGTTATGATTTAACTTCTCCAGACTTTGCATATATAGTCTATAATTGTACTAATTAGCATCCTTGGGTGGGGTTTATTAGCTTGGTACCCCAGACTTTGTCCGCTTCTTCATGTCCATCTTATTTTTGCTCTGATGATTGTAGTATTCGTGGTAGTTGATGGTACCACCCTTATGGTCCTGTGTGGCCTTGTATTTGACTCTGGACCATAAATGGTAGGTTATTTGGGAATGTCTATGAGTCCCGGACATCGATACTCGGCTATTAAGCTAGTTATTTGTGCTGTAGAGCTATTGGAGCTTGTGCAAGACTGATAGGTTGATTGTGAGCCGTTGGGGTATTGTTTGTGTTTGAGCATGCCATTAGCATGCATATAAAGGGATTTTCTACATGTTTTACTATGGTTTTGGCTTCAAGCCTACTATAAATGGATTTCTAAAGCTTGCATGGCCACAAGGTCCTGTTTTGGGTAAAAATGGTTACAAAAAGGGCTTGGAATTGTTTTCATGGATTTTTTTGGGTAAGAGAGTTAAACAGGATGATTTTATCACAATTTTCACACTTATACTAGACCCGGTTGAGTCGTGGTGCTAGACATGCTTTACTATTGATTTGAGATGATACTAGACTCAATCAAACCAAGCAACATATTGAGTTTACTACTGATTTAGACACGATTATGTTTTGGCACCCTTGTTGTGGGTTTTTTAGACTTAATCACTAATTTAGACCCGGATAAACTCTGGGCATGCATTTTCGAGTTTTGATTACTGATTTGGATCCGGATACACTCTGAACAGTTATATTTAGTTTATCAGATTTAGTATGTGGTCGAGGACCTCCATGCATATTGCCAATCTGTATAAGGGGCTATGTGCTGAGTGTGCCAAAGGAGGGGTATATGGTGAAGTTGAGGTATACGGGTCATGTTCTTCCATGGATCCTACCTTCTTGGCCCATAGGCACCAAAGGGGGTACATATGGAGTTACTGTCCTACCTGGTTTTTCCTATTGCATCATATCATTCATTTGCGTAGGATTCCAACCTTGTTTGTTGTTTTATGAGTGTACGCTCATGTAGTATGGGATGCCGGAGGGTTTGTCTTCCTTTGTATATGTTCCTCGGGTGTATGGGCATCCATTGGGACTGTAGGTAGACTTATTATTATCCTATCGCGCTTCTGGTTCTGATTATCATTATATTCAGATATGTAACACCCCTGAACTCAGACAAGCATTTAAATACCAAGAACTCAGAAAAAATTAGAAAATTTTGTTCTACAGTCATCCCCCACGGGTGTCGGAGGTTCGACGGCCCATTGGGGTCATCGTAAGAAGAGCCTTGTGGCTCTGTTAAGCCAGCCTCAGCTCGACGAGGGTCACCACGAGCATCAAAATCCTGATGAGCCGTGGGACTCATCGTGGGAAACCTCCAGCGCCCTCCCCACACTTCCTCTTCCTCGATGGGCTGTCACCACAGCCATCGTGGATGCGACGGGCAATGGGAACCCATCGTTGGAATTGTACAGAGGAGCAGCTCCAGCCTGACCCTCTCCAATGTCGGGTATGATGGGCCATCGCAGGTTTGACACCCATTGGGTAGCCCATCCAATAAAGGAATTTCAGCAATTTTTTTCTTTAAGTTGTGGGCATTCCGGTCTTTTCTCAATTCTTTTAACTATAACCCTAAGTCATTTTAGGGGTAATTAAAGGGACTTTTATTCTTTTTCCCTCAGTACTCCTACAAATTTCGACACTTAGAGAAATGAAAGGATAAAGTAAGGATTTCCTATCAAGAACAAGCAGGAAGTTTTCTTCAAAGTCCAGCCCCAAAATCAAAGGTTCCTCCGTAGAATCTTCTTCCAGGTATGTGGGATTTTATCACTGGGTTCCTTTTACCCAATGAGTTCCTACACTCAATTCAATTCTTCAGTTATCAATCAGTTCTTCAGACATAAGGTTCCTAAACTTTATGAAACCATTGCAATTCAGATTCTATTTCTTGTATGATATTTAAACATGTTTTCTTGGGAACCTAGAATAGCCATATATACAGAGCTCTGTAACCCTAGCATATGTTAATCCTAATACTCATGATTTATACGTGCTAGTCAGATAATTCAGTCGATTATGCTTCTGAATTTGAATGTTATCAATTTCAATATTATTAGTGCATTCTCACATGACTATATGTATTTGAGCTATCCATTATTTAAGTTTTCATTCATTGCTTTACATTCAGTTGGGAATAGGCTTAATACCGAGTGGATGAATGGATGAAGGCTCTGCTGTCAAATTAGGTTGTGACCCTTAGTAGTAGTCCCTAAGTCCCACTACAACGGTGTCACCATAGGTATAAAAGGGATCAGCTTTAGGCTGGTCACCCTTCTCCCTTTTGGACATCAGATTAGTGGATCCACGTCAGATTTGTCTCAGCCTTTATACCCTGGCAAGGTATATTGGACACTTTTTTGATAGGAATTATACGTTGAACTCTATGTTTAGCTCACATGGTTACATGTCAGTTAATAGTGGCTCCTACAGTTAGACTAAGCATTGCATTAAGCACGTATTAAGTTATATAGTTCAGATTAGCTTGTTATAGTGTTCATGTCTATCTATTTGGTCATTGCATTCAGCTTGTTCCTTAGTTCATGTTTCAGTATATGTTGTTATATTCCATCTTTATGTTATACAGATTTGCATATATCCTGCATGCTCATTATATTCAAAGTACTGACACATACTTTTGTGCTACATCATTTTATGATTTAGGTTTAGGCGATCAACATCCAGACTGCGCTTAGTACGAGTTTCCAGTCCCCACTCAGCAGCTCAGTGGTAGCTCCTCATAGTCCGAGGATGACAATTTATGTTTATTCATTCAGTATTACATACTAGTTTCAAGTCTTTTAGAGTTAGCTAGGGGCTTGTCCTAGCAACTCACTTCAGTTAGCGGCTTTCAAACATAGAACTAGAATCAACTTTGGAGAAATCAGTTTTAATTTCAGATTCAATATACATTTATATATTTCAGATATGCTTGGGTTGCTTTCCAACTTATAAATTTATTTCAGTTCAATATCCCGCACAGACTATGTTTTATCATAAATTATCTAGTTATGCCAGACCATAGGTTAGCTTGGGGTCACTTGTGATACAAAGCACCATGTTACGTCCAGGGGGTACCTTCAGGGCATTACAAACCTGGTATCAAAGTATCAGGTTCAAGTGTCCTAGGGTGTCTGAAAGCTACGTCAATTAGAGTCTTCTTCATGGGTATGATGTTCGCCATACTTTTGGGGGAGAAGCTACGGGATGTCATTAGGAAAAACATCCCTTCATTTTTTCCCATCTCGTGCTATAGAGTATCAACTCTATTTAGTCTACTTCTAACTCATGCTTTATACATTAAAGAAAATTCCTCACAGAAGATCTAATGTAAGGAACCAGCAGCTCCAGCAGACCCTCTGAATAAGCAAGTTACTCATGCCAAATTCCGGGCTTCCTTTGAGGTTCTTGCTCAGGCCATGACCGCTCAGGTCAACCAGCAAGCTGTGGCACTGGCTCCACCCTAGATTAATTCTGCCACAGCTAAAATCTGAGACTTCACTCGGATAAACCCTCACGAGTTTCATGGTTCCAAGTCTGAAGAGGATCCACAGGAATTTCTTGACAATATTAAGAAGGTGACAGAAATAATGGGTGTCACTCTGATAGGGAGGGCAGATTTAGTCGCTTACCCGCTGAAAGGATTGTCTTATGCTTAGTATCAGTAGTGGAAGGAATCTCATTGTGCTAATACAGGTCCATTGGATTGGAACAACTTCAAGACTGCATTTCTGGATAGGTTCTTCCCACTTGAACTCAAGGAAGCCAAGGTCCAAGAGTTCATTAATTTTAAGAAGAATGATATGAGTGTGAAAGAGTACTCACTCAAGTTTACTCAGTTGTCTAAGTATGCTCCAATGATGGAAGATGACTCTAGAGCCTGCATGAGTAAGTTTGTGTCAGGTGTATCCGACGATATGGTTAAGGAGTGCAAGACTCCTATGTTGGTAAAGGAGATGGATATCTCCAGGTTGGTTACTTATGCTCAGCCAATCGAAGAGGAAAAGATCAAAGAGAAGGGAGGAGATAACAAGAGGACTAGAATAGGTTACTTTAGTTACTCTCAACATACGTCAAATGATGGAAACCACTCTTAGTTCCATCAGAAATCTTCATCTGTGGCCACATCTTCTGATAGTGTCTCGGTGCCTAAGTTCAGACAGGACCAATGGTATATAGCATTAGGCTTTAGGTCCCAAGGTAGTGTCACTAGAGAGTTCACTCATCCAGCTTGCACAAAGCGTGGTAGGAACCACCAAGGTGAGTGTATGGCTGGTAGTGGAAATTGTTTTGTATGAGGTAATCCAACCCATAGGATGAAAGATTTTCCAGCAGCTTCTCAGAAGGGCAAGGATGCTCGCCTACAGAATTAGGATAATTCTATAGCAACTCTAGTAGGTCGCCCCACCCATTAGGTTTCCTCGTCTAGTATGGGTGGTGGTCAGTTCCAGAACAGGCTCTATTCTCTTCAAGCTTGACAGGACCAGGAGGACTCTCCCAATGTGGTCACGGGTACGTTATGAGTTTTTAATGCTGATGTTTATGCACTATTAGATCTTGGATCTACACTTTCCTCTATGACTCCCTTTAGAGTAGTAAACTTTGGTGTCAGTCCAGAAGTTCTCCATGAACCCTTCTCAGTCTCTACTCCAGTTGGTGACTCAGTTATAGCTAGACGAGTGTACAAAAATTGCCCTATCACAGTTTCCCAGAAAGTCACCTCAGCCGATCTTTTTTCTACCCTTTACTTCTCTAATAGCCCCGTTTTAGAAATGATTAATATTGATACTATTCTAGGCATGGATTGGTTACATTCCTATCATTCCTCAGTTGATTGTAGAAATAGGATCGTTCGGTTCTAGTTTCTAAACTAGCTAATCTTAGAATAGAAGGTTAATACCTCAGTGCCTATAGGTCGATTCATCTCTTACCTTAAGTCCAGAAAAATGATTTCCAAAGGGTATATCTATCACCTTGTTTGGGTTAAGGATTCAAACTTTGAGACCCCAACTCTTGAGTCAGTCTTAGTTGTGAATAAATTCCCAGCATTGTTTTCAAAAGATCTTCCCAGAGTTCCTCAAGAAAGGGAAATCGACTTCGAAATAAATCTCCTTCCAGATACCCAACCTATTTCAATTCCTCCTTTTAGAATGACTCCAGGTGAGCTTAAGGAATTGAAGGAGCAGTTGAAAGACCTTCTAGATAAGGGATTCATCAGACCCAGCATCTCTCCATGAGGTGCTCCAGTGCTTCTCGTGTGTAAGAAAGATGATTCTCTAACTATGTGCATCGACTACCGTCAGTTGAACAAATTCACAATAAAAAATAAGTATCCCATTCCCAAGATTGATGACTTTTTTGACCAACTTCAAGGTGCTAGTTGCTTCTCTAAGATAGACCTCAGATTCGGCTATCATCAGCTCAGAGTCAGAAATTGTTAAATTCCAAAAATAGCCTTTAGAACTCGGTATGGTCACTACGAATTTGTGGTTATGTCATTTGGACATATGAATACTCCTACAACCATCATGGATTTTATTAACAGAGTGTTCAAGCAGTATTTAGACTTATGCATCATTGTCTTCATCGATGATATACTCATATATTCTCGGAGTGAGAAAGAGCATGCATACCATTTGAGGGTGGTGCTACAGACTCTAAAGTATCTCCAGTTATTCGCTAAGTTTAGTAAGTATGAATTCTTGTTGAATACAATTGCCTTTCTTGGTCATGTGGTATCTAGAGAAGGCATCCGAGTGGATTCTCAAAAGATTAAGGTAGTAAAGAACTGGCCCAAACCTATCTCTCCAATAGACATCAGAAGTTTCTTGGGTTTGGCTGGTTATTACCGAAGGTTTGTTGAAGGATTTTCATCCATAGCTTCCCGGTTGATCAAATTGACTCAGAAAAAGGTTAAGTTTCAATGGTCAGAAGAATGTGAGAAGAGTTTTCTAGAGTTGAAGACCAGGTTGACTACAAATCTTGTTTTAACTCTGCCAGAGTGTTTGGATAATTTTATGGTGTATTGCGATACGTCAAGAGTTGGTTTGGGTTGTGTCTTGATGCTGCATAGTAAGGTCATAACTTATGCATCCAGGCAACTTAAGATTCAAGAGAAGAATCACCCAACTCATGATCTTGAGCTTGCAGCAGTTGTGTTCGCCCTAATAATTTGGAGAAACTACTTGTATGGTTTTCATGTAGATGTGTTTATGGACCATAAGAGCCTCCAGTACGTGTTCACCCAAAAAGAATTGAATCTTCATCAGAGAAGATGGCTCGAGTTCCTCAAAGATTATGATATGAGTGTGCTCTACCATCCAGGTAAAGCCAATGTGGTGGCTAACGCCCTCAACAAACTGTCCATGGGTAGTGTGTCACAGGTTGAGGAAGAGAAGAAAAAATTGGTCAAGGATAATCATAGGCTTGCTCACTTAGAAATTTGCCTCATAGACACGATATATGGTGGTGTGATTGTCCATAATGGGTCAAATTCTTCATTAGTAGCAGAGGTGAAAGAGAAGCAAGAAAGTGATCCCATATTACTTCAGTTAAAGGGTGCAGTTCATCAGCTAAGAGTAGAGGTTTTCTCCCAAGGGGGAGATGGTGTGCTTCGCTATCAGGGTAATTTATGTGTTCCTAATGTGGATGAGTTGAGATAGCAAATCTATACAGAAGCCCATAGTTTAAGATATTCCATTCATCCTGGTGCCACTATGATATACCATGATCTACGGGAGGTCTATTGGTGGAATGGCATGAAAAGAGACATTGCAGATTTTGTGGCTAAGTGTCCAGATTGTCAGTAAGTGAAAGTAGAACATCAGAAACCAGGAGGTATGACTCAGGATATTAGCATTCCTACTTTGAAGTAGGAAGTGATCAATATGGATTTCATTACAAGTTTACCTCGTACTCGCAGACACCATGATTCCATTTGGTTTATTGTGGACAAAGTCACTAAATCAGCCCATTTCCTAGCAGTTAAAACTACAGATTCAGTAGAGGAGTATGCCAGACCCTACATCAAAGAGATAGTCAGGTTGCATGGAGTTCCCTTATCTATCATCTCAGATAGGGGTACTAATTTTACATCTCATTTTTAGAGTTCATTTCAAAAAGGTATTGGTACTCAGGTAAATCTCAGCACAATATTTCATCCACAGATGGATGGTTAGGCAGAGCGTACCATCCAGACCTTAGAGGACATGTTGAGAGCTTGTGTAATTGATTTCAAGGGTAGTTGGGCTGATCACCTACCTCTCATAGAGTTCGCCTACAATAACAGTTTTCACTCCAGTATTCAGATGGCCCCGTATGAAGAACTTTATGAGCATAGATGCAGATCACTGGTTGGTTGGTTTGAACTAGGTGAAGCAGCCTTTATTGGGCCAGATTCCGTTTATGAAGCCATTTATAAAGTTCATATTATTAGAGAGAGATTAAAGACACCTCAGAGTCATCAGAAGTCCTATGCAGATATGAGAAGGAGGGAGTTAGAGTTTGAGATCAACGATTGGTTTTCTTTAAGGTGTCACCCATGAAAGGGGTAATGAGGTTCGGGAAGAAAGGGAAGCTCAGTCCCCAATATAGGCCCTTATTGATTTTGAAAAGGATTTGTAATGTGGCTTATGAGTTGGAGTTGCAATCATAACTAGAAGTTGTTCAACCAGTCTTTCACATTTCATTGTTGAAGAAGTGTCTTTGTTATCTGGCATTGATTGTGCCTTTATAGAGTGTGGTTGTGAAGGATAGCCTCACCTATGATGAGGTTCCAGTTGAGATACTTGACCGTCAGGTTTGTAGGTTGAGAAATAAGGAGTTCACTTTGGTGAAAGTTTTATGGAGGAATGAGTCAGTCGAGCGAGCTACTTGGGAAGCAGAAGCAGCCATGATGGCAAGTATCCTTACCTCTTTCCTTCCAATCCAGTTTTAGTTTGAGGTAATAGTTCCTCTCTAGACTCTTAGTTTCCTTATATGCATGCCAGTCGCAGCATCATGTTTTCCCCGCATTTCCAGTATTTTCAGCATGTTTATCTGTACTCCAAACTAGACTTAGTCAGATATCAGCTTTTTGTATTCAGTCAATAGGGATTGCACCTTATTCCCTCTAAACTCAGATTTGTTAGTATTTATTCGAGGACAAATAATCCAAAGGTGGAGATATTGTAACACCCCAGAACTCAAACCAGCATTTAAAAACCTAGAACTCAGAAAAAACTAAAAAAAATTCTTCTATAGTCATCCCCCACGGGCTGACCAATGAGTGTCGGAGGTCAGAAGACCCATTGGGATCATCGTGGGAAGAGCCCAGTGGCTCTATTCAGCCAGCCTCATCCTAACAGGGGTCACCATGAGCATCAAAAGCCTGACGGGCCATGGGACTCACCATGGGGAACCTCTAGTGCCCTCCTCAGAGATTCTCTGCCTCGATAAGCTATCAACACGGAAGTTATGGATGCAACGGGCCATGGGAACCCATAGTGGGAACTTTCCAGAGGACCAACTCCAACCTGACCCTCTTTGACGCCGGGTCTGACAGGCCATCGCAATTCTGACACCCGTCGAGTAGCCCATCGAGCGAAGGAATTTTTGCAATTTTTGTCTTTAAGTTGGGGGCATTCTGGTCTATTCCCAATCCTTTTAACTCCGACCCTAAGTTGTTTTAGGGGTAATTAAAGGAATTTTTATGGTTTTTCCCTCAGTACTCCTAAAATATTTGACACTTAGAGAAATCAAAGAGAAAAGGAAGTGTTTTCTCTCAAGAACAAGAAGGAAGTTTTCTTCAAAGTCCAGCCCTAAAATCCAAGGTTCCTGCGTAGAACCTTCTTGCAGGTATGTGGGATTTCATTAGTGGGTTCCTTTCACCCGCTAAGTTCCTAGACTCATTTCAGTTCTTTAGTTATCAGTCAGTTCTTCAGACTTAGGGTTCCTAAAGTTTATGAAATCATTACAATTCAGATTATATTGCTTGTATGATATTTATTACAACTTTTCTAGGGAACCTAGGATAGCCATATGTACAGAGCTCAATAACCCTAACATATGTTAATCCCAGTACCCATGATTTATACTTGCTAGTCAGATGATTAAGTCAGTTATGCTTCAAAATTAGAATGCTATTAGTTTCAGTATTATTATTGCATTCTCAAATGACTATCAATATTTGAGCTATCCAGTATTTCAGTTTTCATTCATTGCTTTACATTCAGTTGGGAGTAGGCTTAGTACCGAGTGGACGAAGGGATGAAGGCTCTGTTGTCAGATTAGGCTGAGACCTTTAGTAGCAGTCCCTAAGTCCAACAACTACGGGGCCACCGTAGGTATAAAAGGGGTCAGCTGTCAGCTTTAGGCTAGTCACCCTTGTCCCTTGTGGACATAAATTTAGTGGATCCGCGTCACATTTGTCTCAGCCTTTATACCTTGGCAAATTATATTGGGCCCTTTTTTATAGGGTTTATATGTTAAACTCCATGTTTATCTCACATGGTTACATGTCGGTTAATAGTAGCTCCCACAGTCAAACTCACCATTGCATTGACCACATATTCAGTTATTCAATTCAGATCAGCATGTTATAGTATTCATGTCCAGTTATTTGGTCATTGCATTCATCTTATTCCTTAGTTCATATTTCAGTATATGTTTCTATATTCAGTCTTTATGATATACATCTTTGCATATATCCCGCATTCTCAATATATTCAAAGTACTGACGCATACTTTTGTGCTATATCATTCTATGATTTAGGTTCAGGCACTCAACATCCAAACCGTACTTAGTATGGCTTTCAAGTCCCTACTCAGCAGCTTAGTGGTGAGTCCTCATAGTTCGAGGATGACAGTTTATGTTTAGTAGAGTTCTACAGATTAGGGCAGAAATGTCCGTACTCAATCTTTGAGAGGTTACAGTGTCTTCTTAGGTTCTTTCAGTTCCATCTATTGTATGGCCTCTTGATCCTTATCCAGCTATGATAGAGAAGAAGCAGAAGGCATTGGGTAGATTTCTAACATTGGATCCACCTAGATTTGCTGGTACACTTGGTCAAGATCCTCATGATTATATTACTACTTATAAAGATATGCTACACCATTTAAGTTTACTGGAGATTCACAGAGTTGGGTATACTACTTATTAGCTGGAGGGCACAACTAAGTTATGGTAAAGGGCCCAGGTTGCTTGTAGACCATCTTCGTTTCCTCCATTATCGTTGTTAGAGTTCTATGAGGCCTTCATCGCCAAGTTCTTGCCACATTGGGATAGGGAGCATCGTATAGAGAAGTTTACCAGACTTATCCAGGGATCTATGACCGTATCAGAGTACGAGACTTGCTTCTACTAGCTTACCCCATTTGGGGTTATGAAAATGCCTACAGAGCCCGTATATTTGTTTGGAGATTGCGGATAGATCTTAGACAGCTAATTAAAATATTAGTTGCCCATGGTCGATCATTCCAGGCTATTGCAGACTATGTCCATACTATGGAGGATTTTCACCGTCATGATCCAGAGGCCAGAGATAAGAGGCCTAGACACCAGGGAAACTACAGTGGTTCCCATCACAGTGGTAGGGGTTCAGGCCAGTGGGCTAAGGTCATCAGTCACAGCAGCACTAGGGTCAGTCTAGTCGACCAGTTGAGGCTTCACTTCAGGCTTTTGTTAGTTCTCAGTTTGAGTAGGCTAAGAGCAGCCAGAAGGGTTACAGTGGTCAGTCTCTGAGGGAATTAGTTTCTGGGCATTAGGTTGTGGTGGCCACACCAGTACAACTAGTTAATCCAGGAAGGGTAGGACATCAGGGCCTTTCTATATGTGTGGGGTCATCGGGCACTATGAAAGAGATTTCCCCTAGTAGGGTACAGTTCACCTAGCCGCTCAGCTGGAGCTAGGAAGTTGATTTCTCACGGGTGTTTGTCTTATCTACCATAGGTATGACATGTTAGTGCCAACCCTTCTTCCCTTGAGTTGATTCCTGTGGTTAGAGATTTCCTAGATATGTTCCCTATCGACCTGCCAGGCCTTCCACCTGAGAGAGATATTAATTTCTCTATTGAGTTAGGGTCGGGCACCAGCCACATTTCAATTTCTCATTACCGTATGGCTCAAACTTAGTTGAGAGAGCTTAAGGAGTACTTCCAGGACTTGTTAGCTAAGGGTTTCATTAGGCTGAGTGTGTCGCCTTAGGGTGCTCCTGTTCTGTTTGTGAAAAATAAAAATGGGTCGATGCGAATGTGTATTGATTATAAGTAGTTTAATCAGGTGACAGTGAAGAATAGGTATTCAATGCCGCGCATAAATGACTTGTTTGATCAGCTTCAGGGTTCAGCCATATATTCAAAGATAGATTTGAGGTCATGCTACCACCAGTTGAGGATTAAGTTAGAGGACATCCCTAAGATAGCATTTAGGATATATTATGCCCACTATGATTTCCTTGTGATGTAATTTTTGTTGACTAATTCCCTCACAGCTTTCATGGACTTGATGCAAAGGGTGCTTATCCCGTATTTGGACTCATTCATGGTAGTATTAATGATGACATCCTGATATACTAGCGAAGTAGAGATGAGCATGAGTAGCACTTGAGGATTATACTCGAGACTTTGAGAGATCATCGGCTTTATGTCAAGTTAAAAAAGTGCTAGTTTTGGCTTGAGTCAGTTTCATTCCTAGAGCACGTGGTGTCTAAGGATGGGATTAGAGTGGACCAGGGGAAGATTTTAGCAGTTCATGATTGGCTGAGACCTACTACTCCTACTAAGGTTCGTAGATTTATTGGGTTAGCAAGGTACTACATGAGGTTTGTCGACGGGTTTTGTTTTATAGCAGCACCTTTGACTAGGCTGACTAGGAAGGATGTCCAATTTTAGAGGTTGGATCAGTGCGAGGATAGCTTCTAGAGGCTTAAGGCCTTGTTGACTTCAACTCTGGTGTTAACTTTGCATGTTAAGGGTCAAAGCTTCTCGATATATTATGATTCTTTAGTGGTTGGTCTTGGTTGTGTATTGATGCAGCACGGTCGAGTGATAGCCTACGCACCAGGACAACTAAATGTTCATGAGAACAACTATCCCACTCATGACTTAGAGTTGGCGGTGGTAGTCTTCACGCTCAAGATTTGGATGCAATCCTTATATGGGGTTGACTGTGAGATATTCATCAATCACCATAGTCTTCAGTACATCATGAGTCAGCGATAGCTGAACTCTAGGTAGAAGAGAGGGATTGAGTTAGTGAAGGACTACGATTTCACCATTTTTCATCATCCGGGCAAGGCAAATGTGGTAGCAGATGCCTTGAGTCAAAAGATGGTGAGTATAAGTAGCCTAGCCTTACTTTCAGTTTTAGAGTGGTTGTTATCCTTGGACATCCAGTCCTTCGCTAACCTTTTGGTAAGGCTTGATTTGTCGGATCCTATTAGATTTCTCCTAAGTATTGAAGTTTGTTCTACCTTTGTTGATAAGATTCAGAGCCATCAGTTTGAGGATCAGTTCTTGTTTGATATTTGTGATCAGGTTGTCTGGGGTGAGGCCAGCCGAGCTACTTTTGATTCTGATGGTATTCTGAGGTTTGATAGTCATCTTTGTGTTTCGAGAGTTGGTGATTTGATTCAGTTGGTTCTCCATGAAGTGCATTGTTCTAGATACTCTATCCATCCTAGCACAGCCAAGATGTATATAGATTTGAGACAACTTTACTGGTGGAGTGGTATTAAGCAGGACATAGCAGAGTTTGTATCTCGGTGCTTAAACTGTTAGAAGGTGAAGTTTGAGCACGTGAGACTTGGTGGATTGATGCAGCAACTTCCCATTCTTGAGTAGAAGTGGGAAGGGATAACTATGGATTTAGTAGTTGGATTGCCATATACTTCTCAAGGATCTGACTCCATTTGGGTGATTCTTGATCGGCTGACTAAGTCAGGGCACTTCTTGTCAGTTCAGACTACTTACAGTGTAGAGAGGTTAGCTCAGATTTACCTTTGTGAGATTGTTTGGTTGCATGGGGTCCTAGATTCTATTATTTCTGACCGCGACACTCAGTTTACCTCTCAGATTTTGAGAGCTATTCAGCGAGACTATGGTATAGAGGTTCACCTTAGTACCGCATTCCACCCTCATACAGATGGCCAGTTTGAGAGGACCATTCAGGTTTTGGAGGACATGCTTCAGGCCTATGTCCTTGACTTTGGAGGTTCTTGGAATCAGTTTATGCCTTTGTCCTATTTGGCTTATAATAAGAGTTTTCATTCAAGCATTGGCATGGCACCATCAAGGCATTGTATGGTAGGCATTGCAGATTGCTAGTGGGTTGGTTTGATGGTTTGGAGTCTAGGCCGTAGAGTACAGATTTTCTTTGTGATTCCTTAGACCTAGTCTAATTGATTCAGGATAGACTTTGGGCAGCTCAGAGAAGGAAGAAGAGCTAAGCTGATTGTAGTATTCATGATAGTTGATAGTATCACCCTTATTGTCCTGTGTGCCTTGTATTTCTCTAGACCATAGATGGTGGATTATTAGGGAATGTTCGTGAGTCTCGAACATCGATACTCGACTATTGAGCTGGTTATCTGTGTTGTAGAGCGATTGGAGCCTGTGCCGGGCCAATAGGTTAATTTTGAGCCGTTGGGCTGTTTTTTGTGTTTGAGCATGCCATTATCATGCATATAAAGGGATTTTCTACATGTTTTACTACAGTCTTGGCTTCTGTAAAACTATAAATGGATTTCTAAACCTTGCATGGCTTCGAGGGCCCACTTTCGATAAAAATGGTTATAAAATGGGTTTGGAATTGTTTTCAGAGATCTTCTTGGGGTAAGAGAGTTAAAAGGGATGATTTTATCACAATTTTCACACTTATACTAGACTCAGTTGAGCTGTGGTGCTATACATGCTTTACTATTGATTTGAGATGATACTAGACTCGGTCAAATCGAGCAACAAACTGAGTTGCACCCTTTTTGGGGGTTTTTGAGACTTAATTCACTAATTTAGACCCAGATAAACTCTGGGCACATATTTTTGAGTTTTGGTTACTGATTTGGATCTGGATACACTCCGAACGGTTATATTGAGGTTATGAGATTTAGTATGTGGTCAAAGACCTCCATGGACCTTGTTGATCAAGACCAGGGGTTATATGATTAAGGAGGGGTATATGGTGTAGTTGAGGTATACGGTGTAGTTGAGGTATACGGGGCATGTCCTTTCATGGATCCTACCTGCTGGGCCCATAAGCACCAAAGTGGGTACATATGAAGTTATTGTCCCACCTTGTTTTCCCTATTGCATCATATCATTCATTTGTATGAGATTCTGCTCTTATTTGCTGTTTGCTGAGTGTACACTCTGGTAGTGTGGAATGCCAGAGGGTTTGTCTTCGCTTGTATGTGTTCCTCAGGTGTATGGGCGCCCGCTGGGACTGTAGGTAGACTTTATGTTATCCTATCGCGCTTCTGGTTCTGATTATTGTTATATTCAAGTATTTATGGGTTTATTTACATTTGGGAGTTGTGCTATAGATACTTATTGTTCACTTTATGGATACACTTGGTTTATTGGTTGGTTATTCGTGATTGAGAGATTTGGTTCCGTTGTTTTTTTGGCTTCTACTCTAAGAGTGTGTTATTGGCATGTTTTAGTACTGGAATTGGGTTTCAAGCATGATTAGGTTATTTTCTTTCTCTCCTCCCCTTCTTTCACTTGAGGTTACCGGTATATCTCTTATTTTTCAAAAACTCTCTCCTTCTCTCTCTCTTTATATATATTGCTATTGGAAGGACCCCAGGTGTGTTCTTTCTTTCCATCACCTGTGTCATTAAGATATATATTTCTAGTAGCTAGCCAATTATGTTGTTTTCTTCTTGTATTCTTTCTGGGCTAGATTTCGTGTACCTATTCGTTGTTCTGTGACTACTTGTTTAATTTCTGCTATATTATTGCTCTGATATCTTATATGCGCTCAGTCAACCTATGAAGCCTACTGTGTACCTGTTGCTTAGCAATTGGTGCTCATACCACACTCTGCATCTTCCTGGTGCAGATCCAAGTGTAGGCCATCGCCGCTGATTTGTGGACACTCATGTGTGCTGATTTTGGACTATCCAAAGCTGAGGGTTAGCTCTTGCCAACTGGAGCTTAGCTTTTAGCTCATCTTTTGCATCTTGTAATCTTTTCGCTATTCAGAGACAAATGTGTATATGTTCTTTTGGATCCTTTGTACTCTATATATTTAGTACCGACTCTTTTACTATGATACCAGATTTTGGGTTTTTGTTAGCTTCCGCTTATATATATTCATGTTGCTTATTTCCTTTATTTACTTTTTTTGCTTCCGCTATTTATATTGTTCTTCTGCCTGCTTGTTAGATAGTAGCCCATTATTAACCGTTTTGAGCTATAGGGATTGGTTCGTCTACCGGGGGGTTATATGTGCCATCATGATCGAGAAATCGAGTTGTGTCATATTGTGCAATGCGTTATTCAAGACACGACGATGCAGTATTCTAAGTTTTACTTTATATATATATATAGTTTGATGCATTTTTCCGAGCACCCCGATGCATTAATCTAGGTTTTTACTTCTATACATTGATGCATCACATCATCCCTAATTGCATTACATTATGCTTGAGTGTACTTGGATTGCTTGTTGCCTTGGTTTCATTTTTTGGTTGTTATCTTCTTCTCTGTTGGCTAGGTTAGTTCTGTTTTGGTTTTATAACTAGATTTAGGTGAATCCCTGTAGTTTGATTACTTTCCTGTAATTTAAATTATACATTATCTTTCTGCGCTCGGTCGACTTATGATGCCTATTGGGTACCCGTTGATTTGGTACTCATACTACACTATTTATCTTTTTCTGATGCAGCACCTAGTACAAGCCACCTTCATTGATCTTCTTATCGTTCGTGGCCAGCTGCTGTTTGGATCGTGGTGAGCTCTCACATTTTTGAGACTTTTATTATTTTCTCTCTATATTTATGTCTATATTTTATATTTTGGATAGAAAGACTCTGTTGTATAGTTACTCTGTACTTTAGACGCTCTTGTACCAGTGACAGCAGGTCCGGAGTGGTTGTTGTGTATATTTTGTCTTCTAGGTCACTTAGGGCCATCTTTGTATATTTAATAGAATTGGTACGGAAATATACTATTTACCCTGTTCTCCTTATATTTGTCTTCCGCTTTTGTTTTATTTAACTGATTTATTTATCTTCTTCATTGTTGGGTTGGCTTGCCTACCGGGGATTATGTAGGCGCCATCATGGCCCAGTTTTGGGTCGTGACATTTGTTGATCATTTATCACCTGAAATCAACCTAGCATCAACTATATTGACGCTTGTAACCTTTAGAGGAATTCTATCGTGTGGTGAAACAATCCTGGATTTCGTAAACTCTGTTAGACTTAATTATTTACATTTCGTTAGTTTAAATTTCAATACAAAAATTCTATTTCATTAATGGATAAGATTTGTCATAAAGTGAAGTAACTAAACGACTTTAAGTATTATATTTCTTACTTTATTCCATGTGAGCGTCAACCCTAGCCTAATCGTTGGGTTACTATATTTGACAATGATCATTTACACTTTTTAAAGGGTGTAATTTAAACGCATCATGTATAGATTGGTCTTCTAGCTATAAAGATACTGGAATTGTTTTTACTATCCCAAGCTCTTATTTTGTTTTCTTGAAGATGGACAATGACAAAAGATTTATTGAAGAACTCGAGTCACAAAATGATTTCTCAAATCGAGCACTACCTATTGTGTAGGAAATAGTGAAACTTCCTGGGTTACCATATTTTTTAGGCAGCTTATTCAGAAGAATTGCATTGCAGTGAGCATTCATCTATACAAAAGACATTTTCTCCAATTTTCTCTTGCTAGATCAGACCTTCTTCAAAAACTTAGCATACGCAAGAATCTGAGTGATCACCTCTGTGAAAGGAATATTACATAATGTTGCTTCATTATCTCTAAGAACTTGCCAAAAATATTTCTCAAGCTCCTCTGGTTTCATCCTCTAATGAAAAGGGAATGTAGGCATGTGTATTGACTCCCCTTCAACTATGTGATTTTGTTTTATCACCTCTTGGCTCTTTGTTGCTTCACCAGCTTGTCTTTTGTAGTTATCTTGCAACATTTTTCCACTTTGCAAAGACACAACCTTCAGTTCCTTTGGGTTCCTCTCTATGTCACTTGGACGAGTTCCTGGAGCTCTCTTAGAAATCTGACTAGAAATTTTCCCTATCTGTTTTTCCAAGTTGCTAATGGAAGCCCCTTGAGTTTTAAAACTTTCATCAACCTTTGTGATAAAAGTCTTCATCAATTCTTCCTAACTTGATTAGTTTTCCGGTTGACCTTGCTAATTTTGCTGAGGCAAATATTATTGTCGTTGTTGACTCTTGTACCCTTGAGGCGCTTGGACCTAACCTCTAGAATTGTTATTCTACCATGCATTCACTACTATTATAAAACTCCATGAAAATCCATAATTCCTCCACCCCATCAAATTAAAGTTGTTTCCTCCATTATAGTTTCCACCTGCATTCACTTTTTTCTCAGTAACTGCACCCAGTTGACATTCATATGTTAGATGTCCACCTCTACACGAATCACAAATTATTGGGTGTGTCATTTGAACTTGGCATATAGTTAATTGTTTTACATATTTAGTAATGGATGCAGTCTAAGCTTGCATTGTAGTGTAAGTATCAACTTGGTGCACCCCAACAGGCTTTTTCCTTTTCGAAATGTCTGCAACCCATTGATTAGCATCCTTTACCAACACATTCAAAATTTTGATAGCTTCGTAGACTATATTCTTCATAATAAGACATCCCACAACATTATTTAGTGTTCTTTATGAAGACATTGACAATCCATCATAGAAATTTGTCAATTATATCCATGACTCTATCCTATTGTGCAAATACATTATCAATAATTCCTTGAACCTCTCTCATGATTCAAACACAATATCTACCTCAAGTTGTGAGAAATAACTTATTTCTTTCCTCGTTCTAGTCATCCTTGCTGGTAAGTAATACTTATTAAGCAACTTTGTGGTCATTTTCTCCCATGTATGAATTGATCCTAAGTTCTCAGCCATATCTTTGAATCATTTTTTAGAGAGAAGGGAATGCCTTAAATATAGGGAATCGTCAGATGTCCCATCATAGTGGAATATGTTCATGATTTCATTAAATTCCATCAGGTGAGTATTTAGGTCTGTGTTCTACTTTCCTCAGAATACACAGTTATTCTGAATTTCTTGAAGAACACTATGCTTAATTTTGAAGTTTGTTGGTCACAATAGGAGGGCATCTCACACTTGACTGCATCCCATTGTAATTTGGCATGGCATAATCACCCTACTATCTCCCTTTCTTATGTGATGACCCTTCTGGTCATCTTTGTTTTTTCGTATTTATTGCACTGTTAGAGCTTTCTTGTAGTGACCCTAAGTCATTTATGGCTTTCTGGACCAGTAGTTTGGTTCCTTGGTCATTCGTTTGGTTGTTTTAGTCGTTTGCCTATTTTAGAGCATTAAACTTAGAATATCGTTGACTTTAGTCAACATTCTTAGCTAACGTGCTCATAATTGAATTCTGACTATTCCATTAGCTCCAGAGAGATGAGTTTGGTCTATTTGGACCTTTAGTTGAGGCCTGAGAACATCTGGTGTGGGGTTTGTGTTGAATTCTCAGTTTTCAGGCCATTTGGAGCTGAAAGTGTAACTTCGGGTGCACTTCGATGATCGGAGTGTCGGATTCAAAATCCGACGATTCCATCAGCTCTGGAATGTTTAGTTTGGTCTAAGAAAAAGGTTTGTTTGGGTTCTGGGTTAGTCAGACTCATTTCGAGCTTTTGAGTTCCTTTTCGTTAGTGTTGACTTGGGTCAACATTTCTTCGAAATAACCTCGTATGAAAGTTTCATCGATTCCGTTGAGTCCGTAATGTCGTTTCCACTCTATTATCATTATTGGTTTTTTGGATATCGGTTTATGATTGTGCACAGAATGCCCCGTCGAGTTTTTTTAAAATTGCAGAAATTCAGCTGCGGCCAGCAGCTATAAATAGTTGGAAATTTGTTTTTTCCAGCCACTTCTCTTTACTTTTCTCACTCTAAACTCATTTTTTTCTCTACGAAAATTTCTCTTGATCATTTATAATCCTTGGGGAATCAATTGCTTGTGGATTTTCTGTGTTTTTCCGATTCTTGGTAAGTCATCTTCCCCACTTGTCCTTTACCTTCCCTTGGATTTTCTTAATTTTCTCCATTGTTGCTCCTACCAAAGCTTGGAAATTCTTATGTAGTGGCTTCCCCTAGATCGTGCATGCTTCAGGTAGTAAAGGATTGGTTGTCTCGGCTTGAAATTCCATCTTTGTGGTAAGTAATTATTGCCCAATTTTTGTTTTTATTTTTGAAATTTCCATTCTTTAATCCCCAACTTGGGCGGGCTGTTTTGGTGCCCTTCCCTTGTCCAATTATACTCAAATTTTGAGCATGCCTTCTTCGCATCGTTGCGTTCATCGTGGTTCTTTTCATTTTTGTTTCGAGTTGTGGGACCCGTGAGCCCCTTTTTGACTCGGATATCAACCCGACTACAATTGTAGCAATATGGGTATCGTTAGAATCGTCTTAACATTTTATTCATGAATTTGATACTTTGATTCTCATTCGGAGCTTCTCGGAGCATCTCGGCCTAGAATATCGTCGTTCCCGCAGCTTGTCATTGGACAACAGGTAGGTTATGACTTAACTCCCTAGACTTCGCATATATCAGGTAAAATTGTACTAGTTGGCATCCTTGGGTTGAGTTATTAGGTTGGTACCACCGACCTTGACAACTTTTCCATGATTCATCCTATTTCTTTCCTCCGTTGTGTGTAGTATTACTATTAGTTGATATATTTATTACCCTTGTGACCCCGTGAGGTCTTGTTGATTCTGGAACATAGAAGGTGGGATTATTGGGAATGTCCGCGAGTCCCAGGCATAGAAATATCCTTTTAAGCTGGTTATGCTTGCAGAGTAGCTTCGGAGCCTGTGCAGGGCCGTTAGGTTGATTGTGAGCTACCGAGCAACTATTTGGGTTGATCATATAATTTCCATGCATATAAAGAGGTTTTTCCATGTTTTATTATGGTTTTTGGCTTTGGGACTATGAAAATTCATTTTCTAAACCTTGCATGGCCCAGGGGGCCCATTTTTGATTAAATTGGATTTGGAAATAGTTTGACTTGATACGTGGATCTTTTTGGGGTAAAGAAAGGTTAATGATATGGTTTTATCATGATTTATTACTATTTCTAGACTCGACAGGGTCGGAGTGCCAACTGACTTTCCTTACTGATTTAAAATGATATCAGGCTCGGCCGGGTTGAGCATCTGAGATGTTTTTACTACTGTTTTAGACCCAGTTATGCCCTGGCACCCTTGGAAGGGGTTTTGAGTCATATTTTTCACTATTTTAGTCCTTTACATGGTCTAGGCATGCATATTTGAGTCTTAGCCACTGGCTTGAACCCGGAATCGATTCCGTAGGACACGTTTTGATTCTGAGTTTTAGTGTGGGGTCTGGGACCTCCATGGACCTTGTCGCTCTGGGCCTTAGGCTTTGGGCTGCGTGTGCCGGGGGGAAGGGTATACAATGGAGTAGAGGTATACGGGTTGTGTCCTTCTATGAAACCTACTTGCTGGGCCCGATCGACACTGAAGGAGGTACATACCGAGGTTCTATTTCACCCTGAGGTTTTCATGCATCATATCATTCATTGTTTGAGATACCACCCTTGCTTGATGTGTGTTGATTGTACCCTCTGGTAGTATGGGATGTCGGAGGTTTTTTTTTCACTTGATTGCATTCCTTTGTTATATTGGCGGCCAACGGACTATAGGTAGACTCTTGTCACTTTATTTCAATATCGTTCACTGGTACGATCGAGTATGAGTATGATTACTGTAACGTTGTGAGTTCCTGGATTGAGTTTGTATGACTAGATTGGGTATTAACTCCTGTATGTCGAGCATGTCTACCTTTATTCTTCTCTCCCATTTCCTTATACTTAAGGTTACCGGTATACCGCCCATTGTTAGAACTTATTTACATATATACTGTTTTACGAGGATCCCAGGTGCATCGTCCTTACTTTCACCTGTGCCTATTATGTGTATATATTCTATTTCCTAGCCTTTTATGTTGCCTTCTGTTGTCTTCCCTCTGGGCTAGATCCTGTGTACGTTTTCATTGATTTTTGTGACTATTTGTTTCTACCTTGTCTGCTACTGCTCTCTTACTTTATATGTGCCCAATTGGCCTATGATACCTACTGGGTATCTAATGCTTCATATTTGGTGCTCACCTACCCTCTGCATCTTCTGGTGCAGATCCTAGTGTGGGCCATCGCTGATAGAGCCCCGGAGACTCGTGCATGGTGCTATTTTTGGACCATCTAGGCTGAGGGTGAGCTCTTGGCGTTTAGAGCTTGACTTAGTTTATCTTTTGTATATTCTGTACTTTGTCATTACTCGGAGACAACTTGTGTATATGTATATTTCTTTTGGACCCTTGTACACCTTATGTAGTTCGGGCTTCTATACGCGATGATACCAGGTTTTGGGTTGGTTTAGTTTCCGCTTTTAATATATGTTATCCTTGTTATCTAATTTCTTTATCTTGTTCACTTGCTTACGCTATTTTACTTGCTCTTTCGTTTAAATTGTTAGAAGGTAGCCTATTACTAACTGTTTTGGGCTACGGGGATTGGTTTGACTACTGGGGGTTGTAGGTGCAATCATGATCGAGAACATCAGAGGCAAGTCTACTATGTAGGAAACACTACCAACCCTCTATAGAATCTCAAACGGCCCAATAAACCTGGGTCTAAGCTTGCCCCGCCGACCAAATCTCCTCACGCCCTTCACGGGCGATACTCGAAGGAAAACCAGATCACCAACACTGAACTCCAAGACACGAAGTCTATGATCATCGTAGCTCTTTTACCTACTCTGGGCTGCTCTAAGTCTGTCCTGGATCAAACGGACTCGGCCCAAGGAATCTCTAAGTAAATCTATACCCTACGGTCTGGAATCTAACCCATCAAACCAACAAATAGGCAATATGCAACGCCTACCATACAAGGCCTCGAAAGGTACCATGCCAATGCTCGAATGAAACATTTTATTACACGCAAATTCAGCCAATGGCACAAACTGATCCCTTATGAACCTCCAAAGTCAAGAACACAAGCCCGAAGCATGTCCTCCAGGACCTGAATATTCCTCTTGGATTGGCCGTCTGTCTGAGGGTGGAAAGCAGTACTAAGCTGAACCTCCGTACGCAAATCCCTCTGTATAGCTCTCCAGAACTGAGATGTGAACTAAGTTCCGCAATCTAAAATGATAGAAGCTGGGACCCCGTGCAATCATACAATATCACGAATGTAGATCTGATCTAACCTCTCTACCCCGTAGGAAGTCTGAAATGGCAAGAAATGTGCTGACTTAGTCAGCCTATCAACGATCACCCAAATAGAGTCAAACCCCCAAGTAGTATGAGGCAAACCAACAACAAAGTCCATAGTAATACCTTCCCACTTCCACTCAGGAATGGGAAGTCGCTGCATGAAACCACCCGATCTCATGTGCTCGAACTTTACTTGTTGACAGTTCAAGCACTGAGATACGAACTCTGCCACGTCTCGCTATATACCACCCCACCAGTAAAGCTATCTCAGATCTCAATACATCTTCGCTGTGCTAGGATGAATGTAGTATATGGAACAATGTGCCTCACAGAGTATCAACTGTATCAAATCACCAACTCTCGGAACACAAAATCGACCCTCAAACCTCATAATCCCATTAGAACCAAAGGTAGCCTTGCTGGCCTCACCCCGAACTACCTGATCACGAAGGTCACACAAACTCTGATCCTCAAATTATTGGCTCTGAATCTGATCAACTAGAGTAGAATGAACCTCAACACTGGCAAGAACTCTGTTGGGATCTGGTAAGTCAAGCCTAACCAAATGGTTAGCCAACGACTAGATATCCAAGGCAAACGGTCGCTCAGAAACTTAAATTTAAGCTAGGCTGCCCATACTAACTGCCTTCCAACTTAGGGTATCCGCTATCACGTTTGCCTTGCCTGGATGGTATAAAATAGTGAAATTGTAGTCCTTTAGCAACTCAATCCATCTCGTTTGCCTTGAGTTCAGCTCGCACTGACTCATAATGTACTAAAGACTACGATGGTCGGTGAATATCTCCTAATGAACTCCATAAAGATAGTGCCTCCAGATCTTGAGCGCGAAGACTATCGCTGCAAACTCCAAGTCATGAGTGGGGTAGTTGCGCTCGTGAACCTTCAACTGTCTTGACGCATATTCTATCACTCGACCATACTGCATCAACACACAACCAAGACCGACCCCTGAAGCATCACAATACACGGAGAAACTCTGACCCCCAACCGGCAAAGCCAAAACTTGAGCTGAAGTCAATTAAGCCTTAAGCCTCTAGAAGCTGTCCTCGCACTGATCAGACCACTAAAATGAAAGATCCTTCTTAGTCAGCATAGTCAAAGGTTCTTCTATAGAAGAAAATCCCTCGATGAACCATCTTTAATACTCGGCTAACCCAATAAAGCTGCAAACCTCGGTAGGAGTAGTAGGTCTAGGCCAATCACAAACTGAAGAAATCTTACCTGGATCAACCCCAATCCCATCCTTAGACACCACGTGTCCTAGGAATGCAACTAACTCTAGACAAAACTCACACTTTGAGAACTTGGCATAAAGTCGATGATCTCTCAAAGTCTAAAGTACAATCCTCAAGTGCTACTCATGCTCGTCTCTACTCCGGGAGTATACCAAAATGTCATAAATGAAGACTATCATGAACAAATCCAGGTATGGGCTAAGCACCCTATGCATCAAGTCCATGAAGGAAGTGGGGGCATTAGTAAACCCAAAAGATATAACCAAGAATTCATAGTGGTCGTAACGTGTCCTAAATGTTGTCTTAGGGATGTCCTCCACCCTAATCCTTCACTTAGGGTAGCCAAACCTCAAATCAATCTTAGAAAACACGGCGGAACCCTGAAGCTGATCAAATAAGTCATCAATCTTGGGCATCGGATACCTATTCTTCACAGTCACCTTATTTAGCTACCTATAATCAATACACATCTGCATTTCCCATCCTTATTCTTCAAGAAGAGAATAGGAGCACCACAATGAGACACACTAGGTCTAATTAAGCCCTTAGCTAACAAATCTTGGAGCAGCTCCTTAAGCTCTCTCAACTAAGAAGGATCCATACGGTAGGGTGGAATAAAAATGGGCCTTGTGCTTGGCTCTAACTCAATGGAAAAATCAATATCCCTCTTAGGTGGAATGCATGGCAGGTCGGTAGGAAAGACATCTAGGAAGTCTTTAACCACATGAACAGACTTAGGAGACGTACGGTCAGCACTAGTATCTCGGACATATGCAAGATAATCTAAACACCCACACTACATCATCTTGCTAGCTCGAAGACAACAAATGATCCCAGATAGTGCATGGCTAACAGAACTGTGCCGCACAACTGGGAATACACCGAGCATGGCGATGGTATCAGTGTTGGCATAGCAATCCACACAGTGAGGAGATAACCATGCCATGACCAGTATCACATCAAAATCTAACATATCAAGTATCGTCAAGTCAGCCCAAGTGTCAAAATCACCAACCGATATCACACAGGATCTCACAATCTGATCCACTACTAAAGAATCTCCTACTGGGGTCGAATCAAAAATAGGAGCAGACAATGGCTCACTAGCCAACCCCAAACAAGGCAGAAAGTAGGCAGATATTTATGAACAAGTGGATCCAGGATCAAACAAAGCATAAGTTGGCTGACGGCATACAGAAATTGTACCTATGATCACAGCATCTGAGGTCTCTGCCATCGGTCTCCCAGGGACCGCATAGAAATGACGACGACCTCTACCTACCCGAGCGCCATCCCTACCACCTGCTCTGCCACGTGGGGAACCACCCCTAGCCTGACCACCACCCCGTCTAGCCGGAGGCTGAATTGCTCGCAGTAGCTTGGCTGGCTAAACTGTACCCTGCTGGGGGAAATCTCTAGAATAGTGACCAACCATACATAAGTATAACAAGGCCCTGATGACCTACTAGGTTGGATGAACCACCAGAACCCGAATGGCCACCATGGACTGATGCCCCAGAATTTGTATCTCTCGATGGCTGACAACTGTGACCTCGTTGACTGCCCTGACCCTGCTCAAACTGAGAACCAGAAACCTAAAATGATGCCTGTACTGGTCGGCAAGACTGACCCTGATGCTGCTGCAGTTGATAACCTCAGCCCACTGCCTTGAACCTCTACCGCTATGCCTAGAACCACTGTAACCACCCTGATATTGAGGCCTCTTATCTCGGACCCCGATATCATGATGATGCGAATCCTCAACTGTGCGGGCATAGTATGCAATGGCCTGGAATGACTGACCGCTAGCAACCAGTACCTCTGCAGGCTCTCTGAACTCTCTCCGTAGCCCTCAAACAAATCTATGTACTTTGTCGGCCTTAGTAGGCATAATAATGGCCCAAAATGGAGCAAGATGATATAACCGGGTCTCATACTCTAATACGGTCATGGTATCCTGAGAAAGTCTAGTGAACTCCTCCCTCTGATGCTCTCGGTCGCTCTATGGCAAAAACTTGGCCATAAAGGCCTCATAAAATTCAGACTAGGTCAAGAGAGGTGATGTAGAAAGCCTGTAAGCAACATGTGCCCTCAACCATAACTTTATGGGACCCTCCAGCTGATATGAAGAGTAGCCAACCCCGTGAGTCTCCAATAAGCCCAAATGGTGCAACATCTCCTCGTAGGTAGTGATAAAGTCATGTGGGTCTTGACCTAATGTACTAGCGAATCTCGCATATGCTAATCTCATAAACCTACCCAAGGCCTTCTGCTCCGTCTCTGTCATAGTAGGGGGAGGAGCAAGAGGCTGGGCAACTGATGGAACTGGAACAACCTTAGCACAGGGAGCCACAGTAGCAGGCTGTGCTCCTGAACTCTGAACACCTAGGGCTGCCCCCTGAGTAGATGTCTGGGCTATCTCAGAAGGATGCTTCCCAATCATACCCAATAGCTGAAGTAACGTACCTCGAATATCTGAAGACTGAGCTGGGGCTGAAGCTGGCACAGAAACAGATGCTGGAACTGGTACTGGAGCTGGTGGTGCCTGGGCTATCCTCGAGCCCATATGTTGCTACTCTGGAGCTAACTCTGGCTCGTAGTCATACTCAGGCTCTATATCCACTCTAGCAGCTCTAGTAGGTGCCGCTGCTCTGGGGAACGCTCGACCCCTACCTCTACCCCGGTGACCATTACGGCCCCTATCTGGAGTCACAGGTACAAGGGCAGGAGGCTCTCCTCCGCCAGAAGCTGAAGATCTCGTATGAACCATCTGCGGAAGGGTGAACCAGAATAAGTGAGATTTCTAGAAACTTTCAAGGATACTACGCATGAAAGAGGAACAAGAATAGTCTATTTTCCTAAAATGTCACTATAGCCTCCCAAAGATTGAGTACAGACATCTCTGCCCCGATCCGCAGGACTCTACTAGACATTGGCTCCTATACCAATGATACCGGTGAACCTAGGGCTCTGATACCAAGCTGTCACAACCCAATTTCTCAGTCATGATGGCACCTTAAACCCCCTAGTAGTCTAACAATACCTATATTGCTACAATTGTAGCCGGGTCAATTTTTGGGTCAAAAGCTGGCCCGTGGGGCCTGTAAGCCAAAACCAAAAATAAAAATAACCACGATGACCCCAATGATGCCAAGAAGACATGCACCAAATTTGAGCATAATTTGATAAGGGAAGGGCACCAAAACAACCCGCCCAAATTAGGGATTAAAGAATGGAAATTTCGAAAATAAAAATGGAAATTGGGCAAGAATTACTTACCACAAAGATGGAATTTCAAGCCGAGATGGACAATCCTTTACTTACACAAAGCATGCACGAGCTAGGGGCAGCCACTAAATAAGAATTTATAAGCTTTGGTAGGAGCAACAATGGAGGAAATTAAGAAAATCCAAGGGAAGCTAAAAGGACAAGAGGGGAAGATGACTTACCAAGAATCGAAAAAACACAGAAAATCCACAAGCAATTGATTTCCCAAGGATTAGAAATGATCAAGAGCAATTTTGGTAGGGATAAAAATGAGTTTAGAGTTAGAAAAGTGAGGAGAAGTGGCTAGAAAAAAGAATTTCCAGCTATTTATAGCTGCTGGCCGCAACTGATTTTCTGCAATTTTCTATAATTTTAAAAAAATTCGACGGGGTATTGCGGGCATAATCAGAAACTGATATTCAAAAACCAATAATTCTAATAGACTTGAAACGATGTTTCGGACATAACAAAATTGATGAAACTTCCATACGAGGTCGTTTCAGAGAAATGTTGAACCAAGTCAACACTAACGAAAAGGAACTCAAAGACTCAAAATGAGTTTGACTCACCTGGAACCCAAAGCAACCATCTTCCTAGCCCAAACTCAACCTTCTGGAGCTGATGGAATTATCAGATTCTGAATCCTACACTCCGATCATCGAAAGTCACCCGAAGTTACACTTTTAGCTCCAAATAGCCTGAAAAATTGAGAAAACAACACAAACCCCACATCAGACATTCTCGATCCTCAACTAAAGGTCCAACTAGACCAAACTTATTGCTCTAGTGCTAACGGAACTATCAGAATTCAATTCTGAGCATAAGCGAATGACTAAAACGACTAAACGGATGACCAAGGCACCAAACTACCAGTCCCAGCAAGTAATAAATGACTTGGATCCACTACAGGAAAGATCTAATAGTGCAATAAATGCGAAAACATGAAGATGACCAGAAGGGTCATCACAACATCCACTACTAAAAAGACTTTCATCCTCGAATGTCAAGAAGAAGGGAGTACATAAAGGCTCAAACATTTGCGGATACTGAGCATGCAACTCACACTCGGTCTCCCAGGTAGCCTCATCAACTTGTCGATGCCTCCACTGCACTTTCACAACCAGAATATCCCTAGATCTCAACCTCCTGATATCTCGTTAGCCTTGCCTCTGATGTTTTCAGTTGTTCACCTAGTTTTCCATGTTTTGATGTTGCACCGGTATGTGACTGATGAGTCTCATATGTTTTATTGGGATTTGGTTAAGTTGGATGAGAGTTTATCATTTGTTGAGGAGCCGATAGCTATTCTGGACACAGATATCAGGAGGTTGAGATCTAGGGAGATTCCAGTTGTGAAAGTGCAGTGGAGGAATCATCCAGTCAAGGAGGCTACCTGGGAGACTGAGAGTGAGCTGCGTGCTTAGTATCCACAGTTGTTCGAGCCTTCAGGTACTCCCTTCATCTTGACTTTCGAGGATGAAAGTATTTTTAGTAGTGGATGTTGAGATGACTTTTTTGGTCATCTTTGCATTTTCACATTTATTGCACTGTTAGAGCCTTCCTCTAGTGGCCCCAAGTCATTTATGGCTTGCTGGGACCGATAGTTCAGTGCCCTAGTCGTTCATTTGGTCGTTTTAGCTATTTGTCTATTTTAGAGCTTTAAACTTAGAATATCATTGACTTTAGTCAACATTCTTAGCTAAGGTGCTCAAAATTGAATTCTGGCAGTTTTGTTAGCTCCAAATCAATGAGTTTGGTCTTTTTGGACCTTTAGTTGAGGCATGAGAATGTCGGTGAGGGGTTTGTATTGTTCTCAGGTCATTTGGAGCTAAAAGTGTAACTTTGGGTGACTTTCGATGATCGGAGTGTCGGATTAAGAATCTGATGATTCTATCTGCTCTGAAATATTGATTCTCAGCTAGGAAGATGGTTGGTTCGGGTTCCGAGTGAGTTAGACTCATTTTGAGCTTTTGAGTTCCTTTTTGTTGGTGTTGACTTGGGTAAACATTTCTCTGAAATGACCTATTAATATTATTGGTTTTCTAATATAAATTTTTGATTGTGCCCGAAATGCCCCGTCGAGTTTGTTAAAATTGTAGAAAATTGCAGAAAATCAGCTGCGGCCAGCAGGTATAAATAGCTGGAAATTCGGTTTTTCCAGCCACTTCGCCTCACTTTTCTCACTCTCAACTCATTTTTCTCTCTACCAAAATTGCTCTTGATCATTTCTAATCCTTGGGGAATCAATTGCTTGTGGATTTTCTATGTTTTTCCGATTCTTGGTAAGTCATCTTCCCCACTTGTCCTTTTAGCTTCCCTTGGACTTTCTTAATTTCCTCCATTGTTGCTCCTACCAAAGCTTGGAAATTCTTATGTAGTGGCTTCCCCTAGCTTGTGCATGCTTCGTGGAAGTAAAGGATTGTCCATCTCGGCTTGAAATTCCATCTTTGTGGTAAGTAATTCTTATCCAATTTCTGTTTTTATTTTTGAAATTTCCATTCTTTAATCCCCAACTTGGGCGGGCTATTTTTGTGCCCTTCCCTTGTCCAATTGTGCTCAAATTTGGACCATGCCTTCTTGGAATCGTTGTGGTCATCGTGGTTCTTTTCGTTTTTGGTTTCGGGTTATAGGGCTCGCAGACCCACTTTTGACCCGGATATGACCCGGCTACATTTGTAGCAATATGGGTATCGTTAGACTCGTGTTAACATTTTATTCATGAATTTGATAGTTTGATTCTCGTTCGGAGCTTCTCGGAGCAGCTCGGCCTCGAATATCGTCATTCCCGTAGCTTGTCATCGGATGACAGGTAGGTCACGAGTTAAGTCCCTAGACTTCGCATATATCGAGTAAAATTATACTAGTTGGCATCCTTGGGTTGAGTTATTAGGTTGGTACCACAGACCTTGACCTCTTTTCCATGATTCGTCCTATTTCTTTCCTCCGTTGTGTGTAGTAATCCTATTAGTTGATATATTTATTACCCTTGTGACCCCGTAAGGTCTTACTGACTCTGGAACATAGAAGGTGGAATTATTGGGAATGTCCGCGATTCCTAGACATAGAAATATCCTTCTAGGCTAGTTATGCTTGATGAGTAGCTTCGGAGCCTATGAAGGGCCGTTAGGTTGATTGTGAGCTGTCGGGAAGCTATTTGGGTTGATCATATCATTTCCATACATATAAAGAGGTTTTCCCATCTTTTATCATGGTTTTTGGCCCTGGAGGCCCGTTTTTGAAGAAATTGGATTGGAAATGGTTTGGCTTGATACATGGATCTTATTGGGGTAAAAGAAGGTTAAAGATATGGTTTTATCATGATTTACTACTATTGCTACACTCGACAGGGTCAGAGTGATAGATGAGTTTCTTTACTGATATGAAATGATATCAGTCTCGGTCGGGTCGAGCATCTAAGATGTTTTTACTACTGTTTTAGACCTGGTTGTGCCCAGGCACCCTTGGAAGGGTTTTTGAGTCATCTTTTTCACTGTTTTAGTCCTCAACAGGGTCTAGGCATGCATATTTGAGACGTAGCCATTGGCTTGAACCCGGACTCGATTCCGGAGGACACGTTTTGATTCTGAGTTTAAGTATGGGGTCCGGGACCTCCATGGACCTTGCCGCTCTGAGCCTGAGGCTTTGGGCTACGTGTGGCAGGGGGAAGGGTATACGGTGGAGTAGAGGTATACGGGCTGTGTCTTTGCATGGAACATGACTGCTGGGACCGATCAGCACTGGAGGAGGTACATACAAAGGTTTTATTTCACCCTGAGGTTTTCATGCATCATATCATTCACTGTTTGAGATACCACCTGCTTTGATCCTTTTTGGGTAAGGACATGAGAAAAAGAAGTGACTTGTTTATTGAAAAGTTCATTTCAAAAATCTAATTAAAGTTCCAAAACGTTCTCAATAAAAAGCAAGAGTCGCCACTTAGTTTTTATAAAGTAAAAACCAAGAAAAACTTATAAGAATTTTTAAATTCCAAAACAGATAAAGACTTTAAAAATTAAGAGATTAAGGGTAAGGGTTCAAGTTAATACTCTTGGAAGGGTGTTAAGGCACCAAGAGTATCCTCTAACTCGCGGTTGCCCGGACTTGTTAAAAAAACTAACTTGTTGACTAACTTTTGAAAAAGGATTGATTTTTGTATGAAAACATTTTGTTTTTAGAAAGAATTGATTCTAAAGAAGATAGTTACGAAAGAGTCATTTTATAAAAGACAATATATGGAAGAGGTCATTTTTATACATATGGAGAACATAGTTGACATTTAAAGAACAACAGTAATTACCATAAAAAAAATGTTTAAACAGAAATTTTGATTTCGTTTGGGGATAATTTAGCTAAGGCTTACCAAGTCGTTCCAAATTATACAATTAAACTAATCAACTAAGTAACAAGAAAACATAATTAAAATATGTTAATCCTGTCCTAATACTAGTGTGTGGGCCCTCTTTAGGCACACCGCCATTTTCACTTTGGACTTAGTCCACTTTTCATCTTTTAGCCCTTTGGGATACTACTACTGCTGAATCTCATGGGCTTGGACCATTTTCCTTCGGCTGCTGCCGCTTCTGTCTTCAATAACTCAGTCTTTTTGGGTCTTATTCATGCTGGACCAACGGACAGTGTTGGGCTAAGCCCAACTAGAAGATGCAGGGGAATTTTGAGAGTCCAATTGGACTCCACCATATTTTTATGCATAAAAAGTAAAGAAAATAAGGATTAGCACATATTTTAAATAAGTTAAGTAAGAGTAATTAAGCACTATACAAATTTTATACTTAAAGAAAATATTTACCAATACACACAGGGATTCATATAGAGTTAAAATATATGAAACAAGGATATTTAGACAATAAAATCACAATTTTTATCACCTAAGACATATACTTACAAGACTTCAAATTTTAACAAAGACTCATAAAGGCCATTCCTTTTTCCAGACCTCAAAAGAGATAAGAGGTCGATTCAAACAAAGCATGTATACTTAGATGCACAAATTTGAAGAGAAATGGTATCACAAAGGCACAAGTCATATACTCAGCACATTTAACTATTCTTAATGTCTAGGCTGGAGTGTAACATGCTAAAATACAGACTTGAGTCACATAAAAGACTTCTATGATCATGAAAGTAGCACAATTCATTCAACAGGGAAGATTTATTTCAATATCACATATCACCAAATGGAAATAAATTAGAATAAAACAAGAAAGATAGATTGATTTTAGACATCAATTGCTAGTGTAACTAGTTGAAAGTCACATGAGAGTACAAGGGAGGGATATATAAGAAGGCTATTATCATGGTAAAGACCAAAATAATTTCACAGTCCATACATGTGATATACAAAGCAGGTTTTGTCAATGATTTCATCAGGAAATTTTGCAGAGAATTCTATAGCCCTGCAGATGGGTCTGTGACTACTTAGGTAAAGGTCATGTCCTAAGAACCTAATTCTGGTTAGTAAAAGCTTAATTTTCTTGGCGCTAATTACTAGGCCGTTGGTCTTAATAATCTTTAAAAAAATATTAAGGTGTTTAAAATGAGAATTAATGTCCTCAGAGAATATTAGTACATCATCTATATAGACAATAGACATATGACTTTGAGGATTAAACATATTGTTCATAATATTTTGAAATTCAGAGGGGGCGTTCTTGAGCCCAAATGGTAAGACATTCCATTCGTAATGTCCAAAAGGGACATTCCAATGCCAGCTCCGGACTTTCCTAATGCCTTTTGGGAGCGAAAGAAACATTTGGTTGAACTCCCATACATAGCTGATTTTAATGAATTATCTATTCCCACAAAGTCTAGACCAATTCAAATGAATCAAAGCATGATGGAAGTTTGCAAAACTGAGATAAATCATTTACTAAAAAATGGCATTATCCGACCCTCTAATTCTCCTTGGAGTTGTTCCGCATTTTATGTAAATAACAGCGCAGAAAAATAAAGAGGTTCTCCCAGACTAGTGATCAATTACAAGCCCCTTAATGTTGTCCTTAAATGGATTCGCCACCCGATCCCTAATAAAGAGATCTCCTAAAGCGGACTTATAGAACCAACCTCTATAGCAAGTTTGACATGAAATCTGGGTTCTGGCAAATCCAAATTGTCGAAAAGGACAAATATAAGATGGCATTCAATGTCCCTTTTGTACATTACGAATGGAACGTCTTACCATTTGGGCTCAAGAACGCCCCCTCTGAATTTCAAAACATTATGAACAATATGTTTAATCCTCATAGTCATATATCTATTGTCTATATGGATGATGTACTAATATTCTCTGAGGACATTGATTCTCATTTTAAACACCTTAATAGTTTTTTTAAGATTATTAAGACCAACGTCCTAGTAATTAGCGCCAAGAATATTAAGCTTTTCCAAATAAGAATTATGTTCTTAGGACATGACCTTTACCAAGGTAGTCACAGACCCATCTGCAGGGCTATAGAATTCTCTGCAAAATTTCCTAATGAAATCATTGACAAAACCCAGCTTCAGAGGTTTTTAGGTAGCCTTAATTATGTGGCTGACTTCATCCCTAACAATAGGCAGGTTTGTGATCCCCTTTACAAAAGACTTAAGAAAACCCCTATACCTTGGAGTATTGATCAGACTAATGCTATCAAGAAAGTCAAAAGGCTTGTTCAAAATCTCCCATGGTTAGGAATATCTAATCCTGAGGCTTTTATGATTGTTGAAACTGATGCTTCCGACATTGGCTACGGAGGAATTCTCAAATAGAAGATTCCCCCTAGTACTGAAGAAGTATTAGTTAGATTCACCTCAGGAGTCTGGAACTCTGCCCAGCACAATTACAGTACTGTCAGAAAGGAGATTTTGTCTATAGTACTATGTATTACCAAATTTCAAGATGACTTGATAAACAAAGAGTTTTTACTCAGAGTGGATTGTAAATCTGGTAAAGAAATTCTGCAAAAGGATGTTAAAAACATTGTTTCTAAACAAATTTTTGCTAGATGGAAAGCTCTACTCTCTAGTTTTGATTTTCAAATCTAATTTATTAAAGGAGAAAACAATTCCCTTCCCGATTTCCTGACTAGAGAATTTCTGCAGAATCGACATGAGTAAACCTCATCGTCCTAATTCTCCCTTTAAAGGAGCCCGACCTAAATCAACAAAGAAGGCGACATCAGTCCTTCCTTTTGCACCACCAATGGGGCTGACACAACTTAGACCACGGCCTTCAAGGCCCCTGATGCCAGCTCCGGGCAAACTCGGAATAGGTTTCCCTCCCCTGGCAGGACCACCAGCATCATCCTTAGATGCTATATTTAAAAACATGTATTCAGTACTAATAGAACCACCGGAGAAAATGGTGGCAGATCCCGGAAATACCGCAAGCTCCAGCACAATTGGAAGAACCACATTTACCAGTTCAGTTCAAACAAAAAAGAGCTATGAAGTAAAGATCCCAGAATCTTTCTCCCAGGCGGTAAATCCCAGATTAATCCCATCAGTTCCAAACAAAGAAACTTTGATACAAAGCAAGGAAGAAACCTTCGGTTTCCTGGCTACACAAACATTGCCATTAATGGCATTAGACAAAGGATATGAAGGCTTTAAGCCAAAAGATCTTACAAAGCCCTGTTATACAAATGAAAATTTTGTTGAAACAGATGACCCTTTAAAAACAAGGTTCTATTTCGAAGCTATCCTGACTGACACAGATTCAATCGAAGTGGAACACACTTATGATGAGAAGAATCCTGAGTATATTCAATACTCAAGAGTAACATTAAAAAGATTATTATCTCCCTTCGACTGGTTTGTAGATCATCTTCAAACACCGATCAATTTATCAATGGAGCATAGACCCTAGACTTACAATTGGTACATCTACAAAGATGTGTGGTTTAATTTTATGTATCTTCGTCCAGGACATACTTGGTTTATAAAATATTGTACAGAATTCACAAATTCTATCATCCCTAGGTGGTTCTACGACTGGTGGAGCTATTTCGTACGACAAAAAAAAATCTTGCCAAAACAGTTCATACCCAGATATGAAGAGTTTCAGGTCACAGAGGAAATTACCACTCTCCCGGAGCACATAAAAATGTGTAAATTTTATATCAAAAAGAGAGTCTACATAATTAGTTGGAGTTTTACCATTTTTGAATTCGACAAAATCAAGTACTTATCCAAAGAGATAAGGATTAAAGGATGGGTTCCTAATCCCAAAGTGTAGAAAGATAAAGGACCAAGTAAGACATTATCTTCTTCAAAAAGCAAGCTCAAATCAAGGCTCCACCAAGCCCTAAGCCATATAGAGGACTTCGAAGAAGAAGACCTATTACAGATGGCCAAAAAAGTCGAATCATCCAGTGATAATGACAATGGAGACATGCTATGCCCCAGAGGAATAGAAAAGACTTATCAGTGCTTCCAGGAAAATTACTATGACTAGTAAAATGACCCTTGGAAAAAGTAGAGGTCCAAAGGACTGGAATTACTTTTCATAAAGGAGTCACTATTAGTCTAGATAAGAATCTTCCACCAACTGTCGGCCATCAAATTGTCGGCAACATCTCATCCTTACACTTGTTCACTCCAGATGAACTTACTTTAATTTCTCAGTATATATAAGACAATGAATTTTGTTAAGAGAGAGAATCAAAAAATGTCCCTCTCTGATATTTACCTACTACTCCCTTGTAATCTCCTTAATGCTTCCGCAATGTATTTCAGTTTGTTAAATAAATAAAACTCAGTAAGTCTTTCTTTAATTATTTCTCTAGTTATACATAATTTTAATCCCGTGGTCTAAATTGGTGTCATAGCCATGTTGGCCGTGTATAAACTTAGCATGAGATACTAAGTCTATATACTGCCGGAAAGCATGGAGATAGATATTTTCATAATAAATTAATTATTTTAACATAATCAAATTCTTTAGTTTATTATCGTTCTTTATTTATCTTATTATACTGCTTGTATCCTGTGTGAGGTTTCTATTTCTCTCTTATGGTTTGAGGTTTCCGATTAATATCTGATTTAAGGTGTTGGCTAGCCAAATGAAGGGTCGTTGCCAGGATGTGCGTTAGACCTATAGGTGATCCCTCCGCTGAGATAACCTTAGAGAGAAACAAGTGTAAACCCTATAGAACTTAGGTACTGCAGTACTCCTCAAGATAGGTAAAGATCTTTAATTCTCTAATTTACTTTGATTATTTTCTCTTTACTTAATTTGTATGATAATTATCTATACCACTTTGCTTTTTGGTAGTATCTCTCTTCTCTATGGGTGATACCCAAAACATTTTGAATACTGTTAATATTTCTTCTCAGGCAACTCGGATTGCCAATCTCGAGAGTAATCTTCAAAACTGGAGTATACCAGAAGAACCTTTTAAAAAAATCTACCAGCTAGGTAATTTTAGCTTCATCAAGAGGCATAATATTAAAACCTGTGAGTCCACTACGGCTATCAATAATTCTTTAGAAATTATTTGAATGCTCAAGGAGCATGATATAAATAGATATAAATCTAATTTTAACTATTTGCATATTGGATTAGTCCAAGTGGCTATAAAACCTCTCTTTAGAAAAGGTTTAAATGTTCCTATTTGTACTATCCTTAGAGATGGTCGTCTCCTAAATTTTGATGATTCTATTCTAGGAGTCTTATAAAGTAATCTAGCCAATGGCCCGGTTTACTTTAATTGTTATCCAAACTTTTCGGTTGATATAAACGACCCTAATGTTATGGATACCTTGACTCTTAATGTCAAGAGTAAGAACATTAATAGTAAAATCAATACTAGGGAAATAGCCATCATCTATAGAGTATATTATAGATTAATGTCCACTTCTCTAGCTCCTAAAGCAAGGATAGAAGATGTCAAGGGTGTTACAATGCTCATTGAAGCCAACCAAGAGCATGGTACTACCTTCGTTCCAAGGTTGTTGAAATGGAATGACATCCTTCAAAATAATGATTGGCATTTTGAGGCAATAACTCAGCCTCTTCCCCTTAACCGAGAAAGATCCCAAATCGAAAGGGTTATCCAATACCCTGACAGTTCGATAGATCTGAAATTTGTTGGTGAAACTGATAGTAGAGTGTCTTCATATCGAAGATCAACATCTACGAGACCGTCTACTTCCAAACCCCAGAGGAACGAGAAAGTGAAGATGATGACAACGCTAAAGGCAAAGTCGGTGGAGTGGATTTCTCGAGAGAGATCCCTAGGGTCCATTATCAGAAGAACCAAGAACCTGATAGTTCCCATAATAGCCATACACCATCTAAGATGTTAGGTGACCCTGGATGTAAAGTCATCAGATCCAATGACGAATACACCCCAGATCTCAAAGATCTTAAAATTCTTTGGGATGACCCAAAAAATAGGTCCAAGAGAGATTGGTATTTTGGCACTTATGATACAAAACAACAATCCTTCTACGGAAAAGACTGGATCAAATACATGAAGAGGATCCGATGTGATATCGAGTTCTTCAGGTGGTTTGAAATCACTGGCAAACTTGACCATCAACAAGAATCATTAAAGGTTCTCGTACAGAGATGGCATACCCAGTCTAATAAAATTGTTGAGTCTGTTGTTCCCCCTCTTGAAGGGATAAAAATTCCTCATTCGAATAAGGTCATCCTAGCCTCTCCCTTCAAGCTCAATATCGAGAAGAATCCTGACCAAACTTCTAAACCGGTCACCACCGGAGACATAGACAAGGTTGTTGAACAAAACAACTACACCAACCAACTTCTACATATCATTTCTATATAGATAGAAGAAACGGCTCAACTCTCTAGTATTCTTGTCCCCTCTAAAACTAATACTAGCAGCACTATTTAACCCAATCCTATCTTTAAGATGATAGAATTCAGTAAGGATAAGTTCCCAAAACTTGCTGAAAATTTTGATGCCTCGGGGAAAATCCTTGAGCAAATCAATGAGAAACTAGCCAAATTCTCTATTACCAGACCCAAAGATACCCTTACCACCATCCACGAAGAAGGGAAAAATCTTAATAAACTTACCAATACTCGGTTTCATACCCGTAAGAATTATTACCAAAAACCTTCTTTTCCTGACATGCAGTTTGAAGAAAATACTTTTCTTTCAACTAGCTCTCATGACGGTACAGGTATTACCAAATGGAACATAGACGGATTAGCCGAACACCAAGTTTACAATAAGCTCCATGAAATGGGAGTTGCTATAACCGCCTATATAATTAGGAATGCCTCTGACAAAGAAGCCGCCACTATGGTCGCTGCAGGCTTCACTGGCATGCTCAGACATTGATGGGACAACTATCTCACGGAAGATGTCAATGCAGCCATCAACAATACTAAAGCCATCGAGTCTATTGTCAAAACTGAGAACGGTGTTGATGTAGTTACTCAAGTTCAAAAGGAGGACGCTTGCGCAACCCTCCTCTATCTGATAGCTAAACACTTCGTAGGTGAACCTAAGCTCTTTCAAGATAGAAGCCTAGAAATCCTTAACAACCTTTCTTGCCCTAAACTTACTGACTTCATGTGGTACAAAGATACCTTCTTAGTTTAGGTAATGATCTGACCTGACTGCAACCATGACTTTTGGAAAGAAAGATTTATTAGTGGTCTACCCCCTCTCTTTGTCGACAAGGTTAGAACCAAAATTAAAGATAGGTGCGATGGTAAAATCCCCTATAGTAATATGACATACGGAGATATTGTTAGTATTATCAACACTGTAGGCCTCGAGCTTTGCACCGATCTCAAACTTAAACATCAACTTAAGAAAGATCAAACTTCTTCTAAAAATGAATTAGGAAGTTTCTGTCAAGACTTTGGCTTTGTTACAGCCATTCCTCCCTCTAAAAAGAAGGAACCTAGCACTTCAAGAAAGCATGGATCATCCATTTCTTCTAAGAAAGTTCATAGATCTAAATCGAGAAAAACCCGGGACAAGCCTAAGCCTAAGGAATCCCGCCAAAGGAGTTCCAAAAGATGCTATAAAGGAAAGGACGTCTGCTGGGATTGCGGCAAAATGGGCCATATGGCTAACAATTTCCCAAACTCTAAGAAGAAGAAAAAGATCAACCAGCTAGGTTTAGCTGATGATACCAAGGAGCAACTCCTCTCTATTTTAGAAGAATAGTATTCTGACTCATCTAGGGAGGAATACAGTGATAAAGAGGATATTAACCTCGCCTATAGTTCTGACCAGTCCCAATCTGGTGGCGATTGCCCTGATTGTGGAATATTCTGTTCTTGTCCTAAACAAGTCATAGGTGTCTTATCTAGCGACTCTAAAGAGGTCCTCTTTGATATCATTGAACATATCACTGACGATGAAGCTAAAACCAAGTACCTCTTGGAACTTAAGAATATCATTCTAAATTCTAATAAGGTAAAAACACCTAGAATCATAGAACTTTTTAACATGAAAATTGTTATGTATAGATTTGAAAAACCCATATAACCCTCTGTTTTTGAACTTAGAGAGGAAATTAACTCTCTCAAGCAAGAGGTTTGTGAAATCAAGACCAGACTTAGCAGTATAGAACTAAGCATTCTTACTAGTCAAGTCCTTAAGGAAGTCTCCTACTATGAAGACAATAATCCTAATCACTTTCCCGATCTAGGAAAAGCCATTGAAGTCGAGCCTACCATCGGGCATTTCCCCTGGTCAACATATGCCAGAACGACAACTGAAGTTCTCCCAGATCAGTTAGTTATAACTAACATCAAATCTTTAAGTGCACATATGCCTGTGAAAATTATTATTAGAGACTTTGTCTTAAATAAAGTTGCTCTCTTTGAGACAGGTGTTGATCGCAACTTTATAGTTAAAGGCTTAATCCCTACAGAGTACTTAGAAAAAAGTACTACTCGTCTTTACTCTGCAACAGGAGAAAAGATGAAGATTAATTTTAAGCTTTCTAAAGCCCATATCTGCAATAATAATACTTGCCTTATTAATGATTTTGTCATTACTGAAGACATTAACGAAGATATTATTTTAGGTTTACCCTTTATCAATCAGATAAAACCTTATACTGATAATTTTGATGGTATTCACTCTACTGTCCTTGAACAAAAATTGTTTTTTCCATTTGTTAAAACTCTTTCCCTTAAAGAGCAAGATTATATTAAAGAAAAAACCATTTTTAAAATAAATCGTCTTTCTAATCATATATTTTCTTTACAAAAGGAAATCAAGATCAAAGATATTGAACAAATTTTAAAAACCCCGGGAATAGTAACTAAGATTGCCAATCTCGAGAGTAGTGTCAGCCCCATTGGTGGTGCAAAAGGAAGGACTGATGTCACCTTTTTGTTGATGTAGGTCGGGCTCCTTTAAAGGTAGAATTGGGACGATGAGGTTTACTCATGTCTATTCTTCAGAAATTCTCTAGTCAGGAAATCGGGAAGGGAATTATTTTCTCCTTTAATAAATTCGATTTGAAAATCAAAACTAGAGAGACGAGCTTGCCATCTAGAAAAAATTTGTTTAGAAACAATGTTTTTAACATCCTTTTGCAGAATTTCTTTAGCAGATTTACAATCCACTCTGAGTAAAAACTCTTTGTTTATCAACTCATCTTGAAATTTGGTAATACATAGTACTATAGACAAAATCTCCTTTTTGACGGTACTGTAATTGTGCTGGGCAGAGTTCCAGACACCTGAGGTGAATCTAACTAATACTTCTTCAGTACTAGGGGGAATCTTCTGTTTGAGAATTCCTCTGTAGCCAATGTCGGAAGCATCAATTTCAACAATCATAAAAGCCTCAGGATTAGATATTCCTAAACATGGGAGATTTTGAACAAGCCTTTTGACTTTCTTGATAGCATTAGTCTGATCAATACTCCAAGGTACAGGGGTTTTGTTAAGTCTTCTGTAAAGGGGTTCACAAACCTGCCTAATGTTAGGGATGAAGTCAGCCACATAATTAAGGCTACCTAAAAACCTCTGAAGCTGGGTTTTGTCAATGATTTCATCAGGAAATTTTGCAGAGAATTCTATAGCCCTACAGATGGGTCTGTGACTACCTTGGTAAAGGTCATGTCCTAAGAACCTAATTCTGGTTTGGAAAAGTTTAATTTTCTTGGCGCTACTTACTAGGCCATTGGTCTTAATAATCTTAAAAATAATATTAAGGTGTTTAAAATGAAAATCAATGTCCTCAGAGAATATTAGTACATCATCTATATAGACAATAGACATATGACTATGATGATTAAACATATTGTTCATAATGTTTTGAAATTCAGAGGGGGCGTTCTTGAGCCCAAATGTTAAGATGTTTCATTCGTAATGTCCAAAAGGTACATTGAATGCCGTCTTATATTTGTCCTTTTCAGAATTTTTGATATGCCAGAACCCAGATTTCATATCGAACTTGCTATAGAGGTTGGCTCTATAAGTCCGCTTTAGGAGATCTCTTTTATTAGGGATCGGGTGGCGAATCCATTTAAGGACAACATTAAGGGGCTTGTAATTGATCACCAGTCTCGGAGAACCTCTTTCTTTTTCTGCGCTGTTATTTACATAAAATGCAGAATAACTCCAAGGAGAATTAGAGGGTCGGATAATGCCATTTTGTAGTAAATGATTTATCTCAGTTTTGCAAACTTCCATCATGCTTTGATTCATTTGAATTGGTCTAGACTTTGTGGGAATAGATAATTCATTAAAATCATCTATGTATGGGAGTTCAACCAAATGTTTCTTTCGCTCCCAAAAGGCATTAGGAAAGTCCGAACAAATCTCTCTTATAAAACTACTCTCGAGATTGGCAATCTTAGTTACCATTCCCGGGGTTTTTAAAATTTGTTCAATCTCTTTGATCTTGATTTCCTTTTGTAAAGAAAATATATGATTAGAAAGACGATTTATTTTTAAAATGGTTTTTTCTTTAATATAATCTTGCTCTTTAAGGGAAAGAGTTTTAACAAATGGAAAAAACAATTTCTGTTCAAGGACAGTAGAGTGAATACCATCAAAATTATCAGTATAAGGTTTTATCTGATTGATAAAGGGTAAACCTAAAATAATATCTTCGTTAATGTCTTCAGTAATGACAAAATCATTAACAAGGCAAATATTATTATTGTAGATATGGGCTATAGAAAGCTTAAAATTAATCTTCATCTTTTCTCCTGTTGTAGAGTAAAGACGAGTAGTACTTTTTTCTAAGTACTCTGTAGGGATTTAGCCTTTAACTATACAGTTGCGATCAGCCCCTGTGTCAAAGAGAGCGACTTCATTTAAGACAAAGTCTCTAATAATAATTTTCACAGGTATATAGGCACTCAAAGATCTGATGTTAGTTATAACTAACTGATCTGGGAGAACTTCAGTTGTTGTTCTGGCAGATGTTGACCCGGGGAACTGCCCGATGGTAGGCTCGACTTCAATGGCTTTTCCTAGATTGGGAAATTCATTAGGATTATTATCTTCAGAGTAGGAGACTCCTTAAGGACCTGACTAGTAAGAATGCTTAGTTCTATACTGCTAAGTCTGGTCTTGATTTCACAAACCTCTTGCTTGAGAGAGTTAACTTCCTCTCTATGTTCAGAAACAAAGGGTTCTATGGGTTTTTCAAATCTAGACATAACACTTTTCATGTTAAAAGGTTCTATGATTCTAGGTGTTTTTACCTTATTAGAATTTAGAATGATATTCTTAAGTTCCAAGAGGTACTTGGATTTAGCTTCTTCGTCAGTGATATGTTCAATAACGTCAAAGAGGACCTCTTTAGAGTCACTAGATAAGACACCTATGACTTGCTTAGGACAAGAATAGAATATTCCACAATCAGGGCAATCGCCACCAGATTGGGACTGGTCAGAACTATAGGCGAGGTTAATATCCTCTTCATCGCTGTATTCCTCACTAGATGAGTCAGAATATTGTTCTTCTAAAATAGAGAGGAATTGCTCCTTGGTATCATCAGCTAAACCTAGCTGGTTGATCTTTTTCTTCTTCTTAGAGTTTGGGAAATTGTTAGCCATATGGCCCGTTTTGCCGCAATCCCAGCAGACGTCCTTTCCTTTATAGCGTCTTTTGGAACTCCTTTGGCGGGATTCCTTAGGCTTAGGCTTGTCCTGGGTTTTTCTCGATTTAGATCTATTAACTTTATTAGAAGAAATGGATGATCCATGCTTTCTGGAAGTGCTAGGTTCCTTCTTTTTAGAGGGAGGAATGGCTGTAACAAAGCCAAAGTCTTGACAGAAACTTCCTAATTCATTTTTAGAAGAAGTTTGATCTTTCTTAAGTTGATGTTTAAGCTTTAGATCGGTGCAAAGCTTGAGGCCTACAGTGTTGATAATACTAACAATATCTCTGTATGTCATATAACTATAGGGGATTTTACCATCGCACCTATCTTTAATTTTGGTTCTAACCTTGTCGGCAAAGAGAGGGGGTAGACCACTAATAAATCTTTCTTTCCAAAAGTCATGGTTGCAGTCAGGTCGGATCATTACCTTAACTAAGAAGGTATCTTTGTACCACCTTAAGTTAGTAAGTTTAGGGCAAGAAAGGTTGTTAAGGATTTCTAGGCTTCTATCTTGAAAGAGCTTAGGTTCACCTACGAAGTGTTTAGCTATCAGATAGAGGAGGGTTGCGCAAGCGTCCTCCTTTTGAACTTGAGTAAATACGTCAACACCGTTCTCAGTTTTGACAATAGACTCGATGGCTTTAGCATTGTTGATGGCTGCTTTGACATCTTCCGTGAGACAGTTGTACCACCAATGTCTGAGAATGCCAGTGAAGCCTGCAGCGACCATAGTGGCGGCTTCATTGTAAGAGGCATTCCTAATTTTATAGGAGGTGATAGCAACTCCCATTTCATGGAGCTTATTGTAAACTTGGTGTTCGGCTAATCCGTCTATGTTCGATTCGGTAATACCTGTACCGTCATGAGAGCTAGTTGAAAGAAAAGTATTTTCTTCAAACTGCATGTCAGGAAAAGAAGGTTTTTGGTATAATTCTTACGGGTATGAAACCGAGTATTGGTAAGTTTATTAAGATTTTTCCCTTCTTCTTGGATGGTGGTAAGGGTATCTTTGGGTCTGGTAATAGAGAATTTGGCTAGTTTCTCATTGGTTTGCTCAAGGATTTTCCCCGAGGCATCAAAATTTTCAGAAAGTTTTGGGAACTTATCCTTACTGAATTCTGTCATCTTAAAGATAGGATTGGTTTCAATAGTGTTGCTAGTATTAGTTTTAGAGGGGACAGGAATACTAGAGAGTTGAGCCTTTTCTTCTATCTGTATAGAAATGACATGTAGAAGTTAGTTGGTGTAGTTGTTTTGTTCAACAACCTTGTCTATGTCTCCGGTGGTGACCGGTTTAGAAGTTTGGTCAGGATTCTTCTCGCTATTGAGCTTGAAGGGAGAGGCTAGGTGACCTTATTCGAATGAGCAATTTTTATCCCTTCAAGAGGGGGAACAACAGACTCAAAAATTTTATTAGACTGGGTATGTCATCTCTGTACGAGAACCTTTAATGATTCTCATTGATGGTCAAGTTTGCCAGTGATTTCAAACCACCTGAAGAACTCGATATCACATCGGATCCTCTTCATGTCTTTGATCCAGTCTTTTCCGTAGAGGGATTGTTGTTTTGTATCATAAGTACCAAAATACCAATCTCTCTTGGACCTATTTTTTGGGTCATCCCAAAGAATTTTAAGAGCTTTGAGATCTGGGGTGTATTCATCACCGGATCTGATGACTTTACATCCAGGGTCACCTAACATCTTAGATGGCGTAGGGCTATTATGGGAACTATCAGGTTCTTGGTTCTTCTGATAATGGACCCTAGGGATCTCTCTCGAGAAATCCACTCCGACGACTTTGCCTTTAGCGTTGTCATCATCTTCACTTCCTCGTTCCTCCAGGGGTTTGGAAGTAGACGGTCTCGTAGATGTCGATCTTCGATATGAAGACGCTCTACTATCAGTTTCACCAAGAAATTTCAGATCTATCGAACCGTTAGGGTATTGGATAACCCTTTCGATTTGGGATCTTTCTCGGTGAAGGGGAAGAGGCTTAGTTATTGCCTCAAAATGCCAATCATTATTTTGAAGGATGTCATTCCATTTCAATAACCTTGGAACGAAGGTAGTACCATGCTCTTGGTTGGCTTCCATGAGCATTGTAACACCCTTGACATCTTCTATCCTTGCTTTAGGAGCTAGAGAAGTGGACATTAATCTATAATATACTCTATAGATGATGGCTATTTCCCTAGTATTGATTTTACTATTCATGTTCTTAGTCTTGACATTAAGAGTCAAGGTATCCATAATATTAGGGTCGTTTATATCAACCGAAAAGTTTGGATAACAATTAAAGTAAACCGGACCATTGGCTAGATTACTTTGTAAGACTCCTAGAATAGAATCATCAAAATTAAGGAGACGACCATCTCTAAGGATAGTACAAATAGGAATATTTAAACCTTCTCTAAAGAGAGGTTTTATAGCTACTTGGACTAATCCAATATGCAAATAGTTAAAATTAGATTTATATCTATTTATATCACGCTCCTTGAGCATCCTAATAATTTCTAAAGAATTATTGATAGCCGTAGTGGACTCACAGGTTTTAATATTATGCCTCTTGATGAAGCTAAAATTACCTAGCTGGTAGATTTTTTTAAAAGGTTCTTCTGGTATACTCCAGTTTTGAAGATTACTCTCGAGATTGGCAATCCGAGTTGCCTGAGAAGAAATATTAACAATATTCAAAACGTTTTGGGTATCACACATTGAGAAGAGAGATACTACCAAAAAGCAAAGTGGTATAGATAATTATCATACAAATTAAGTAAAGAGAATTAAAGATCTTTACCTATCTTGAGGAGTACTGCAGTATCTAAGTTCTATAGGGTTTACACTTGTTTCTCTCTAAGGTTATCTCAGCGGAGGGATCACCTATAGGCTAACGCACATCCTGGCAACGACCCTTCATTTGGCTAGCCAACACCTTAAACCGGATATTAATTTGAAACCTCAAACCATAAGAGAGAAATAGAAACCTCACACAGGATACAAGCAGTATAATAAGATAAATAAAGAACGATAATAAACTAAAGAATTTGATTATATTCAAAATAATTAATTTATTATGAAAATATCTATCTCCATGCTTTCTGGCAGTATATAGACTTAGTTGCTCATGCTAAGTTTATACACGGCAACATGGCTCTGATACCAATTTGGGGGACGGGATTCAAATTATGTATAACTAGAGAAATAATTAAAGAAAGACTTACTGAGTTTTATTTACTTAACAAACTGATATACATTGCGGAAGCATTAAGGAGATTACAAGGGAGTAGTAGGTAAATATCATAGAGGGATATTTTTCGATGCTCTCTCTTAACAAAATTCATTGTCTTATATAGACTGAGAAAGTAAAGTAAGTTCATCTGGAGTGAACAAGTGTAAGGATGAGATGTTGCCGACAATTTGATGGTCGACAGTTGGTGGAAGGTGGGTCCTTTTGAAAGGCTGTCAAGATTCTTATCTAGATTAATAGTGACTCCTTTATGAAAAGTAATTCCAGTCCTTTGGACCTCTACTTTTCCCAAGGGTCATTTTACTAGTCATAGTAATTTCCCTGGAAGCACTGATAAGTCTTTGCTATTCCTCTGGGGCATAGAATGTCTCCATTGTCATTATCACTGGATGATTCGGCTTCTTTGGCCATCTGTAATAGGTCTTCTTCTTCGAAGTCCTCTATATGGCTTAGGGCTTGTTGAAGCCTTTCTTTGAGCTGGCTTTTTGAAGAAGATAATGTCTTACTTGGTCCTTTATCTTTCTGCACTTTGGGAGTAGGAACCCATCCTTTAATCCTTATCTCTTTGGATAAGTACTTGATTCTTTCGAATTCAAAAATGGTAAAACTCCAACTAATTATGTAGGAGACTTTCTTTTTGATATAAAATTTACACATTTTTATGTGCTCCGGGAGAGTGGTAATTTCCTCTGTGACCTGAAACTCTTCATATCTGGGTATGAACTGTTTTGGCAAGATTTATTTTTGTCCTCCGAAATAGCTCCACCAGTCGTAGAACCATCTAGGGATGATAGAATTTGGGAATTCTGTACAATATTTTATAAACCAAGTATGTCCTGGACGAAGATACATAAAATTAAACCAAGCATCTTTGTAGATGTACCAATTGTAAGTCTAGGGTATATGCTCCATTGATAAATTGATCGGTGTTTGAAGATGATCTACAAACCAGTCGAAGGGAGATAATACTCTTTTTAATGTTACTCTTGAGTATTGAATATACTCAGGATTCTTCTCATCGTAAGTGTGTTCCACTTCGATTGAATCTGTGTCAGTCAGGATAGCTTCGAAATAGAACCTTATTTTTAAAGGGTCATCTGTTTCAACAAAATTTTCATTTGTATAACAGGGCTTGGTAAGATCTTTTGGCTTAAAGCTTTCATATCCTTTGTCTAATTCCATTAATGGCAATGTTTGTGTAGCCAGGAAACCGAAGGTTTCTTCCTTGCTTTGTATCAAAGTTTCTTTGTTTGGAACTGATGGGATTAATCTGGGATTTACCGCCTGGGAGAAAGATTTTGGGATCTTTACTTCATAACTCTTTTTTGTTTGAATTGAACTGGTAGATTTGGTTCTTCCAGTTGTGCTGGAGCTAGCGGTATTTCCGGGATCTGCCACTATTTTCTCCGGTGGTTCTATTAGTACTAAATACCTATTTTTAAATATAGCATCTAAAGATGATGCTGGTGGTCCTACCAGGGGAGGGAAACCTGTTCCGAGTTGGCCCGGAGCTGGCATCAGGGGCCTTGGAGGCCGTGGTCTAAGTTGTGTTAGCCCCATTGGTGGTGCAAAAGGAAGGACTGATGTCGCCTTCTTTGTTGATGTAGGTCGGGCTCCTTTAAAAGGAGAATTGGGATGATGAGGTTTACTCATGTCGATTCTGCAGAAATTCTCTAGTCAGGAAATCGGGAAGGGAATTGTTTTCTCCTTTAATAAATTTGATTTGAAAATCAAAACTAGAGAGCAGAGGTTGCCATCTAGCAAAAATTTGTTTAGAAACAATGTTTTTAACATCCTTTTGCAGAATTTCTTTAGCAGATTTACAATCCACTCTGAGTAAAAACTCTTTGTTTATCAAGTCATCTTGAAATTTGGTAATACATAGTACTATAAACAAAATCTCCTTTCTGACAGTACTGTAATTGTGCTGGGCAGAGTTCCAGACTCCTGAGGTGAATCTAACTAATACTTCTTCAGTACTAGGGGGAATCTTCTGTTTGAGAATTCCTCCGTAGCCAATGTCGGAAGCATCAGTTTCAACAATCATAAAAGCCTCAGGATTAGATATTCCTAAACATGGGAGATTTTGAACAAGCCTTTTCACTTTTTTGATAGCATTAATCTGTTCAATACTCCAAGGTACAGGGGTTTTCTTAAGTCTTTTGTAAAGGGGTTCACAAACCTGCCTAATGGTAGGGATGAAGTCAGCCACATAATTAGGGCTACCTAAAAACCTCTGAAGCTGGGTTTTGTCAATGATTTCATCATGAAATTTTGCAGAGAATTCTATAGCCCTGCAGATGGGTTTGTGACTACCTTGGTAAAGTTCATGTCCTAAGAATGTAATTCTGGTTTGGAAAAGCTTAATATTCTTGGCGCTAATTACTAGGCCGTTGGTCTTAATAATCTTAAAAAAATATTAAGGTGTTTAAAATGAGAATCAATGTCCTCAGAGAATATTAGTACATCATCTATATAGACAATAGACATATGACTATGAGGATTAAATATATTGTTCATAATGTTTTGAAATTCAGAGGGGGCGTTCTTGAGCCCAAATGGTAAGACGTTCCATTCGTAATGTCCAAAAGGGACATTGAATGCCGTCTTATATTTGTCCTTTTCGGCAATTTGGATTTGCCAGAACCCAGATTTCATATAGAACTTGCTATAGAGGTTGGCTCTATAAGTCCGCTTTAGGAGATCTCTTTTATTAGGGATTGGGTGGCGAATCCATTTAAGGACAGCATTAAGGGGCTCGTAATTGATCACCAGTCTGGGAGAACCTCTTTCTTTTTCTGCGCTGTTATTTACATAAAATGCGGAACAGCTCCAAGAAGAATTAGAGGGTCGGATAATTCCATTTTTTAGTAAATGATTTATCTCAGTTTTGCAAACTTCCATCATGCTTTGATTCATTTGAATTGGTCTAGACTTTGTGGGAATAGATAATTCATTAAAATCAACTATGTATGGGAGTTCAACCAAATGTTTTTTTCTCTCCCAAAAGGCATTAGGAAAGTCCAAACAAATCTCTCTTATAAAACTACTCTCGAGATTGGCAATCTTAGTTACCATTCCCGGGGTTTTTAAAATTTGTTCAATCTCTTTGATCTTGATTTCCTTTTGTAAAGAAAATATATGATTAGAAAGACGATTTATTTTAAAAATGGTTTTTTCTTTAATATAATCTTGCTCTTAAAGGGAAAGAGTTTTAACAAATGGAAAAAACAATTTTTGTTCAAGGACAGTAGAGTGAATAACATCAAAATTATCAGTATAAGGTTTTATCTGATTGATAAAGGGTAAACCTAAAATAAGATCTTCGTTAATGTCTTCAGGAATGACAAAATCATTAACAAGGCAAATATTATTATTGCAGATATGGGCTTTAGAAAGCTTAAAATTAATCTTCATCTTTTCTCCTGTTGCAGAGTAAAGACGAGTAGTACTTTTTTCTAAGTACTCTGTAGGGATTAAGCCTTTAACTATAAAGTTGCGATCAACACCCGTGTCAAAGAGAGCGACTTTATTTAAGACAGAGTCTCTAATAATAATTTTCACAAGTATAGGGGCACTCAAAGATCTGATGTTAGTTATAACTAACTGATCTGGGAGAACTTCAGTTGTTGTTCTGGCAGATGTTGACCCGGGGAACTGCCCGATTGTAGGCTAGACTTCAATGGCTTTTCCTAGATCGGGAAAGTCATTAGGATTATTGTCTTCAGAGTAGGAGACTTCCTTAAGGACCTGACTAGTAAGAATTCTTAGTTCTATACTACTAAGTCTGGTCTTTATTTCACAAACCTCTTGCTTGAATGAGTTAACTTCCTCTCTATGTTTAGAAACAGAGGGTTCTATGGGTTTTTCAAATCTAGACATAACACTTTTCATGTTAAAAGGTTCTATGATTCTAGGTGTTTTTACCTTATTAGAATTTAGAATGATATTCTTAAGTTCCAAGAGGTACTTGGTTTTAGCTTTTTCGTCAGTAATATGTTCAATGACGTCAAAGAGGACCTCCTTAGAGTCAGTAGATAAGAAACCTATGACTTGCTTAGGACAAGAACAGAATATTCCACAATCAGGGAAATCGCCACCAGATTGGGAATGGTCAGAACTATAGGCGAGGTTAATATCCTCTTCAACTCTGTATTCCTCACTATATGAGTCAGAATACTGTTCTTCTAAAATAGAGAGGAGTTGCTCCTTGGTAATCATCAGCTAAACCTAGCTGGTTGATCTTTTTCTTCTTCTTAGAGTTTGGGCAATTGTTAGCCTTATGGCCCATTTTGCCGCAATCCCAGCAGACGTCCTTTCCTTTATAGAGTCTTTTGGAACTCCTTTGGCGGGATTCCTTAGGTTAGGCTTGTCCCGAGTTTTTCTCGATTTAGATCTATGAACTTTCTTAGAAGAAATGGATGATCCATGCTTTCTGGAAGTGCTAGGTTCCTTCTTTTTAGAGGGAGCAATGGCTGTAACAAAGTCAAAGTCTTGACAGAAACTTCCTAATTCATTTTTAGAAGAAGTTTGATCTTTCTTAAGTTGATGTTTAAGCTTGAGATCGGTGCAAAGCTCGAGGCCTACAGTCTTGATAATACTAACAATATCTCCGTATGTCATATTACTATAGGGGATTTTACCATCGCACCTATCTTTAATTTTGGTTCTAACCTTGTCGGCAAAGAGAGGGGGTAGACCACTAATAAATCTTTCTTTTCAAAAGTCATAGTTGCAGTCAGGTCGGATCATTACCTTAACTAAGAAGGTATCTTTGTACCTCCTGAAGTCAGTAAGTTTAGGGAAAAAAAGGTTGTTAAGGATTTCTAGGCTTCTATCTTGAAGGAGGTTAGGTTCACCTACGAAGTGTTTAGCTATCAGATAGAGGAGGGTTGCGCAAGCGTCCTCCTTTTGAACTTGAGTAACTACGTCAACACCGTTCTAAGTTTTGACAATAGACTCAATGGCTTTAGCATTGTTGATGGCTGCTTTGACATCTTCTGTGAGACAGTTGTCCCACCAATGTCTGAGCATGCCAGTGAAGCCTGCAGCGACCATAGTGGCGGCTTCTTTGTCAGAGGCATTCCAAATTTTATAGGCGGTGATAGCAAATCCCATTTCATGGAGCTTATTGTAAACTTGGTGTTCGGCTAATCCGTCTATGTTCCATTCGGTAATACCTGTACTGTCATGAGAGCTAGTTGAAAGAAAAGTATTTTCTTCAAACTGCATGTCAGGAAAAAAAGGTTTTTGGTAATAATTCTTACGGGTATGAAACCGAGTATTGGTAAGTTTATTAAGATTTTTCCCTTCTTCTTGGATGGTGGTAAGGGTATCTTTGGGTCTGGTAATAGAGAATTTGGCTAGTTTCTCATTGATTTGCTCAAGGATTTTCCCCGAGGCATCAAAATTTTCAGCAAGTTTTGGGAACTTATCCTTACTGAATTCTGTCATCTTAAAGATAGGATTGGTTTCAATAGTGCTTCTAGTATTAGTTTTAGAGGGGACAGGAATACTAGAGAGTTGAGCCTTTTCTTCTATCTGTCTAGAAATGACATGTAGAAGTTGGTTGGTGTAGTTGTTTTGTTCAACAACCTTGTCTATGTCTCCGGTGGTGACCGGTTTAGAAGTTTGGTCAGGATTCTTCTCGCTATTGAGCTTGAAGGGAGAGGCTAGGATGACCTTATTCGAATGAGCAATTTTTATCCCTTCAAGAGGGGGAACAACAGACTCAACAATTTTATTAGACTGGGTATGCCATCTTGGTACGAGAACCTTTAATGATTCTTGTTGATGGTCAAGTTTGCCAGTGATTTCAAACCACCTGAAAAACTCGATATCACATCGGATCCTCTTCATGTCTTTGATCCAGTCTTTTCCGTAGAGGGATTGTTGTTTTGTATCATAAGTGCCAAAATACCAATCTCTCTTGGACCTATTTTTTGGGTCATCCTAAAGATTTTTAAGAGCTTTGAGATCTGGGGTGTATTCGTCATCGGATCTAATGACTTTACATCCAGGGTCACCTAACATCTCAGATGGCGTAGGGCTATTAACAAAACTATCAGGTTCTTGGTTCTTCTAATAATGGAACCTAGGGATCTCTCTCGAGAAATCCACTCCGACGACTTTGCCTTTAGCGTTGTCATCATCATCACTTCCTCGTTCATCCATGGGTTTGGAAGTAGACGGTCTCGTAGATGTCGATCTTCGATATGAAGATGCTCTACTATCAGTTTCACCAAGAAATTTCAGATCTATCGAACCGTTAGGGTATTGGATAACCCTTTCAATTTGGGATATTTCTGGGTGAAGGGGAAGTGGCTGAGTTATTGCCTCAAAATGCCAATCATTATTTTGAAGGATGTCATTCCACTTCAAAAACCTTGGAACGAAGGTAGTACCATGTTCTCGGTTGGCTTTCATGAGCATTGTAACACCCTTGACATCTTCTATCCTTGCTTTAGGAGCTAGAGAAGTGGACATTAATATATAATATACTCTATAGATGATGGCTATTTCCCTAGTATTGATTTTACTATTCATGTTCTTAGTCTTGACATTAAGAGTCAAGGTATCCATAACATTAGGGTCGTTTATATCAACCGAAAAGTTTGGATAACAATTAAAGTAAACTGGGCCATTGGCCAGATTACTTTGTAAGACTCCTAGAATAGAATCATCAAAATTAAGGAGACAACCATCTCTAAGAATAGTACAAATAGGAACATTTAAACCTTTTCTAAAGAGAGGTTTTATAGCTACTTGGACTAATCCAATATGCAAATATTTAAAATTAGATTTATATCTATTTATATCACGCTCCTTAGATTATTACAAAGTAATCTAGCCAATTTTGACTATTTGCATATTGGATTAGTCCAAGTAGCTATAAAACCTCTCTTTAGAAAAGGTTTAAGTGTTCCTATTTGTACTATCCTTAGAGATAGTCGTCTCCTTAATTTTGATGATTCTATTCTAGGAGTCTTACAAAGTAATCTAGCCAATGGCCCGGTTTACTTTAATTGTTATCCAAACTTTTCGGTTGATATAAACGACCCTAATGTTATGGATACCTTGACTCTTAATGTCAAGACTAAGAACATGAATAGTAAAATCAATACTAGGGAAATAGCCATCATCTATAGAGTATATTATAGATTAATGTCCACTTCTCTAGCTCCTAAAGCAAGGATAGAAGATGTCAAGGGTGTTACAATGCTCATGGAAGCCAACCAAGAGCATGGTACTACCTTCGTTCCAAGGTTGTTGAAATGGAATGACATCCTTCAAAATAATGATTGGCATTTTGAGGCAATAACTCAGCCTCTTCCCCTTCACCCAGAAACATCCCAAATCGAAAGGGTTATCCAATACCCTAACGGTTCCATAGATCTGAAATTTCTTGGTGAAACTGATAGTAGAGCATCTTCATATCGAAGATCGACATCTACGAGACCGTCTACTTCCAAACCCCCGGAGGAACAAGGAAGTGAAGATGATGACAACGCTAAAGGCAAAGTCGTCGGAGTGGATTTCTCGAGAGAGATCCCTAGGGTCCATTATCAGAAGAACCAAGAACCAGATAGTTACCATAATAGCCCTATGCCATTTGAGATGTTAGGTGACCCTGGATGTAAAGTCATCAGATCCGATGACGAATACACCCCAGATCTCAAAGCTCTTAAAAATCTTTGGGATGACCCAAAAAATAGGTCCAAGAGAGATTGGTATTTTGGCACTTATGATACAAAACAACAATCCCTCTACGGAAAAGACTGGATCAAAGACATGAAGGGGATCCGATGTGATATCGAGTTCTTCAGGTCGTTTGAAATCACTGGAAACTTGACCATCAACAAGAATCATTAAAGGTTCTCGTACAGAGATGGCATACCCAGTCTAATAAAATTGTTGAGTCTGTTGTTCCCCCTCTTGAAGGGATAAAAATTTCTCATTCGAATAAGGTCATCCTAGCCTCTCCCTTCAAGCTCAATAGCGAGAAGAATCCTGACCAAACTTCTAAACCGGTCACCACCGGAGACATAGACAACGTTGTTGAACAAAACAACTACACCAACCAACTTCTACATGTCATTTCCAGACAGATAGCAGAAAAGGCTCAACTCTCTAGTATTCCTGTCCCCTCTAAAACTAATACTAGCAGCACTATTGAACCCAATCCTATCTTTAAGATTACACAATTCAGTAAGGATAAGTTCCCAAAACTTGCTGAAAATTTTGATGCCTCGGGGAAAATCCTTGAGCAAATCAATGAGAAACTAGCCAAATTCTCTATTACCAGACCGGTTTACCCTTTATCAATCAGATCAAACCTTATACTGATAATTTTGATGGTATTCACTCTACTGTCCTTGAACATAAATTGTTTTTTCCATTTGTTAAAACTCTTTCCCTTAAAGAGCAAGATTATATTAAAGAAAAAACAACTTTAAAAATAAATCGTGTTTCTAATCATATATTTTCTTTACAAAAGGAAATCAAGATCAAAGAGATTGAACAAATTTTAAAACCCCCAGGAATGGTAACTAAGATTGCCAATCTCGAGAGTAGTTTTATAAGAGAGGTTTGTTCGGACTTTCCTAATGCCTTTTGGGAGCGAAAGAAACATTTGGTTAAACTCCCATACATAGCTGATTTTAATGAATTATCTATTCCCACAAAGTCTTGACCAATTCAAATGACTCAAAGCATGATGGAAGTTTGCAAAACTGAGATAAATCATTTACTAAAAAATGGCATTATCCGACCCTCTAATTCTCCTTGGAGATGTTCCGCATTTTATGTAAATAACAGTGCAGAAAAAGAAAGAGGTTCTCCCTGACTGGTGATCAATTACAAGCCCCTTAATGTTGTCCTTAAATGGATTCGCCACCCGATCCCTAATTGTCACGACCCGATTTCTCGGTCATGATGGCACCTACAACCCCCGGTAGGTGAACCAATCCCCATAGCCCAGGACAATTAGTAATGGGCTACTATCTAACAAATAAGAGAACAAGACGAAGAGAACAGATAAAAGGACTATAAATATATACATATGCGGAAACTAAACCAAACCCCAAGACCTGGTATCATAGTCTAGAGCCAAAACTACATACATGGAGTACAACAATCCAAAACAATATATACAGATGTATCTGAGTTGTAATAGAGTACATAAAGCAAAAGATAAACTAAAGCTAAGCTCTGATCGCCAAGAGCTCACCCTCAGCCAGAAGTAGTCCCCAACAGATCTCCAAGCACGAATCACAACGATCTAACGGTGATGGCCCACGCTAGAATCTGCACCCAAAGATGCAGAGGGTAGGGGTGAGCACCAAATGCGAAGCATAAGGTACCCAGTAGGTATCATAGGCCGACTGGGCACATATAAGATAAAAGCATAGTAATAGACAGAATAGAAGCAAGTAGTCACAGAAATCAACGAAAGGTACACAGGAACTAGCCTGGAGGGAAATCAACAGAACCACATATGAGGCTAGTAAGAAGAATATACACACCATAGGCACATGTGAAAGTAAGAAATAACGCACCTGGGGTCCTTGCAACAATAGTGTATACAAAATAAGTTTACGAAATGGACGGTATACCGGTAACCTCAAGTGTAAGAAAAAGAGAGAAAGAGTAATGATAGACATGCTCAGAGACAGACATGCTCAGAGACATGAATCAAGCTCAACTAATCATATCAATCTCAAATCCAGAAACTAACAGTCTAGCAGTAACCAATCTCATACTTATCCATAATAGAGAACAATTCTGTAAGTAAATAGCAAAAGTCTACCTACAGTCCCCCGGCCGCCCATACAACCGAGGAACACAAACAAGTGAAAACAAACCCTCCGGCATCCCATACTACCGGAGCGTACAATCAGCAAACAACAAACAAGGGTGGAGCGTCAAACAATGAATGATATGATGCATGAAGATCTCAAGTGCCATGGTATCTCTGTATGTACCTCCTCCGGCGTCGATCCGGCCCAGCAGGTAGGTTCCATGGAAGGACACTGCCCGTGTACCTCTACTCCACCGTATACCCCTCATCCGGCACACGCAGCCCGTAGCCCCTGGCCCGGATTGCAAGGTCCATGGAGGTCCCAGACCCCATACTAAAACTCAGTATCAGAACATGTCGTCCGGAAGCAAGTCCGGTATCAGGATGGAGACCCAGACTCGAATATGCAATGCCCAGACCCTTTCCAGGACTAAAGTAGTAGGAAAATGTCTCAAAAACCCCTCCAAGGGTGCCCGGGCGTAACCGGGTCTAAACAGTAAAAAGCCATCTCAGGTGCTCGGTCCGATCGAGGCTAAAAATCATCTCAAGTAACAAGAAAACTCAACTAGCACCCCGGCCCTGCCGAGTCTAGCGATAATCGTAAAACTAATGATTTTAAACATAATTTTACTTTCTTTTATACAGAAATATTCACAAGTTAAGTCAAACCATTTCCAAATTATTTCCATCAAAAACGGGGCCCCCGGGCCATGCAAGGTTTAGAAAATAGTGCCAGTAGGCCCGAAGCCAAAACCATAGTAAAACATGGATAAAACCTTTTTATATGCATGGAAATTGTATGATCACACACAATAGCTGCCTAGCAGCTCACAATCAACCTATCGACCCTGCACAGGCCCACAGCTACTCAGCAAGCATAACCAGCCTAGAAGGATAATTCTATGCCCGGGACTCGCGGACATTCCTAAAATCCCACCTTCTATGTTCCAGAGTCAACAAGGCCTCACAGGACCGCAAGGGTAAATAAAATATATCGGCAAACACTACAAGCAATGGAGGAACAAAAGTAGGCGGACATGAATAAAGCGGTTGAGGTCTGTGGTACCAACCTAATAAACCAACCCAAGGATGTCCATTAATACAATTTTATTCTATATATGCGGAGTCTAGGGAAAATAAACCGTAACCTACCTGTCGTCCAACGACAAGCTCGAACCTCTCCGAAAAGAAGCTCCGAAACGAAATCAAACTTGAACTCGGGCTTGAATAACTTGACGTCGATAATTGATTTATTTCAGTGATCAAATATAACGTCAAAAGATTTTTCTACCAAATTTTCCTATTCTACGTATATGTATCCCCGTATGGAAGCCCTTGTGCTGATATATATACAAACATCACATACATATAAATGGATCCTTAATAATTAAATAGTAACTAGTAGTGGAAGAAATATTAGTGGCATTCCTAATTACTAACCTAAGGCCACATGTACCACTACAACCATTACTATCCACCACTCACTGTAAGTATTTGCTGGCCACTCCCTCCACCTACACGTGGAGTGGAGGTGGCAACAAAACAATATTCTTATCCCGTTATTTATATATTCGGGTATTGCGTAAGTTCGTGGTAAAATAAATATAATATTTTAAATATACCATAATTGATAGAAAATCATTTCCAATAAAACCTACTATATTATAATAATAATTTTCAACATAGCTAAATTTACTATCTCCGTTAAAATAATACAATGTATAAAAACCTTATAAAATAAATACATATACCATTATATCGTAAAAAAATATTTTTTATAAACCTTTAAAATATTTTGAAAAGGTAATAATAATATAATTTTTACCAAATTCAACTTTTAAATAAAATATTTTCAAATACACGCACGATGCTAATAAAATTCTTAAGCTTAGGCTCGTAATTCACCAACGCACGATTTTGATACTTCAGAATTCTCTCGGGATCCTCCCTTATGTTTCATCACTGTTTCAGAACTGAAATGGCGTTTTAAAACGTGAAGTTGAGGCTTAAATCGAGTTTAACCCGACCGGGTTCACGACCCATTTTCTGCCAGACAGTCCGCGGTAAAACAGTCATAACTTTTTACTCCGAGATCAGTTGGACGTGAGGTTTTGTGCGTTGGAAACTAGACTCGTAGACCTTCGATTTGGTATTTCGGGGGACTTCTAACTCTTTATACATTGAGAGAAAAGCTCCGAGACATTTGACCCAAAGTTCAAAAAATTTATCAAAGAACCTTACGATCAAACAAATGGACCCGGCGCCGAAATACCAGTCCTGACGAGCCTTAAGTGACTTGGGGCCGCTACAAACACGCTCTAACGGCACAAGGAAATAGTATTCGTGGAAATAACCGGAAGGGTCATTACATCATCCACTACTAAAAAGGACTTTCGTCCTCGAAAGTCAAGGTACAGGGGGGTACCTGAAGGCTAAAATAGTTGCGGATACTGATCCCGCATATCTCTCTCAGTCTCCCAGGTAGCCTCCTCGACTGGACGGTGCCTCCACTGAACCTTAACAACCGAGATCTCTCGAGACCTCAATCTCCTGACATCTCTAGCCAAAATAGTTGCCGGCTCCTCAACAAGGGCTAAACCCTCACCCAACTGAACTGAATCCCACTGTAACACATGAGACTCATCTGGGACATACCGACGCAACATCAAAACGTGAAATACGGGATGTATAGCTGAAAACATCGGAGGCAACGCTAGCTGATAGGCAACGCTACCAACCCTCTGAAGAATCTCAAACGGCCCAATGTACCTGGGGCTAAGCTTGCCCCGCCTACCAAATCTCATCACGCCCTTCATGGGCGATACACGGAGAAACACCAAGTCACCGACACTAAACTCCGAGGCACGAAGCCTACGATCAGCATAACTCTTCTGCCTGCTCTAAGCTGCCCAAAGTCTGTCCTGAATCACTCGGACTCGGTCTAAGAAATCTCGAAGCAAATCTGTGCTATGTGTTCCAGTACTGAAACCATCAAACAAACCTACCTGTGATCTGCAACGCCTGCCATACAAAGCCTCAAAAGGTGCCATGCCGATACTCGAATGGAAGTTGTTATTATAAGCAAACTCTGCCAAGGGAACAAACTGATCCCAAGAACCTCCAAAGTCAAGAACACAGGCTTGAAGCATGTCCTCTAAAATCTGAATGGTCCTCTCAGACTGGCCATCTGTCTGAGGGTGGAAAGCGGTACTAAGATGAACCTCTGTACCCAAATCTCGCTGAATAGCCCTCCAGAACTGAGATGTGAACTGAGTGCTGCGGTCTGAAATGATAGAAGCTGGGACCCCATGCAACCGAACAATCTCACGAAGGTAGATCTGAGCTAACCTCTCTGCACCATAAAAAGTATGAACCGGCAAGAAATGTGCTGACTTGGTCAGCCTATCAACAATCACCCATATGGAATCAAACCCATGAGAAGTACGGGGCAAACCAACAACAAAGTCCATACTAATCCCTTCCCACTTCCACTCAGGAATGGGAAGTCGCTGCATCAAACCACCAGGTCTCATGTGCTCGAACTTAACCTGCTGGCAGTTCAAGCACCGAGACACGAACTCTGCTATATCCCACTTCATACCACTCCACCAGTAAAGCTGTCTCAAGTCTTTATACATCTTTGCTGTGCCAGGGTGAATGGAGTATCTAGTACAATGTGCCTCATGAAGTATCATTTGAATCAAATCACTAATCCTCGGAACACATAGGCGACTATCAAACCTCAGAACCCCATCTGAATCTAGAGTAGCCCGACTAGTCTCACCCTGAACAACCCGATCACGAAGGTCACACAACTGCTGATCCTCAAACTGACGGCCCTGAATCTGATCAATCAAAGTAGAACGAACCTCAACACTGGCGAGAACTCTGCTAGGATCCGACAAGTCAAGCCTAACCAGGCTGTTAGCCAAGGACTGGATGTCCAAGGCCAACGGTCACTCTAAAATTGAAAGAGAAGCTAGGCTACCCATACTTACTGCCCTCGGACTCAAGGCATCCGCTACCACGTTTGCCTTGCCCGGATGATACAGAATAGTGAAGTCATAGTCCTTCAGTAACTCGACCCATCTCCTCTGTCTCGAGTTCAACTCTCGCTGACTCGTGATATAATGAAGACTACGGTGATCGGTGAAGATATCACAGTGAACTCCATATAAGTAATGCCTCCAGATCTTGAGCGCGAAAACTACCGCCGCCAACTCTAAATCATGAGTGGGGTAGTTGCGCTCATGAACCTTCAGCTGCCTCGACGCATATGCTATTACTCGACCCTGCTGCATCAACACACAACCAAGACCAACCCCAGAAGCATCACAATACACGGAGAAGCTCTGACCCTCGACCGGCAAAGTCAAAACTGGAGCTGAAGTCAATAAGGCCTTAAGCCTCTGGAAGCTATCCTCACACTTATCCGACCACTGAAATGGGATATCCTTCCTAGTCAGCATAGTCAAGGGTGCTGCTGTGGAAGAAAATCCCTCAATGAACCGTCTGTAGTAACCTGCTAACCCAATAAAGCTGCGAACCTCAGTAACAGTAGTAGGTCTAGGCCACTCACAAACCGCTGAAATCTTTCCCGGATCAACCCTAATCCCATCCTTAGACACCACGTGCCCTAGGAATGCAACTGACTCAAGCCAAAACTCGCACTTTGAGAACTTGGCATAAAGTCAATGATCTCTCAAAGTCTGGAGTATAACCCTCAAGTGCTGCTCATGCTCATCTCTACTACGCGAGTATACCAAGATGTCGTCTATAAAAACTATCACAAATGAGTCCAAATACGGGCCAAGAACCCTGTGCATCAAGTTCATAAAGGCTGCGGGGGCATTAGTCAACCCAAAAGACATCACCAGGAACTCATAATGGCCATAACGTGTCCTGAATGCTGTCTTAGGGATGTCCTCCGCCCTAATCCTCAACTGATGGTAGCCAGACCTCAAATCAATCTTCGAAAACACGACTGAACCCTGAAGCTGGTCAAACAAATCATCAATCCTCGGCATCGGATACCTATTCTTCACTGTCACCCTATTCAGCTGCCGATAATCAATACACATGCGCATAGACCCATCCTTCTTCTTCACGAGAGAACAGGAGCACCCCACGGTGACACACTAGGTCTAATAAACCCCTTAGCTAACAGATCCTGGAGCTGCTCCTTAAGCTCCCTCAACTTAACAGGAGCCATACGGTAAGGAGAAATAGAAATGGGCCTAGTGCTCGGCTCTAGCTCAATAGCGAAATCAATATCTCTCTTAGGTGGAAGGCCTTGCAGGTCGATAGGAAATACATCGAGGAAGTCTCTAACCACAGGTACAGACTCAGGAGAAGTGGGATTAGCACTAAAATCTCGGACATATGCTAGATAAGCTAAACACCCACGAGAAATCAACTTCCTAGCTCGAAGACAAGAGATGATCCCAGATGGTGCATGGCTAACAGAACCCTGCCACACAACCGGGGATACACCGGGCACAGCTATGGTAATGGTCTTGGCATAACAATCCAAAACCACACGGTGAGGGGATAACCAGTCCATGCCCAGTATCACATCAAAATCTAGCATATCAAGAATCATCAAATCACCCCAAGTCTCTGAATCACCAACAGATAACATACAGGATCTCACAATCCGATCCACTACTAAAGAATCTCCTACTGGGGTCGAAACAGAAACAGGAACAGATAATGGCTCACTAGCCAACCCCAAACAAGGCACAAAGTAGGCAGATACATATGAACAAGTGGATCCAGGATCAAATAAAGCCATAGCAGACTGATGGCACACAAAAATCGTACCTGTAATCACAGAATCTGAGGCCTCTGCCTCTGGTCTCCTAGGGACCGCGTAAAACTGACGACGACCTCCACCTGCCCGACCGCCATCCCTACCACCTGCTCTGCCGCGTGGAGCACCACCTCTACTCTGACGACCACCCCCTCGAGCTGGGGGATGAACTACTCGTAAAGGCTCGGCCAACTGAACTGTACTCTGCTGAGGGCAATCTCTAGCAAAATGACCAATCGCACCACAAGTAAAACAAGCCCCTGACGGCCTACTCAGTCGAGATGGACCCGCAAATCCCAAATGACCACCACGACCTGATGCCCCAGAAGCTGTACCCCTCGAAGACTGGTTGCTATAGCCCTGATGGCTGCCCTGACCCTGCTCGAACTGGGTACTACCGAAAGTCTGATGGGAAGCCTGAACCGGTCGGCTGGACTGACCCTGGTACTGCTGTGGCTGATAACTCCTGCTCCACTGGCCAGGACCTCTACCACCATAGCTGGAACCACTATAGACACCCTGATGTCGAGGCCTTTTATCTCTGGACCCCTGATCATGTCGCTGTAAGTCCTCCACAGTGCGGGCATAGTCTACAATAGCCTGGAATGACCGACCACTGGCAATCAATATCTCAGCTGGCTGCCTGATATCTGGCCTCAAACCCCATACAAATCTGTGAATCCTATCTGCCTCGGTAGGAATGATCATAGCTCCGAACGGTGCTAGCTGATGGAAGCGGGTCTCATACTCCGAGATAGTCGTAGATCCCTGCACAAGGTGAGTAAACTGCTCTCTGCGATGCTCACGATCACTCTGAGGTAGGAACTTGGTCATAAAGGCCTCATAAAACTCAGACCAGGTCAAAGGAGGTGACGATGGTGGTCTACAAGCAACCTGGGCCCTCCACCATAACTTCGCTGGGCCCTCCAACTGATAGGTAGTATAACCGACCCCGTGAGTCTCCAACAAACCCAAATGATGCAACATATCCTCAAAGGTAGTAATAAAGTCATGTGGATCCTGTCCAGAAGTACCAGCAAACCTCGGAGGTGCTAACCTCAAAAACCTACCCAACGCCTTCTGCTCTGACTCTGTCATAATTGGGCGAGGAGCAAGAGGCTGTGCAACAGATGGAACCGGAATGACCTTCACACGGGGAGCCATAGTAGCCGGCTGCGCTCCTGAGCTCTGTGTACCCAGGGCTGCCCCCTGAGCGGATGTCTGCAGTACCTCAGAAGGCCGCTCTCCAATCACACCCAAAAGCTGTAATAGTAATGCCCGAATATCTGGAGACTGAGCTGCGGCTGGAGCTGGCACAGAAGTGGGCACTGGAGCTGGAACTGGGGCTGGTGGTACCTGGGCTGCCCCCTGATCAACATGCCGCTCGGGATCTATCTCCACTCTAGCAGCTCTAGCAGGTGCCACTGATCGAGGGCGTCCTCGACCCTTAGCTGGAGTGGGAGGCTCATCTTCGCGTGATGCCGATGATCTCGTACGAACCATCTGCGGAAGAATGAAGTAGAATAAATGAGATCTCCAGAAACTTCAAGGGTAGTACGCACGACACAGAAGCAATGAAAGAGTCGAATTTCCTAAAATGTCACTGTAGCCTCCCAAAGATTGAGTACGGACGTCTCCGCCCCGATCCGCAGGACTCTACTAGACATTGGCTCCTATACCGATGACACCAGTGAACCTAAAGCTCTGATACCAAGTTGTCACGACCCGATTTCTCGGTCATGATGGCACCTACAACCCCCGGTAAGTGAACCAATCCCCATAGCCCAGGACAGTTAGTATTGGGCTACTATCTAACAAATAAGAGAACAAGATGAAGAGAACAGATAAAAGGACTATAAATATATACATATGCGGAAACTAAACCAAACCCCAAGACCTGGTATCATAGTCTAGAGCCAAAACTACATACATGGAGTACAACAATCCAAAACAATATATACAGATGTCTCTGAGTGGTAATAGAGTACATAAAGCAAAAGATAAACTAAAGCTAAGCTCCGATCGCCAAGAGCTCACCCTCAGCCAGAAGTAGTCCCCAACAGATCTCCAAGCACGAATCACAACGATCTAACGGCGATGGCCCACGCTAGGATCTGCACCTAAAGATGCAGGGGGTAGGGGTGAGCACCAAATGCGAAGCATAAGGTACCCAGTAGGTATCATAGGCCGACTGGGCACATATAAGATAAAAGCGTAGTAACAGACTGAACAGAAGAAAGTATTCACAGAAATCAACGAAAGGTACACAGGAACTAGCCCAGAGGGAAATCAAAAGAACCACATGTGAGGCTAGTAAGCAGAATATACACACCATAGGCACAGGTGAATGTAAGAAATAATGCACCTGGGGTCCTTGCAATAACAGTGTATACATAATAAGTTTAAGAAATGGATGGTATACCGGTAACCTCAAGTATATGAAGAGGGAAAGAGTAATGATAGACATGCTCAGAGACATGAATCAAACTCAACTAATCATATCAATCTCAAATCCAGAAGCTAACAGTCTAGCAGCAGCCAACTTCATACTTAACCGTAATAGGGAACAATTCTGTAAGTAAATAGAAAAAGTCTACCTACAGTACCCCGGCGGCCCATACAACCGAGGAACACAAATAAGTAAAAACAAACCCTCCGGCATCCCGTACTGCCGGAGCGTACAATCAGCAAACAACAAACAAGGGTGGAGCCTCAAACAATGAATGATATGATGCATGAAGATTTCAAGTGCCATGGTATCTCTGTATGTACCTCCTCCGACGCCGATCCAGCCCAGCAGGTAGTTTCCATGGAAGGACACTGCCCGTATACCTCTACTCCACCGTATACCCCTCCTCCGGCACACGCAGCCCGTAGCCCCTGGCCCGGATGGCAAGGTCCATGGAGGTCCCAGACCCCATACTAAAACTCAGTATCAGAACATGTCGTCCGGAAGCAAGTCCGGTATCAGGATGGAGACCCAGTCTCGAATATGCAATGCCCAGACCCTGTCCAGGACTAAAGTAGTAGGAAAATATCTCAAAAACCCCTCCAAGGGTGCCCGGGCATAACCGGGTCTAAATAGTAAAAAGCCATCTCAGGTGCTCGATCCGATCGAGGCTAAAAATCATCTCAAGTAAAAAGAAAACTCAACTAGCACCCTGGCCCTGCCGAGTCTAGCAATAATCGTAAAACTGATGATTTTAAACATAATTTTACTTTCTTTTATCCAGAAATATTCACAAGTTAAGTCAAACCATTTCCAAATTATTTCCATAAAAAACGGGCCCCCCGGGCCATGCAAGGTTTAGAAAATAGTGCCAGTAGGCCCGAAGCCAAAACCATAGTAAAACATGGATAAAACCTTTTATATGCATGGAAATGGTATGATCACACACAATAGCTGCCTAGCAGCTCACAATCAACCTATCGACCCTGCACAGGCCCACAGCTACTCAGCAAGCATAACCAGCCTAGAAGGATAATTCTATGCCCAGGACTCGCGGACATTCCCAAAATCCCACCTTGTATGTTCCAGAGTCAACAAGGCCTCACAGGACCGCAAGGGTAAATAAAATATATCGGCAAACACTACAAGCAACGGAGGAACAAAAGTAGGCGGACATGAATAAAGCGGTCGAGGTCTGTGGTACCAACCTAATAAACCAACCCAAGGATGTCCATTAATACAATTTTATTCTATATATGCAGAGTCTAGGGAAAATAAACCGTAACCTACCTGTCGTCCGACGACAAACTCGAACCTCTCCGAAAAGAAGCTCCGAAACGAAATCAAACTTGAACTCGGGCTTGAATAACTTGACGTCGAAAATTGATTTATTTCAGTGATCAAATATCACGTCAAAAGATTTTTCTACCAAATTTTCCTATTCTACGTATATGTATCCCCGTATGGAAGCCCTTGTGCTGATATATATACAAACATCACATACATAATAAATGGATCCTTAATAATTAAATAGTAACTAGTAGTGGAAGAAATATTAGTGGCATTCCTAATTACTAACCTAGGGCCACATGTACCACTACAACCATTACTATCCACCACTCACTGTAAGTATTTGCTGGCCACTCCCTCCACCTACACGTGGAGTGGAGGTGGCAACAAAACAATATTCTTATCCCGTTATTTATATATTCGGGTATTGCGTAAGTTCGTGGTAAAATAAATATAATATTTTAAATATACCATAATTGATATAAAATTATTTCCAATAAAACCTACTATATTATAATAATAATTTTCAACATAGCTAAATTTACTATCTCCGTTAAAATAATACAATGTATAAAAACCTTATAAAATAAATACATATACCATTATATCGTAACAAAATATTTTTCATAAACCTTTAAAATATTTTGAAAAGGTAATAATAATGTAATTTTTACCAAATTCAACTTTTAAATAAAATATTTTCAAATACACGCACGATGCTAATAAAATTCTTAAGCTTAGGCTCGTAATTCACCAACGCACGATTTTGATACTTCAGAATTCTCTCGGGATCCTCCCTTATGTTTCATCACTATTTCGAAACTGAAATGGCATTTTAAAACGTGAAGTTGAGGTTTAAATCAAGTTTAACCCGACCCGGTTCGCGACCCGGTTCGCAACCCGTTTTCTGCCAGACAGTCCGCGGTAAAACAGTCATAACCTTTTACTCCGAGATCAGTTGGATGTGAGGTTTTGTGCGTTGGAAACTAGACTCGTAGACCTTCGATTTGATATTTTGGGGGACTTCTAACTCTTTATACATTGAGAGAAAAGCTCCAAGACATTTGACCCAAAGTTCAGAAAATTTATCAAAGAACCTTACGATCAAACAAATGGACCCGGCGCCGAAATACCGGTCCTGACGACCCTTAAGTGACTTGGGGCCGCTACAAACACGCTCTAACGGCACAAGGAAATCGTATTCGTGGAAATAACCGGAAGGGTCATTACACTAATAAAAGAGATCTCCTAAAGCGGACTTATAGAGCCAACCTCTATAGCAAGTTCGATATGAAATCTGGGTTCTGGAAAATCCAAATTGCCAAAAAGGACAAATATAAGACGACATTCAATGTCCCTTTTGGACATTACGAATGAAACATCTTACCATTTGGGCTCAAGAACGCCCCCTCTGAATTTCAAAACATTATGAACAATATGTTTAATCCTCATAGTCATATGTCTATTGTCTATATAGATGATGTACTAATATTCTCTGAGGACATTGATTCTCATTTTAAACACCTTAATATTTTTTTTAAGATTATTAAGACCAACGACCTAGTAATTAGCGCCAAGAAAATTAAGCTTTTCCAAACCAGAATTAGGTTCTTAGGACATGACCTTTACCAAGGTAGTCACAGACCCATCTGCAGGGCTATAGAATTCTCTGCAAAATTTCCTGATTAAATCATTGACAAAACCCAGCTTCAGAGGTTTTTAGGTAGCCTTAATTATGTGGCTGACTTCATCCCTAACATTAGGCAGGTTTGTGAACCCCTTTACAAAAGACTTAAGAAAACCCCTCTACCTTGGAGTATTGATCAGACTAATGCTATCAAGAAAGTCAAAAGGATTGTTCAAAATCTCCCATGTTCAAGAATATCTAATCATGAGGCTTTTATGATTGTTGAAACTGATGCTTCCGACATTGGCTACGGAGGAATTCTCAAACAGAAGATTCCCCCTAGTACTGAAGAAGTATTAGTTAGATTCACCTCAGGAGTCTGGAACTCTGCCCAGCATAATTACAGTACTGTCAAAAAGGAGATTTTTTCTATAGTACTATGTATTACAAAATTTCAAGATGACTTGATAAACAAAGAGTTTTTACTCAGAGTGGATTGTAAATCTGCTAAAGAAATTCTGCAAAAGGATGTTAAAAACATTGTTTCTAAACAAAATTTTGCTAGATGGCAAGCTCTACTCTCTAGTTTTGATTTTCAAATCGAATTTATTAAAGGAGAAAACAATTCCCTTCCCGATTTCCTGACTAAAGAATTTCTGCAAAATCGACATTTTCTAAAGAGAGGTTTTATAGCTACTTGGACTAATCCAATATGCAAATAGTTAAAATTAGATTTATATCTATTTATATCACACTCCTTGAGCATTCTAATAATTTCTAAAGAATTATTTATAGTCGTAGTGGACTCACAGGTTTTAATATTATGCCTCTTGATAAAGCTAAAATTACCTAGCTGGTAGATTTTTTTAAAAGGTTCTTCTGGTATAATCCAGTTTTGAAGATTACTCTCGAGATTGGCAATCCGAGTTGCCTGAGAAGAAATATTAACAGTATTCAAAACATTTTGGGTATCACCCATAGAGAAGAGAGATCCAAGTAAGACCTTATCTTCTTCAAAAAGCCAGCTCAAACCAAGGCTTCAACAAGCCCTAAGCCATATAGAGGACTTCGAAGAAGAAGACCTAATACAGATGGCCAAATAAGCCGAATCATCCGGTGATAATGACAATGGAGACATGCTATGCCGCAGAGGAATAGCAAAGACTTATCAATGCTTCCAGAGAAATTACTATGACTAGTAAAATGACCCTTGGGAAAAGTAGAGGTCCAAAGGACTGGAATTACTTTTCATAAAGGAGTCACTATTAGTCTAGATAAGAATCTTGACAGCCTTTCAAAGGGACCCACCTTCCACCAACTGTCGGCCATCAAATTATCGGCAACATCTCATCCTTACACTTGTTCACTCCAGATGAACTTACTTTACTTTCTCAGTCTATATAAGACAATGAATTTTGTTAAGAGAGAGCATCGAAAAATATACCTCTGTGATATTTACCTACTACTCCCTTGTAATCTCCTTAATGCTTCCGCAATGTATTTCAGTTTGTTAAATAAATAAAACTCAGTAAGTCTTTCTTTAATTATTTCTCTAGTTATACATAATTTTAATCCCGTCCCCCAAATTAGGACGTCTGCTGGGATTGCGGCAAAATGGGTCATATGGCTAACAATTGCCCAAACTCTAAGAAGAAGAAAAACATCAAAAAATATTCCTCTCTGATATTTACCTACTACTCCCTTGTAATCTCCTTAATGCTTCCGCAATGTATTTCAGTTTGTTAAATAAATAAAACTCAGTAAGTCTTTCTTTAATTATTTCTCTAGTTATACATAATTTTAATCCCGTGGTCTAAATTGGTGTCATAGCCATGTTGGCCGTGTATAAACTTAGCATGAGATACTAAGTCTATATACTGCCGGAAAGCATGGAGATAGATATTTTCATAATAAATTAATTATTTTAACATAATCAAATTCTTTAGTTTATTATCGTTCATGCAATAACTCAGCCTCTTCCCCTTCACCCAGAAAGATCCCAAATCGAAAGGGTTATCCAATACCCTGACGGTTCGATAGATCTGAAATTTCTTGGTGAAACTAATAGTAGAGCGTCTTCATATCGAATATCGACATCTACGAGATAGCTCCACCAGTCGTAGAACCATCTAGGGATGATAGAATTTGTGAATTTTGTACAATATTTTGTAAACCAAGTATATCCTGGACGAAGATACATAAAATTAAACCAAGCATCTTTGTAGATGTACCAATTGTAAGTCTTGGGTCTATGCTCCATTGATAAATTGATCGGTGTTTGAAGATGATCTACAAATCAGTCGAAGGGAGATAATACTCTTTTTAATGTTACTCTTGAGTATTGATATACTCAGGATTCTTCTCATCGTAAGTGTGTTCCACTTCGATTAAATCTGTGTCAGTCAGGATAGCTTCGAAATAGAACCTTGCTTTTAAAGGGTGATCTGTTTCAACAAATTTTTCATTTGTATAACAAGGCTTGGTAAGATCTTTTGGCTTAAAGCCTTCATATCCTTTGTCTAATGCCATTAATGGCAATGTTTGTGTAGCCAGGAAACCGAAGGTTTCTTCCTTGCTTTGTATCAAAGTTTCTTTGTTTGGAACTGATGGGATTAATCGTTATTCGAATGAGCAATTTTTATCCCTTCAAGAGGGGGAACAACAGACTCAACAATTTTATTAGACTGGGTATGCCATCTCTGTACGAGAACCTTTAATGATTCTTGTTGATGGTCAAGTTTGCCAGTGATTTCAAACCACCTGAAGAACTTGATATCACATCGGATCCTCTTCATGTCTTTGATCCAGTCTTTTCCGTAGAGGGATTGTTGTTTTGTATCATAAGTGCCAAAATACCAATCTCTCTTGGACCTATTTTTTGGGTCATCCCGAAGAATTTTAAGAGCTTTGAGATCCGGGGTGTATTCGTCATCGGATTTGATGACTTTACATCCAGGGTCAGCTAACATCTCAGATGGCGTAGGGCTATTATGGGAACTATCAGGTTCTTGGTTCTTCTGATAATGGACCCTAGGGATCTATCTCGAGAAATCCACTCCGATGACTTTGCCTTTAGCGTTGTCATCATCTTCACTTGAGTCCAGAATGTCGTTTCCACTCTATGGGAGATTACAATTTGGGGGACGGGATTAAAATTATGTATAACTAGAGAATTAATTAAAGAAAGACTTACTGAGTTTTATTTATTTAACAAACTGAAATACATTGCGGAAGCATTAAGGAGATTACAAGGGAGTAGTAGGTAAATATCAGAGAGGGATATTTTTCGATGCTCTCTCTTAACAAAATTCATTGTCTTATATAGACTGAGAAAGTAAAGTAAGTTCATCTGGAGTGAACAAGTGTAAGGATGAGATGTTGCCAACAATTTGATGGCCGACAGTTGGTGGAAGGTGCGTCCCTTTGAAAGGCTGTCAAGATTCTTATCTAGACTAATAGTGACTCCTTTATGAAAAGTAATTCCATTCCTTTGGACCTCTACTTTTCCCAAGGGTCATTTTACTAGTCATAGTAATTTTCCAGGAAGCACTGATAAGTCTTTGCTATTCCTCTGGGGCATAGCATGTCTCCATTGTCATTATCACTGGATGATTCGGCTTCTTTGGCCATTTGTAATAGGTCTTCTTCTTCGAAGTCCACTATATGGCTTAGGGCTTGTTGAAGCCTTGCTTTGAGCTGGCTTTTTGAAGAAGATAATGTCTTACTTGGTCCTTTATCTTTCTGCACTTTGGGAGTAGGAACCCATCCTTTAATCCTTATCTCTTTGGATAAGTACTTGATTCTGTCGAATTCAAAAATGGTAAAACTCAAACTAATTATGTAGGTGACTCTCTTTTTGATATAAAATTTACACATTTTTATGGGCTTCGGGAGAGTGGTAATTTCCTCTGTGACCTGAAACTCTTCATATCTGGGTATGAACTGTTTTGGCAAGATTTCTTTTTGTCCTCCAAAATAGCTCCACCAATCGTAGAACCATCTAGGGATGATAGAATTTGTGAATTCTGTACAATATTTTATAAACCAAGTTTGTCCTTGACGAAGATACATAAAATTAAACCAAGCATCTTTGTAGATGTACCAATTGTAAGTCTGGGGTCTATGTTCCATTGATAAATTGATCGGTGTTTGAAGATGATCTACAAACCAGTCGAAGGGAGATAATACTCTTTTTAATGTTACTCTTGAGTATTGATATACTATGGATTCTTCTCATCGTAAGTGTGTTCCACTTCGATTGAATCTGTGTCAGTCAGGATAGCTTCGAAATAGAACCTTGTTTTTAAAGGGTGATCTGTTTCAACAAAATTTTCATTTGTATAACAAGGCTTGGTAAGATCTTTTGGCTTAAAGCCTTCATATCCTTTGTCTAATGCCATTAATGGCAATGTTTGTGTAGCCAGGAAACCGAAGGTTTCTTCCTTGCTTTGTATCAAAGTTTCTTTGTTTGGAACTGATGGGATTAATCCCTATTCGAATGAGCAATTTTTATCCCTTCAAGAGTGGGAACAACAGACTCAACAATTTTATTAGACTGGGTATGCCATCTCGGTACGAGAACCTTTAATGATTCTTGTTGATGGTCAAGTTTGCCAGTGATTTCAAACCACCTGAAGAACTTGATATCACATCGGATCCTCTTCATGTCTTTGATCCAGTCTTTTCCGTAGAGGGATTGTTGTTTTGTATCATAAGTGCCAAAATACCAATCTCTCTTGGACCTATTTTTTGGGTCATCCCGAAGAATTTTAAGAGCTTTGAGATCCGGGGTGTATTCGTCATCGGATCTGATGACTTTACATCCAGGGTCAGCTAATATCTCAGATGGCGTAGGGCTATTATGGGAACTATCAGGTTCTTGGTTCTTCTGATAATGGACCCTAGGGATCTATCTCGAGAAATCCACTCTGATGACTTTGCCTTTAGCGTTGTCATCATCTTCACTTGAGTCCAGAATGTCGTTTCCACTCTATAGGAGATTACAATTTGGGGGACGGGATTAAAATTATGTATAACTAGAGAATTAATTAAAGAAAGACTTACTGAGTTTTATTTATTTAACAAACTGAAATACATTGCGGAAGCATTAAGGAGATTACAAGGGAGTAGTAGGTAAATATCAGAGAGGGATATTTTTCGATGCTCTCTCTTAACAAAATTCATTGTCTTATATAGACTGAGAAAGTAAAGTAAGTTCATCTGGAGTGAACAAGTCTAAGGATGAGATGTTGCCGACAATTTGATGGCCGACAGTTGGTGGAAGGTGGGTCCTTTTGAAAGGCTGTCAAGATTCTTATCTAGACTAATAGTGACTCCTTTATGAAAAGTAATTCCAGTCCTTTGGACCTCTACTTTTCCCAAGGGTCATTTTAATAGTCATAGTAATTTTCCAGGAAGCACTGATAAGTCTTTGTTATTCCTCTGGGGCATAGCATGTCTCCATTGTCATTATCACTGGATGATTCGGCTTCTTTGGCCATCTGTAATAAGTCTTCTTCTTCGAAGTCCTCTATATGGCTTAGGGCTTGTTGAAGCCTTGCTTTGAGCTGGGTTTTTGAAGAAGTTAATGTCTTACTTGGTCCTTTATCTTTCTGCACTTTGGGAGTAGGAACCCATCCTTTAATCCTTATCTCTTTGGATAAGTACTTGATTCTGTCGAATTCAAAAATGGTAAAACTCCAACTAATTATGTAGGTGACTCTCTTTTTGATATAAAATTTACACATTTTTATGTGCTCCGGGAGAGTGGTAATTTCCTCTGTGACCTGAAACTCTTCATATCTGGGTATGAACTGTTTTGGCAAGATTTCTTTTTGTCCTCCGAAATAGCTCCACCAGTCGTAGAACCATCTAGGGATGATAGAATTTGTGAATTCTGTACAATATTTTATAAACCAAGTATGTCCTTGACGAAGATACATAAAATTAAACCAAGCATCTTTGTAGATGTACCAATTGTAAGTCTGGGGTCTATGCTCCATTGATAAATTGATCGGTGTTTGAAGATGATCTACAAACCAGTCGAAGGGAGATAATACTCTTTTTAATGTTACTCTTGAGTATTGAATATACTCAGGATTCTTCTCATCGTAAGTGTGTTCCACTTCGATTGAATCTGTGTCAGTCAGGATAGCTTCGAAATAGAACCTTGTTTTTAAAAGGTCATCTGTTTCAACAAAATTTTCATTTGTATAACAAGGCTTGGTAAGATCTTTTGGCTTAAAGCCTTCATATCCTTTGTCTAATGCCATTAATGGCAATGTTTGTGTAGCCAGGAAACCGAAGGTTTCTTCCTTGCTTTGTATCAAAGTTTCTTTGTTTGGAACTGATGGCATTAATCTGGGATTTACCGCCTGGGAGAAAGATTCTGGGATCTTTACTTCATAACTATTTTTTGTTTGAACTGAACTGGTAGATTTGGTTCTTCCAGTTGTGCTGGAGCTTGCGGTATTTCTGGGATCTGCCACCATTTTCTACAGTGGTTCTATTAGTACTGAATACCTGTTTTTAAATATAGCATCTAAGGATGATGCTGGTGGTCCTGCCAGGGGAGGGAAACCTGTTCCGAGTTGGCCCGGAGCCGGTATCAGGGGCCTTCGAGCCAGTGGTCTAAGTTGTGTCAGCCCCATTGGTGGTGCAAAAGGAAGGACTGATGTCGCCTTCTTTGTTGATGTAGGTCGGGCTCCTTTAAAGGGAGAATTGGGACGATGAGGTTTAATCATGTCGATTCTGCAGAAATTCTCTAGTCAGGAAATCGGGAAGGGAATTGTTTTCTCCTTTAATAAATTCGATTTGAAAATCAAAACTAGAGAGCAGAGCTTGCTATCTAGCAAAAATTTCTTTAGAAACAATGTTTTTAACATCCTTTTGCAGAATTTCTTTAGCAGATTTACAATCCACTCTGAGTAAAAACTCTTTGTTTATCAAGTCATCTTGAAATTTGGTAATACATAGTACTATAGACAAAATCTCCTTTTTGACAGTACTGTAATTGTGCTGGGCAGAGTTCCAGACTCCTGAGGTGAATCTAACTAATACTTCTTCAGTACTAGGGAGAATCTTCTGTTTGAGAATTTCTCTGTATCCAATGTCGGAAGCATCAGTTTCAACAATCATAAAAGCCTCAGGATTAGATATTCCTAAACATGGGAGATTTTTAACAAGCCTTTTGACTTTCTTGATAGCATTAGTCTGATCAATACTCCAAGGTACAGGGGTTTTCTTAAGTCTTTTGTAAAGGGGTTCACAAACCTGCCTAATGTTAGGGATGAAGTCAACCACATAATTAAGGCTACCTAAAAACCTCTGAAGCTGGGGTTTGTCAATGATTTCATCAGGAAATTTTGCAGAGAATTCTATAGCCTTGCAGATGGGTCTGTGACTACCTTGGTAAAGGTCATGTCCTAAGAACGTAATTCTGGTTTGGAAAAGCTTAATTTTCTTGGCGCTAATTACTAGGCCGTTGGTCTTAATAATCTTAAATAAAATATTAAGGTGTTTAAAATGAGAATCAATGTCCTCAGAGAATATTAGTACATCATCTATATAGACAATAGACATATGACTATGAGGATTAAACATATTGTTCATAATGTTTTGAAATTCAGAGGGGGCGTTCTTGAGCCCAAATGGTAAGACGTTCCATTCGTAATGTCCAAAAAGGGACATTGAATGCCGTCTTATATTTGTCCTTTTCGGCAATTTGGATTTGCCAGATCGAACTTGCTATAGAGGTTTGCTCTATAAGTCCGCTTTAGGAGATCTATTTTATTAGGGATCGGGTGGCGAATCCATTTAAGGACAGCATTAAGGGGCTTGTAATTGATCACCCGTCTGGGAGAACCTCTTTCTTTTTCTGCGCTGTTATTTACATAAAATGCGGAACAGCTCCAAGGAGAATTAGAGGGTCGGATAATGTCATTTTTTAGTAAATGATTTATCTCAGTTTTCCAAACTTCCATCCTACTTTGATTCATTTGAATTGGTCTAGACTTTGTGGGAATAGATAATTCATTAAAATCAGCTATGTATGGGAGTTCAACCAAATGTTTCTTTCGCTCCCAAAAGGTATTAGGAAAGTCCGAACAAATCTCTCTTATAAAACTACTCTCGAGATTGGCAGTCTTAGTTACCATTCCCGGGGTTTTTAAAATTTGTTCAATCTCTTTGATCTTGATTTCCTTTTGTAAAGAAAATATATGATTAGAAAGACGATTTATTTTAAAAATGGTTTTTTCTTTAATATAATCTTGCTCTTAAAGGGAAAGAGTTTTAACAAATGGAAAAAACAATTTTTGTTCAAGGACAGTAGAGTGAATAACATCAAAATTATCAGTATAAGGTTTTATCTGATTGATAAAGGGTAAACCTAAAATAAGATCTTCGTTAATGTCTTCAGTAATGACAAAATCATTAACAAGGCAAATATTTCCTAGATTGGGAAATTCATTAGGATTATTATCTTCAGAGTAGGAGACTCATTAAGGACCTGACTAGTAAGAATGCTTAGTTCTATACTGCTAAGTCTGGTCTTGATTTCACAAACCTCTTGCTTGAGAGAGTTAACTTCCTCTCTAAGTTCAGAAACAGAGGGTTCTATGGGTTTTTCAAATCTATACATAACACTTTTCATGTTAAAAGGTTCTATGATTCTAGGTGTTTTTACCTTATTAGAATTTAGAATGATATTCTTAAGTTCCAAGAGGTACTTGGTTTTAGCTTCTTCGTCAGTGATATGTTCAATGACGTCAAAGAGGACCTCTTTAGAGTCGCTAGATAAGACACCTATGACTTGCTTAGGACAAGAACAGAATATTCCACAATCATGGCAATCGCCACCAGATTGGGACTGGTCAGAACTATAGGCAAGGTTAATATCCTCTTCATCGCTGTATTCCTCACTAGATGAGTCAGAATACTGTTCTTCTAAAATAGAGAGGAGTTTCTCCTTGGTATCATCAGCTAAACATAGCTGGTTGATCTTTTTCTTCTTCTTAGATTTTGGGCAATTGTTAGCCATATGGCCCGTTTTGCCGCAATCCCAGCAGACGTCCTTTCCTTTATAGCGTCTTTTGGAACTCCTTTGGCGGGATTCCTTAGGCTTAGGCTTGTCCCGAGTATTTCTCGATTTAGATCTATGAACTTTCTTAGAAGAAATGGATGATCCATGCTTTCTGGAAGTGCTAGGTTCGTTCTTTTTAGAGGGAGGAATGGCTGTAACAAAGCCAAAGTCTTGACAGAAACTTCCTAATTCATTTTTAGAAGAAGTTTGATCTTTCTTAAGTTGATGTTTAAGCTTGAGATCGGTGCAAAGCTCGAGGCCTACAGTGTTGATAATACTAACAATATCTCCGTATGTCATATTACTATAGGGGATTTTACCATCGCACCTATCTTTAATTTTGGTTCTAACCTTGTCGGCAAAGAGAGGGGGTAGACCACTAATAAATCTTTCTTTCCAAAAGTCATGGTTGCAGTCAGGTCAGATCATTACCTTAACTAAGAAGGTATCATTGTACCACCTGAAGTCAGTAAGTTTAGGGCAAGAAAGGTTGTTAAGGATTTCTAGGCTTCTATCTTGAAAGAGTTTAGGTTCACCTACGAAGTGTTTAGCTATCAGATAGAGGAGGGTTGCGCAAGCGTCCTCCTTTTGAACTTGAGTATCTACGTCAACACCGTTCTCAGTTTTGACAATAGACTCGATGGCTTTAATATTGTTGATGGCTGCTTTGACATCTTCCGTGAGACAGTTGTCCCACCAATGTCTGAGCATGACAGTAAAGCCTGCAGTGACCATAGTGGCGGCTTCTTTGTCAGAGGCATTCCTAATTTTATAGGCGGTGATAGCAACTCCCATTTCATGGAGCTTATTGAAAAGTTGGTGTTCGGCTAATCCATCTATGTTCCATTCGGTAATACATGTACCGTCATGAGAGCTAGTTGAAAGAAAAGTATTTTCTTCAAACTGCATGTCAGGAAAAGAAGGTTTTTGGTAATAATTCTTACGGGCATGAAACCGAGTATTGGTAAGTTTATTAAGATTTTTCCCTTTTTCTTGGATGGTGGTAAGGGTATCTTTGGGTCTGGTAATTTCATTCCTTCAAAAAATTATTTAAAATTCAAATGGCTCAAGATTAATTCATAATGTGGCGGGTAAAAATTGTGTATCAACATATGCCCCTCCCTTTGGGTAGGGTGAGTGTAATGAACCCTGGGCAAAGGGATTTAACGTTCCCAATTTTTGTCCGACCACAAGTCCATCCTCGGGAGGTGGTTGGTTTTAGCATGAATTTAAAGGAATCATGGCCGAACTCTGGAATTGATTTTCCTACATATCTCAGGTTACATGAGAATTCAAGCCACTTGTAGAGTAAGACGCTTGATTTTGTGCATGATTTTTGAGGAATTCCAAGCTTTCCCGATTTCATAGTACGCAAAGACCGGAAAGCTGGAGAGTAGGAGGATTGGGGGGAGTTAGGAATGCAGCTGCGTTTTTATCATAGAGCCCGCCTACATATCCCAGGACTCAGGGAATTAGGTTGCTTGTAGTTTGACTCAATCAGAGGAAAAGGTAATATTTATGTTAAGACAACCTTTGGCTAGGGATGAGTGATGAATAAGTTGAGCTATAAAAAAGAGTTGTAACCTCTCATCTATGAATGTGGTGCACTTCACACCCATAAGTAAGATTTTACCTGGACATAATATCCAAAGCTCGAGGTGTATCGTCGCCCTAATTTGAAAAAAGAAGGAATATTGCATCCAGCGTGAGTTTAGAAAATACCCTGGATGCAAAACTGGGACCCAAAGATAGGAAACACCCACATGCCTTCTGATAGGGGTGTGTTTTTATGGCGGTGGTGAGTTGTCCCTGAGATCGCATCCAAAGAGTTTGATATCCCTCTTCAGACTGTGTCACAAGTTGCTGCTAAGAAAAAATTCCACGTTGTGATGCGTCCTTTTTGGTGTAGTCTGCACCTGTGGTTTTGCTATGAGATTTTCATCCTTCTCGGATGCTCTCGAAAATATCTCAAAACAAAATGGTTAGAAGTAACAGAATTCCACTCGGAGAGGTTGTTTTTGGCCATACCTCATCCTTGGGTTATGTCTGAATCTCGGGTGGTGACATCTTTTGATGTGCTTTTTATCTATTGTTCTGGTTCGAGATTTTCATCCTCTTGGATGTTCTCGGCAATATTTTGAAATAAAATGTTAGTAGTAAAGTAGCTCAATAAGGAGAGATAGTTTTGTACCACAATTTTTCCTTATCTATTATTTCTTGAGGAAGATGACGTCCTTTCCTATCTCTGTTTTAAGAAATGGCCGCTTCCATGACATTCAAACATGATAGCATTCTTGGATATCGGATAAGATTGATTGTGTAGAATTTTTTGAATGATGACGACCTTCTTGATTGTTTAAGGGCATTCTCTTGAATGCGGTATCCTTCTTGGCCTTTGGCAGTGGCCTTTTGCATATGTCTTTGGGGTAAATCTCGCGTATCTTCTACATCGACACGACTAATAGATATTTTTTGGATCGTCAGGCTTTGGGTAATCTAGCGCATCATCTGACTTTGGATAAAGGCGGCTTACAAATGCCTTTAATTTGCCAACTTTTGAGTAATCTTGCACATTTTCCGACTTTGGATAGAGGCGGCTTACAAATATCCTTTGAATTGCCAGTGTTTGGGTAATCCTGCACTTTTATCCGATCTTGGACGTGATGCGACTTACAGATTTCCCTCGAATTACTAGCCTTTGGGTAGTCCTGCACAATATCAACATGGATATGTCGCGGCTTATAGATAACCCTTGGACTATCAATTTTTGGTAGTCTTGCACTTTTATCCAATTTCAGATAATATTGTGATTTACGCATTACCTTTGAACTGTAAATCATCAGGTGATATCGCACAATATCCAGTTTTAGTTTCGCTGCGTCTTACAGATAACTCTTAGTCTGTCAAGCTTTGGGCAATCTTGTACACTATCCAGTTTCAGACTTCGCTGTGACTTACAGATGACCTTTGACCTTGAAATGTTGGAAAATCTGATTCATAGTCTGATTTAGGTAGAGACGACTTATAGGTACCCCTCAGATAATAAACTTTAAACCTTGATGGTAGGTGGTATATAACAGCATCTTCTGGCGATTGATGCTTTCAAATAAAGGTGCATAAAATATCCTTGATGTCAGACTCCTCTGCCTTACGCAATATGGGACATAAATATGCTGCATGCCAGATTTGACATAATAAATGATAATGATATCCTCAACGTCAGACTATTTCACCTCACATAATTTTGGATATAAGCATGTTGCATGCCAGATTTGGCATAATGGATGATGATAATAATAATGATATCCTCAACGTCAAACCCTTTTGTCTCACATAATTTTAGATATGAGCATGCTGAGGTCGATCCTGTGCAGCTAGTGCGACTTGTGGACGCCTAATAAATGTCATTCTCTTTGAATCCAGCTGGCAGAGGGACATAATCTTCACAGGGGATGTGTGTCTGCAATATATGATGCTGATGGTCTTCTTGACATGCAAATATGAATGGCCCTCTCGGCATGGTCCTCTTGATATGGCCCTCTTGTCATGAAAATATGAATGGCCCTCTCGGCATGGTCCTCTTGACATGGCCCTCTCGGCATGGTCCTCTTGACATGGCCCTCTCGGCATGCAAATATGAATGGCCCTGCGATATGATGCCATACAATATGATGCAACAAAATATAATATGATGCAATGCGATATGTTATGATATGATGCAACATAATGCTATGCCATGTGATGCAATATGGTGTAATGTGATGCAATGCAGCATGATGCAATATATCATGGTGCAATATGAATGCAAAAATATGATGCCGTGTAGTTATGTATGATGCAATGTCCCATAGGAGAGTTGTGGAAAACATCACCGTTAGACTTTATGTTAACTCTTTTATGGGTACCTGCGCTCAAGGAAAATAGTTAGTAGACACAAAGTGCCTGAGGGGCTATTGAGATTTAATGACTGCCTATGGGGTTAGGGAACTAATAATAGGGCTATATAGACTGAATTGGCACCTTTCGGGCTTATAGGGGGCCGAGTTGGTGGTCTTGTTTGCTCTCTGTACCTGACAAGCTTATGGGGCCTTGGTTCGGTTGTTTTTTTATTATTATTGGTATGTTATGATCTAGGAAAAGGTAGGTATGCTCTGTTATCTTTGACTCTCTGATCTAGTTGCTTTCAACACGTTATAATTCTTTTATAGTTATTATTTTACCTTACATGCTCGGTATATTATCTCATACTGCCTCCCCATTTCTTGGGGGCGCTGCATTCATGCCTGAAGGTCCTGACAGATGACAGGACAGACCTTCCTAGTAGCACGGTTGAGTCCCAGCAGGTTGTCTGGCCCCTTTCTTTTGGAGCGGCCAGAGTTTTTGAGGTTTGTTTGCTTTTGTTGTAGATAACTTTTGGGTAGGTTGGGGCCCTGTCCCAGCCAAGTTGTATTACTCTTAGAGGCTTGCTGACTTGGGGTTTTATAGATGTGCATTATCGGTCGTGTTGGCCTCGTTGTTTTGTTCTTTTAGCATGGAAGCTTGTTGTCCTATATTGTATATGTATATATATGCACAGTTTATATGTTTCTAGACAGCATGGTAGCCTCGACAGCCCGTACAGGACTTTGTTTCTTTTCTATATGAATTGCTGGGTTTTGTTAAGGTTATTATTGGTCTTGTTGACAGGGGTCTTATTGGCCGAGGTCTTATCCTTAAGCTGAGATATACTTGGTTGTTTTCATAATTTTGTGACTGGCAGTCTGCAGTAGTGTAGTTGTCCAGCAAGGTAGGCTCAGGTCTAAGTTGTCATTAGGTGCCAGTTACGTCCCTAAGTTGGGGTGTGACAAACTTGGTATCATAGCAACGTCGTATATCCTTGGGAGTCTGCAAGCCGTGTGTAGTAGAGTCTTGTTTATAAATGTGTTGTGCACCACATTCTATAAGCAGGGAGCTACATGTCATGTTGGAATTGTTACCCTTTTTTTGCTCAAATCGTGATATAGAGCTGAGTCTTAAGGGTTGAGTTTTCGGGCTTATAATTTTTATTTTGTACTGGGAGATGCCCGATACCAAACCGACCACAGCTAGCCAGAGTCTAGATACAGCTACAGGTGAGGGTACTACCAGGGTACCTATTGTGGAGATAGCACATCCCGAGGCCCATGGGGAGATATCTTCTCAGCCTCCTCCAGTTTCTACACAACCTCAGAAGCCTCCCAGGGCTACAGGACCCCCAGCTCCACCGCCAGTACCACCTCCAGCTCCTATTCCATCTGATCAGGATTTTAGGAGTGCAGTGTGCATATTGGCACAGTTAGTAGCTGCACAGCGCCAGCTAGTTGCACCAGATATTGCCAGACCTTCTGAATGGCCTAGAAGTTTGAGAGTTCGTGAGTTCCTCACCTTGATTCCTCCACAATTTACGGGGACAGATCGTAAAGAGGACCCTCAGCACTTTGTAGATCAGCTTCACAAGATCTTTAGGGTCATGCATGCCTCAGCGACTGAGTTAGTTTAGTTAGCAGCTTTTTGGCTACGTGATGTTGCAGTGTTGTGGTACGAGAATTGGGAGAGATCCGGGGGAAGATGCACCTCCACCCACTTGGGATAGTTTTAAAGAGGCTTTTCTAGATCACTATTTGCCATGATAGATTCAAGACGCTCAGGTAGATCAATTTCTGAACCTCCGGCAGGGCAGCATGAGCGTTTGAGAGTATGGGATAAGATTTGATTCTTTGGCTAGATACGCATCAGTTTTGGTTGATACGATGCATGATAGGGTACACCGGTTTATGACAGGGCTTGCTTCAGAGTATGTTGATGCTTATACTACAGCCGCACTAAAGGATGATATGGATATCTCACGAATTCAGGCCTTTGCACAGGGTTTAGAGGAGCGCCGACATCAGCAGTATATGGCCGAAAGGGTCGAGAGAGAGCAGCAAAAGAGGGCTAGGCCTGTTGGTTCACAGGGAGAGTTTCAGGGTGGTTCCAGACCTCGTTATTCTGGTAGGCCACCTAGGCCCCCACCACATCAGTTCGATGGTAGTAGACTTGATCATCGGGGACAGTCAGGCCCAGGTGAGGCTTCACGAACATCAGGCTCTCAGCAGCAGAGGAGTTCAGGTCAGGATAGGTCAGCCCCACTGCATTATGCTACTTGCGGCAAAATGCACTTTGCGAGATACAGGCAGGGTTCCACAGGTTGTTATTCTTGTAGAAAGGAGGGGCATATGTGGAGGAACTGCCTGAATGGAGATCAGGGTAGTATGGGTCAGCAGACTGGGTCAGCAGCAAGTTCTTCCTCATTGGTACATTCTATGGGGCATGTACCCAAGACTTCAGCAGCCAGAGGCAGAAGCCGAGGGGGAGCACCTAGTTCTGGCAGTGGTCAGAATTGTGCATATGCATTAGCATACCGTCAGGATTTTTATTCATCACCAAACATTTTGACAGGTATATTGACTGTGTTCTCCTACTGTGTTTATACTTTGATAGATCCAAGCTCTACTTTGTCCAATGATACCCTATTTGTTGCGTGGAAATTTTGTATAGCACTGGAGTTATTAAATCGACCCTTTGTTGTATCTACACCAGTTGGTGAGTGTATCATATCTAGGAGAGTCTATCGAGGTTGCACGGTAGAGATTGTTGGCTGCCAAACCTTTGTAGATCTGGTAGAGCTAGAAATGGTTGATTTTGATGTTATTATGGGCATAGATTGGATAGCATCGTGTTATGCTAATGTCGAGTGCTGGACTAAGACTGTTAGATTCCATTTTCCAAGGGAGGCAGTCATTGAATGAAAAGGTAATGCAGCGACATTGAAAGGTAGGTTTATTTTCTACCTACAAGCGAGAAAAATGATTGATAAGGGATGTATTTATCATATTGTTTGAGTTAGGGATGTAGATGCAGAACTATCGACTCTTCAGTCTATTCCAGTGGTTAGTGAGTTTCTAGATGTGTTTCCAGATAAACTTCCTAGTATTCCCCCGGAGCGAGAAATTGATTTTTCCATTGATATGTTGCCAGGTACGCAACCTATATTGATTTCTCCCTATAGGATGGCCCTGCTGAGCTAAAAGAGTTGAAAGAGTACTTGAAAGATTTTCTCGATAAAGGATTTATCAGACCTAGTGCTTCACCGTGGGGTGCGCCAGTATTATTTGTGAGGAAGAAAGATGGCTCCCTGAGGATGTGTATAGATTATTAGAAACTGAATAAGATTACTATAAAGAATAAGTATCCCTTACCGAGGATCGATGACTTGTTTGATCAGTTGCAGGGTGCTAAGTACTTCTCAAAGATTGACTTGCAGTCAGGGTACCATCAAGTAAAAGAGAGACATTCCAAAGACAGGTTTTAGGACCAGATATGGTCACTTTGAGTTTCTTGTGATGCCTTTTGGGATGACCAATGCCCCAGCAGTGTTCATGGACCTGATGAATAGCATATTCAGGCCGTATCTAGATCTATTCATGATCGTATTTATCAATGATATTCTGGTATACTCACGTTTAGAGGTGGAGCATCCAGAGCATTTGTGAGCAGTCCTTCAGGTTATTTGAGATTGAAAGCTTTATGCAAAGCTTTATAAGTGTGAGTTCTGGTTAAACTCTGTGACCTTTTTAGGCCATATTATATCAGATATGGGTATTATGGTTAACTCACAGAAGATTAAGGCCGTGAAGACTTGGCCTATTCCCACAACCCCGACAGAGGTTCGTAGTTTCCTGGGGTTAGCTGGGTACTAAAGTAGGTTTGTGGAGGGGTTTTATTCACTTTCAGCACCATTGACGAAGCTAACTCATAGAGTAGCTAAGTTCCAGTAGATCGAGGCTTGCGAGCATAGTTTCCAAGAGCTGAAGGACATGTTGACATCAGCCCAGTTCTACCCTGGCCAGAGGGTTCAGAGGGCTATGCGGTGTATTGTGAAACTTCAGGTGTTGGGTTAGGATGTGTTCTAATGCAGCATGGTATGGTGATTGCATATACTTTAAGACAATTGAAGAAGCACGAAAAGAACTATCCAACTCATGATTTAGAGTTGGTTGTAGTTGCGTATGCAATGAAGATTTTGAGACACTATTTGTATGGCGTTCATGTTTATATCTTCACAGACCATAAGAGTGTCCAATATATCTTTAGACAGAAAGAGCTGAATTTTCCACAGCATCGATGGCTTGAGTTACTGATGGATTATGACATAGATATTTTATATCATTCAAGAAAAGAAAATGTGGTAGTCGATGTCTTTAACCACAGATCTATGGGCAGTTTATCCTATTTAGGAGTTCAGAGGTGGGAGTTAGCCCGAGAGCTTCATCAATTAGCTAGCTTGGGAGTCAAATTATTAGAGGTAGGTGATAGAGGGGTCACAGTTCGGAATATAGCAGTGTCATCTCTGGATGCAGAGGTGAAAGAGCGACAGTATGAGGATTATAGTCTAGTACAACTTAGAGGCAGGGCTCAGCAACATGAGTCTTTAGCCTTTCAGGTGACAGGAGATGGAGTCCTGAGGTACAAGGGCCGACTTTGAGTTCCAGATATTGCAGAACTTTGACAACAGATTATGGATGAGACACATATTTCCCTCTATTCTATTCATCCAGGTTTGGCAAAGATGTACCATGATATTAAAGAGATTTATGGGTGGTAGGGGATGAAGAAGGACATCGCCGAGTTTGTGGCACAATGTCCTAACTGCCAGCAAGTAAAGGTCAAGCACCAGAAGCCTGCCAGGATAGTTCAGGAGATTGCAATTCCTTTATGGAAATAGGAAGAAATTAATATGGATTTTATTACAGGGTTACCCCGATCATGACATAAATTTGACTCTATTTGGGTGATTGTTGATAGGCTGACAAAATCAACCCACTTTTTACCAGTTTGGACTTCTTTCACAGTCGAAGACTATGCAGGGCTATACATTAGAGATATTTTTCGGCTACATGGTGTCCCATTATCTATTATCTCTGATAGGGGGGCATAATTTACCGCTAACTTCTGGAAGTCTTTCCAGAAGGTACTGAGGATGCAGGTTAACCTCAGTATAGCTTTTCACCCTCAGACAGATGGCCAGGCTGAGTGAACAATTCAGATGCTTGAAGATATGTTACGGGCGTGTGTGCTAGACTTTAAGGGAAGTTGGGATGATCACTTGCCTCTCATTGAGTTCGCGTATAATAACAGTTATCACTGCAGCATTAGAATGGCGCCTCACGAGGCTTTGTATGGGTTAAAATGTATATCCCCTATTGGATGGTTCGAGGTAGGTGAGTCAGGGTTAGTTGGTCCTGACTTAGTGTAGCAGATAGTGGAGAAGGTTAAGCTTATTCAGGAGCGGTTGTTAACAGCTCAAAGCCGCCAAAAGTCATACTCAGTTATGCGACGAAGGGACTTAGAGTTCTGTGTTGATGATATGTTCTTAAAAGTCTCTCCTATGAAGCACGTTCTGAGATTTGGAAAAAAAGGCAAGCTTAGTCTGAGATTCATTGGGCCGTACCGGATCCTCCGAAGGGTAGGACAAGTAGCTTATGAGCTAGAGTTGCCTTCAAGGCTAGAGTCTGTTCATCCAGTCTTTCATGTATCGATGCTGTGTAAATGCATAGGAGATCCTTCTCGGGTTGTTCCATTAGAGGATGTTCAAATTTCAGAGAACTTGTCCTATGAGGAGACTCCAGTTGCGATACTAGATCGGCAAGTCTGCAGATTAAGGACCAAAGATGTGACTTCCATAAAGGTATTATGGAGGAACAAGAACATAGAAAAAGTTACATGGGAAGCTGAATATGATATGAGATTGAAATACCTATACTTGTTCTGAGCACCATAGTAACGTCACTAGAGGTTGAGGTGAGTTACCCCATTCAGTTACCACTTTTTATTACAGTTATGAATTAATTCAGATAGTTGTTTGTCAAGCTATACCGTGTTAATATGTTGTATCTCCTTATGAGGCATCAAGGTTTGGCTTTTATGTAATTCAAGTTTTTGGAGTAGTCCTACTAAGAGAGGAGACTCTGCCAAAAATTTTGAAACCCATGAGGACTTAGCTGTGCGAGTCTTCTTTTCATTCGAGGACGAATATTCCTAAGGGGGGAAGGATGTAACACCCACCCGTTTTGAACATTTAAATTAACCCTTACTCTTGGAGTGAGGATAAGAGTACCTAATATGTTAGGAAGGGTGTGTTACAAGGTATTATAGTCATGCAATGGTCGTATGTTAAGTTTTAAAGTCAAGCAAGTTGTGAAATAAAAGTCCGCAAAAGTTATCATAAGTTACTTTGTTAAATTCTCTGAAATTCGGGCTAAATGTCTCTGAGCTTTTCTCCCAATTTATAAAAAGTTATAAGGTTAACGACCCACCACATCGAAGGTCTACATGTCTAGTTTCTAACTCACAAAATCGTTTGTCCATACGACTTCAGAAGAGAGAGATATTTTCATTTTTGTGAGACTGCACAAGCAGACACGTCAAGTGGGCCCAAGGTCGGTGGAAGGATATCTATAAACACTTTCCTTCGTTTCTTCTTCATATTTCACGAACTACATCTCACAAAAATCATAGAAAAGTCCAAAAATTTTCCATAGATCCTTGTGATCTTATCTTGGAAGCTTCGTGAAAGTTGCACTACCTAGCGAGTTAGTCATTTTGGTATAGTTTGCCCCGTCAATTTTGTGATATAAATTTGTGGGGGTTGTGGCAGCGACTTACTGGCCCTATAGGGTGTTCTTGGTGCTATTAAGAGGTTGTAAATCAAGGTTAGAATGTTCTTTTATCGGTTTATAGCTACTTTAGACCTCGGGTAGTGTTTTACGGAAACAATCCGTATCTTTTGTCGGATTGTTGTAGTACCTTATCTTCTTGTGTGTTGATTGTGGTCCTGCCATGTTGTAGTATCATGGGGGGTTATGGGCAGAAGTCAGTAGGCTGCTCAAAATCTTTGAAAGAGTTATGTTAAGGCTACTTCCTTCTTTTGGCATGTTTCCTTAAAGCTTAAGAGCAATACAATAAGATTGTTATCGTTGATGTACTCGTAGCCGTAATTGTTGGGTGTTGGCTGCTCGACTTGTTATATTCCTCCCTTGTAGGGATTCTTATTATTTTAGTAGCGGCCCTATGATAGACATGGCTTAGAGACTATTCGTACAGGTTTCTTATAGCTAAATCACTTGCCTTTGGGCTATTGGATTGTTTATGGTTTCCCTCGGGGCAATTGTGGTTAGCTACAAAAATGTGACCTTTGCCTACAAGGCTATGTACAGCTTTCCTAAGGGGCTATTGAGATAAGTGTAAGCCTACGGGTTATTCCAATCGCCTTCAGTGCTAATATGAAGCCATTGAGCCATTATGATTACCTACGGGGTTATATTGAGGCCTGTTCACATATGGGCTACTCGATTGCCTAAGAAGGCTATATATTGATGCCTACGGGGATATATTGATTCCTAAGAGGGCTATGGTATGACTACTAGGCTATATTAATTCCTAGGAGGGCTATAGGAAGCCTATGGGGCTATAAGAAGATAGTCATTGCCTACGGGGCTATATAAAGAATGCCTATTATGAAATACAACGTGCCTAATGGGCTACTGGGCATAATGATAGCCTTCGGGGATATGTGTAAAGTTCCTGAGGGGCTATTGATATGTAATGACTACCTATGGGGCTAGGGGACTACTGAGAGGGGTATATAAATTGAAATGACACATTTCTGGCTTATGGGGGCCAAGTTGGTGGTCTTGTTTGTTGTTTGTACATGCCAAGCTTATGGGGGCTTGGTTAGGTTATTGTTTGATTATTATTGTTATGTTATGATCTAGGAGCAGGTAGGTATGCACTGTTATCTTTGACTCTCTGATCTAGTTGCTTTAAACACGTTATAATTCTTGTACAATTACTATTTTGCCTTGCATGCTCAATACATTATCTCGTACTAACGCCCCATTTCTTGGAGGCGCTGTATTCATGACTGCAGGTACCGACAGGTGACCCGACAGACCTTTCCAGAAGCACGGTTGAGTCCCAGCAGGTTGGTTAGCCCCTTTCTTTTGGAGCAGCCAGAGTTTTTAAGGTTTGTTTGCTTTTGTTGTAGATAACTTTTGGGTAGGTCGGGGCCCTGTCCCAGCTAAGATGTATTACTCTTAGAGGCTTGCAGACTTGGGGTTGTATAGATGTGCATTGTTGGCCATGTTGGCCTCGTTGTTTTATTCTTTTAGCACGGTGGATTGTTGTCTTTTATTGTATATGTATATATATATGCACAGTTTATATGTTTCTAGACAGCATGGTGGCCTCGACGGCTCGTACACGACTTTGTTTCTATTCTATATGAATTGATGGATTTTGTTAAGGTTATTATAGGTCTTGTTGACAGGGCCTTATTGGCCAAGGTCTTATCTTTAAGCTGAGATATACTTGGTTGTTTTCATGATTTGTGACTGGCAGTCTGCAGTAGTGTAGTTGTCCAGCAAGAAAGGCTAAGGTTTAAGTTGGCATTAGGTGCCAGTTACGTCCCTAAGTTGGGGTGTGACAGCCTCGTCCTTTTTGCAACTTAATAGGAGAAGTCAAAAACATAAAACTCATATTCTGGGTTACTGGTTTTGCACGCCCATTATAGCAGTCTGCTGGCTGCTACCGCACCGGTGCTATTGCGGGATGACGTCAGCTCGACAAAAATTTCAAATTCCAAAAAATTTCATTACATCATCCTAATTTAATTCGAGAACGTATTTTAACAGTTTCTGTAACCCACAATGAGGTGCCTTTTAATAACAACTGAATAGTTCATTACAATAATTACCAATTTACCCATCGTTTATCCCCGAATGATTTCTATTCTTCTTTGTTTGAGGTTAGTAATCCGTAAAACCTCTTTACTTATTGATTATAAATCTTCATGAAACCTTAAGGTAGAGGATTAATGGTGGAATTCTTGAATTGAGCCCTAAAAGCATGAACTTGGGGAAGAACCCTATGGGTAGGTGCAATTTCACCTAGAATTGATCCTAAGTTGTATTTTTATGAATTATAGTATAAAATTATTAGATCTTAACATAATTAAGGCTAGTGAGAAACCTTGGGTTCCATAAAGGTGAGCCTTTAGGCATAAAAATGGCTAAAAAGGGATGAACTGGATTAGAAACCCTTTGGGTATTGATGTTATGAATGTTATGAGCCTAGTTATTGATTAATTAACCCTTGGAGAATGCTAGAAACCTCTTTTAAGGGTAGAATTGATGGGTTAAATTGACAAGACCAATAATGAAGAGTAAATATTAATTACTCTTATATAATTGTTTTTATAGACCTTGATTATTCCAAAGAGTTAAGAAAGGGCAAGGCCATTGTGTAGTAACTTGCAGGTGGTAATTCTTCACTCGAGATAGGTTATGAATTTAATTAGAGTTGAGACTCATTTTATTACATTTTATTTAGTTGGATTACATGACTTGTGATTGGTCTTCAGATATGTTTGAATTGATTATGTTTTTCCTGTTATGCTTGGATGAATAAGCTAGATGTGCAGAAAGTGATGAGTGAGTTGAGTTAAATGAGTGTAAGTGTTTTTATAGGCACTTGTATATCATGAGGGATAGGTCTGAGAACCTAATTGATTGACATGGTTATTTATATGATTTCTAGGGAATTGGATACCATGCTGGTATGGTACATGGATACCTAGGGTCCCTTGCAAGTCATGGCTAGTGGGCAAAAATAAGATCAATAGCATGTGTGTAAGCTCTTTTATTTTGCATTGAATTGTTATACTACCTTTTATGGTGAGTTGGTTGTGAACTGAGATTAGACTAGAGATACCAGTGACATTAGTAGAAGTCAGAGGATATAAATTCCACGTGCGAGTACTTTTGAAAGTTGTTATTCTTTTCCCTTTCTGGTGATATTTTGTTGACTTATATGAACTTGAGATTAGTATTGTTGTTGACTTGGGATGACTATCGGTTGACTGAATTACTGTCACTCCCCGAGGCTATCCCCAAGATGTAACATGGGATCTGGGGCATGAGTGCCCTAGACTAACCCTTGGTCATATCATACTCAGTCATTCATTAGAAAACATAGCGGAAGCATAGATAGAACATTGGGCAACCCAAATCCATAAATGATAAGTCAACACGAAACATAGTTTTAAAAGAGAGACTCGAATACTGGCTATGTCTGAAAAACCTCTACATATAACATAAGGAGTTTCTAGGACAAGACCCTAGCTAACTCAAGGTACGAAAGTAAATAACCAAAAACTATTTAGAATCATAACTCTCCCTCGAACAATGAGGACTCACCAATACTGACTGGAAATGACCTACGGTCTGTAGCCACGTGTCTGAGGGAGGGAACCTGAATCTGCATCATCAAGAAAATGCAGCGCAAAGTATGCGTCAGTACTCTAGAATGTACCGAGTATGTGAGATATGCATGATCATGACAAAAACATACTTAAAATATGCTTAAGATGAGCTCGTTCATAAGAAGAGGTAGCATAAGAAATTATCAATATATAAGACATAAAACAATAAGTAAAGTCAAGACTCAAGGTAAGGTATCATATAACTTCATAACTTGAAAATAATCATATGGGAGTTTCTCTTAACCGACATAAACCATGCTGAGCTACATGGAGTCCAGTGACATGCACCCATACTGAAAAAGGTTATCCTAACTGGCCAAGGTTAGAACCCTGTTCATAAGGATCCTTTCATAAGCCACAGAGGGCAACCTACTATAGGAGTCCATATGCGTGTAGAGCCTCAACTTATGCCACTGTATTTAGTATGCGTATTTAGCACTGAGCAATGAGGGTTTTAGATAATTATTGCCACTGTAGGTTGCCCTCTGTGGAGCCTCAACTTATGCGTGTAGAATTTGCCATAATTAGCCTTCAATTTGAAATAGGAGTCCATATGTTAAAACCCATGCAAAATCATGCAACTTAGTAGTAATTTCATAATAAAATCATGAGAAGGCAATTTATAGCAAAACCCATAAGAATTGGGTAAGAACCCTAATTTGAAAGTTCATGAAGTCAAAATAAAAATTAGGGGTTTTGGGCACTAGGGTGGAAGAAACCCGTTGTTGATTACCCACATACCTTGATTTAAGCTAACCCACTTGAAATTGAACAGAAAAGGAGACTTGAACTTGGATCTTGAGATTTCGAGCTTGAAGAGGTTTTTTTCCAAATTTGGTAGATGAATGAGGTAATGAGAAGAGACTTAGGCTAAATAGGGTAGAGACCCTTCTAGAAATAGTCAAAATGACATCATTTAGGAGTTTAAAGGGTGGGTAATAACTAAAATACCCCTAGAACATAATTAGGAAAAAGCTGGAAAAAGTCGACTTTCAGGGACCACAGATGGATTCAATGAGTCATAGACCAAACCATGGCTCGTGGTTTCCATCCGTAGTTCCTGGACAAAGGGACAGACTGCAAAAACCAAACTACGGGTCAACAGGATGAACCCGTAGAATGGAGTAAGGTTCATAAAACCAGTTCGTCATTTCTAAGGTATTTTGTAGGCCTCTAAGCAGGTTCCACGAGTCAACAAGATGATCCGTAATTCAAACTATGGTCCGTAGTCTTGACTCATGGTTCCTGGGAATCAGCCAGTCCTCAGGTATGGTTCCACGAGTTGACAGGATGGGTCATAAACTAAACTACGGTCCATATAACCAACTCATGGTTCTCAGACCAGAGATTGATTCTGGCAGACTTAAACCACGAATCCACTCCATGACTCGGGGTTCAAACCACGGTCCATGGTTTGGACCCATCATTTTTGGAATGTTCAAAATTTTCAGATTTCTTAATTTTAAAAGCTGGATCAAATTTCGAGGTGTTACAATTACATGATAAGTATTGAATTTCCTCTTACTTTTTATGTGATTTTGCTATATACTTGTTCTACCCTGAGTTGGCCTATGATAACTACTAGTACATAGTGTTTTGTACTGATACTACCCTGCATTCTTCTTTTGTTAAGTGCAAATTGTGTTCCAGAGGCTGAGACGCAACCTCAACTAGAGTAGATTACTGATTTCAGATCTAAGAGTGAGCTTTACTTCTCAGGATATCGTGGATCCTCCGTGAGTTATTGTCCTTATTTTGTACAATGGAACTCCTACCATTACTATTTTACTATTTTTAGTACTTTGTGATGTTGTTTTTTTTGGATTAGAGTTCTGTACGATGATTTTCAGTTCTTGGGGATGTTAAACTATTTTCGTATATTATTGTTCATTCATATTAGAGTTGATTTCTTTATGACTTAAGTTAATGGTTGGATTATTCTATCTATTCTAAAATTGGCTTAGTGTAAGGTTAAGGTTTGATTTGGTTGGTTCTCCCATCGGAGGGTTAGTGTGGGTGCTACTCATGGCCAATTGGGTTTTGACATCAACATAACTCTATTTGGGTGATTGTATACTATCACGCCCCTAGGCTACCCACTAGACGTAACAAGGAACCTGGGACCCCAAGTGCCCCAAGTTAACCCTTGGTCATAGCATAACTCAGGTAATCATAAGAAAACATACAGGAAGCATAAATAGAAAGCTAGGCAACCCAATGCATAAATGATAAGATGAAACATAATCCAAAAGAGAGACTCGAATACTGTCTATGTCTGAAAAGCATCTACATATGACATAAGGATTCATTGGGATAAGACCCCAGCTAACTCTACATAGTTAAAGGACAATAATAAGCTAAACTCAAGAACCGGTCCTCGGAAGATGGGGATTCACCAACACTAGCTGGATGGCCTGCGATCTCTAGCCACGTGTCTGAGGGAGGAGACCTGAATCTGTATCATCAAGAGGATGCAGCACAAGATATGCGTCAGTACTATACGATGTACTGAATATGTGAGATATGCATAAGCATGGTAAAAACATACTTAAACATATTTGAAGTTAAGTTCATGCATAATAGGCCAAATCATAAGTAAATATCATAGTTTAAGAATAAGCATGAAATGTAGATCAAACCTCAAAATAAGATATCATAAAGCTTAGAAAACTTGAAAACATTCATATGGGAATTTCTTATAACCGACAATAGACTATGAGAGCTACATGGAATCCAACTATATAACCCTAGTTGGAAAAGCTACCTCGAACCTTGCCAAGGCACGGGACACTACACATATTGTAGCATGGAACCACTTTCATAAGGGGACACTCTCAACTAATGAGTACCCTTCTTCATGAGGAGACACTCTCAACTAACGAGGACCCTTCTTCATGAGGAGACACTCTCAACTATCGAGAACCCTCTTAACCTACACTGGCGATGTAGTTTTAGACTTGGGTTATCTAAAATCCTCATCACTTGGCGCTAAATACTACTCCCAAAACATACATATAGCTCATAATATACTAGTAGCATATCTAATGCCAAAACTGTTTGAAAAGCATAAAGACATATCTAATGTCATGAAAATTCAAATCATAAGTCTTAAAACTTAGCATAGCCATAATCCCAACACATACTTTTCTTTCTAAAATCATAACTTGAAGAATTAGACATGCAAATTCATGATAATAGAGACCATGTTGTCTAAACATGCCAATTTTGCTTAAAAACATGCAATTCAATGAAATTATGCTAGAATTCATCATCAACATATGGTCTTTTGAAATTATGCAAGGAATCTTAATTAATACATGGGTAATAAATGAGAAATCATGAATTGATACTTTAAAACAAAACCCATAATTTTTCCCCAATTTAGGTAAGAACCCTAATTTCACAATTGATAACTCAAAGTAAAAACATGGGGTTTTAGGTATATGGATGAAAGGAATCCCTTATTGAATACCCATATACTTGAATTGAATCTTGCTTGACCTAAAATGAAAAGAAATGGAGGCTTGAACTTGGAGCTTGAGACTTGGAGCTTGAAGGAGTTTTTTTCCTCTTTTCATAGATAAATGAGGAATAATGAAAAACTTAGGATAATAGGAGTAGAAGCCCTACTAAAAGTGGCCAAAATGACCTCACTTAAGAGTTAAAAGGGTGGGTAATTATACAAATACCCTTGGGATTAATTAGAGAAAAGCTGTTAAAAACCTTGGCTTCAGATCCCACGCATCCTTTCCACAGACTGTAGAAGTAACCACAGCTCATGGATTGGAGTCGTGGTTTCTTAGCCAAAAGTTAGGCTGCAGATGAGTTTCTACGACTTAATAGGATGACCCGTAGAAACTTCTACGGTTTGTGGAATCCACTTGTGGTTCCTGGGAAAACTGGTAACCCTCAGTCTGAGTTCCACGAGTTGGTTCCACAACTCATGGAACCATCAACGGACCGTGAACCTGACTCATAGTTCTTAGACCTGAGGATGATCTATAGGACAGGTTTTATGGGTCACTTCCATGACTCGTGGTTCTATCCACGGCTCATGGACTTGACTCGTTATCCCTGGAAGCTCTGAATTCTACAAAGTTTCTAAGTTTAAAGGCTGATTCAAATTTTGGTGTGTTACAATATCTCCCTCTTGGGATCATTCGTCCTTGAATAAAGACTAACTAGGCTGAGGTCATAGGGAAAGAGATGTGATCCCCCTAACTGAGTTCTAAAAGTTGGAGTACTGACATGGTAACTGATTTCTGACTGAAATATGAACTGAGATGGATTTGTGAGACCTATATGCATACTGAGAGTATAAGAACATCGATAAGATATGAAACTGGATATCCAACATGATAACTGGTCTGGAGTGAGAGTAGGGACTTAGCTGAAACTCATAAAGAACGAACGCATTCTTAGAAATCATAGTTAGCTGAAAGGAACATAAAACTAAGAGAAGTATTTATATGGGAAAACTATTCTCTTCTAAATACCACACTTACCATTTGCTACTAAACTTCTCACCAGCGCACGTATAGATACTAAGGTCTGAGTCTAACTACCTGCTTCCTTCATGTTCAATCATATATCAACTAAATCTCTTGCATCTAGAAATACCTCATAAGGATAGTATTCCTTCTTATTACAACCACCAACTAACCTTGTGCTCCTAATCAATGGGTCACTAGTCGCCCAAATCAAAGGCCCCCATATATTTTATCACGATATTCAAGCTTATAACTATGGTCACCTTATGGTTTCGTAGCTTACCCTATTCAAGACTTCCCCGCTCTCTCATAGCATATTTAGGAGCTGCAGCTTCAAGCACTTCTATAGAGATACATACCAAAATTTTTCATCTAACTACTTCGCATGAATAATCCATACCTCGCAATTCCTCCATACCTAGAAGCCAAGGTAGAACAAGTACACCAACAAGGAAAGAAATCTACTACTCCCCATCTAGTCTACTACTAGGCTTCCTACCCTAACACATGTAACAGCATAAACCAGAATCTTGAAAGAAAATAATGGGAGCATGAGGGTTCATGAATGAAGGATTACTGATCAGTCTTGACTCACACTTGGTGTGATCCAGCCACTCAAGGTAAGGCTTAGGGAAAATGAGCACAAAAAGGCACGAGTACTTCACATACGGGGCACGTAGTGCATGAAATGTAGGGATCCACTCCACGACTCATGGTTCAGACCACGGTCCATGGTTTGGACCCGTCATTTCTGGAAAGTTTAGAATTTTCAGATTTCTTAAGTCTAAAAGATGGATCAAATTTTGGGGTGTTACAAACTCGAAGCCGGAAATGAAGAAGCGCACAATGATCACCACACCCCAAGGTTTGCATGCTCCGGTTATAGAGAGAATCTTACCAAGGAAATGGCTCAAACCAACCAGCCAACTATAAGAACTATTAAAGATTCAAATGAGAGAATTAGACGGAATAAAGCGGATAAAACTTACAATTTATGATGGTGGAACGATCAAGGCCAAGAAATTTGCACCCCAACACCAAGAATTGATTAAATACCGAGTTTAGACGAGTTTTGACCTTACAACAATGGAGAATTCGTATTTGGAATGAAAGAGACGAAGTGGAAAAACTTTTATATTGTCCAGGGGTTCTTTATTGCGATCGCGAAGGGACCCCTCGCGGTCACAAGGACTAGCCACGAGGTCGCGAAGAACAAAGGGGGAGAGGCTTTATCGTGATCGCGACAGGCGATCACGCAATCGCGAAGAACAAAGGACCAGGTGCTTCATCACGGTCGCGAGAGAGGAGGCTCGCGATCACGATTAAGGCCTGAGGCCTGCACTTGCAAGAATAAAATCCGCAACATATTGAAAACTCAAGGGTATTCCTTCGCAAGCTTTCTTTAAAAGAGGAGTCCATAGGCGCGAATACTCGGATTGGACTTGGAAAAGGCACAATCGAAAACCGATACTCAAAAACTAATAATGCTAAAAGAGTGGAAATAACGCTCTAGACTCAACGGAATCGATGAAACTTCCATATAAGGTCATTTTGGAGAATTTTTTTATCATAGTCAACACTAAGCAACAAGCAACCGAACACTCGAAATGAGCTTGGGACACCCGTGACCCAATCTAACCATCTGAATAACCCTAATACAACATTCTGGAGCTGATGGAATCGTTGAATTACGAATCCGACACACCGATCATAGAAAGCTGACCAAAGTTACATTTTTAACTTTAAATGGCCTGAAAATAGAAAAGAAACACAAAACCCACACCAGAAGTTCTCAGGCCTCAACTAAAGGTCCAATAGACCAAACTCAATGCTCTGGAGCTGGCAAAACTGTTGGAATTTAATTCCGAGCATGTTAGCTAAAAATGTTGACTATAGTCAATGATATTCTAAGTTAAGGCTCTAAAATAGGCAAACGACCAAAACTACCAAATGAATGACCAGGGCACCAAACTACCGGTCCCAGCAAGCCATAAATCACTTTGGGCCGCTACAGGAAAGCTTTAACAGTACAATGAATACATAAATGCAAAGATGATTGAAAGGGTCATCACAACATCTACTACTAAAAAGACTTTCGTCCTTGAAAGTCAAGAAGAAGGGAGTACCTGAAGGCTCAAACAGTTGTGGATACTGAGCACGTAACTCACTCTAGGTCTCCCAAGTAGCCTCCTCGACCGGATGATACCTCCACTGAACTTTTACAACCGAAATCTCCCTAGATATCAATCTGCTGATATCTCTTGCCTGAATAGCTATCGGCTCCTCAACAAAGGATAAACTTTCATCTAACTGAACCGAATCCCAATGCAACATATGAGACTCCTTTAGAACATACCGATGCTAAAAACATCAAAGGCAAATCTAACATGTAGACAACACTACCAACCCTCTGGAGAATCTCAAACGGCCCAATAAACCTGGGCCTAAGCTTACCCCGCCGACCAAATCTCATCACGCCCTTCACGGGCGATACTCGAAGGAATACCAGGTCGCAACCATTGAACTCTAAGGCACAAAGTCTATGGTTAGCATAGCTCTTCTGCCTACTATAGGCGGCTCCGAGTCTATCCTGAATCACACAGACTCGGTCTAAGGAATCTCAAAGCAAATCTATACCCAAAGGCCTAGACTCAAAACCATCAAACCAACCAACCGGCGATCTGCAACGCCTACCATACAATGCCTCAAAAGTTTCCATGCCAATGCTAGAATGGAAGCTATTATTATACGCAAACTCGGCCAAAGGCACAAACTGATCCCAAGAACCACTAAAGTCAAGAACACAGACCCGAAACATGTCCTATAAGACCTAAATAGTCCTCTCGGACTGTCCATCTATCTGAGGGTGGAAAGCACTACTAATCTGAACCTATGTACCTAAATCTCGCTGAATAGCCCTCTAGAACTGAGATGTGAACTGAGTGTCGCGGTCTGAAATAATCAAAGTTGGGACCCCATGTAACTGAACAATCTCACGAAGGTAAATTTGAGCTAACCTCTCGGCACTGTAGGAAGTCTGAACTGGTAAGAAGTGTGCTAACTTAGTCAGCCTATCAACAATCACCCATATGGAATCAAACCCACGAGAGGTAAGAGGCAAACCAATAATGAAGTCCTTAGTAATCCCTTCCCACTTCTAATCAATAATGGGAAGTCGCTGCATTAAACCACTAGGTCTCAGGTGCTCGAACTTAACTTGCTGACAGTTCAAGCTCCGAGATACGAACTCTGCTACATCCCGCTTTATACTGCTCCACCAGTAAAGTTATCTCAAATCTCTATACATCTTCATTGCGCCGGGGTGAATAGAGTATCTAGAACAATACGCCTCATGCAGTATCAACTGAATCAAATCTCCAACCTTTGGAACACAAAGATGACTGTCGAACCTCATAATACCATCAGAACCCAGAGTAGCCCGGCTGGCCTCACCCCGAACTACTTGATCACTAAGGTCACACAAACTCTGATCCTCAAACTGTCGACTCTAAATCTGATCAACTAAAGTAGAACGAACATCAATACTGGCAAAAACTCTGCTAGGATCCAACAAGTCAAGCCTAACCAAACGCTTTGCCAAGGACTAGATGTCCAAGGCCAATGGTAGCTCAGAAACTAAAAGTAAAGCTAGGCTGCCCATACTCACTGCCTTCCAACTCAAGGCATCCTCTAGTACATTTGCCTTGCCCAGATGATCTAGAATGGTGAAATCATAGTCTTTCAGTAACTCTATCCATCTCGTCTGCCTCGAGTTTAGCTCTCGCTAACTCATAATGTAATGAAAAATATGATGGTCAGTGAATATCTCACAATAAACTCCATATAAGTAGTGCCTCCAGATCTTGAGCGCGAAGACTACCGCCGCCAACTCTAAGTCATGAGTAGGGTAGTTGCGCTCGTGAACCTTCAGTTGCCTCAACGCATATGCTATCACTCGACCCTGCTACATCAACACACAACCAAGACGAACCCCAAAAGCATCACAATACACGGCAAAACTCTGATCCTCAACCTGCAAAGTCAAAAGTAGAGCTTAAGTCAATAAGGCCTTAAGCCTCTGGAAGCTATCCTCGCACTGATCCGACAACTGAAATGGAACATCCTTCCTAGTCAGCATAGTCAAGGGTGTTTCTATGGAAGAAAATCCCTGAATGAACCACTTGTAGTAACCCGCTAACCTAACAAAGTTGCGAACCTCGGTAGAAGTAGTAGGTCTAGGTCAATCACAAACCACTAAAATATTACCTGGATCAACTCTAATCCCATCTTTAGACAACACGTGCCCTAGGAATGCAACTGACTCAAGCCAAAACTCACACTTTGAGAACTTTGCATAAAGCCGATGATCTCTCAATGTCTGAAGTACAGTCCTCAAGTACTGCTCATGCTCATCTCTACTCCTCGAGTATATCAGAATGTCATCAATAAAGACTATCACGAACATATCTAAGTACGAGCTAAGAACCCTATGCATCAAGTCCATGAAAGTTTTGGGGGCATTAGTAAACCCAAAAGATATCACCAGAAACTCATAATGGCCATAACGTGTCCCAAATATTTTCTTAGAGATGTCCTCTGCCCTAATCCTCAACTGATGGTAGTCGAACCTCATATCAATCTTCAAAAACACGATTGAACCTTAAAGCTGATCAAACAAGTCATTAATCCTCAGCATCGGGTACTTATTCTTCACTGTCACCTTATTCAACAGCCGATAATCAATACATATCCGCATCGACCCATCCTTCTTCTTAACAAACAAAACAGGATCACCCCAAGGAGACACACTCTAACTAATAAACCCCTTATCTAATAGATCCTGGAGCTTCTCCTTAAGCTCTCTCAACTCAGCAGGAGCCATACGGTAAGGAGAAACAGAAATGGGTCTGGTGCCCGATTCTAACTCAATAGCAAAATCAATATCTCTCTCAGGTGGAAGGCCTAGCAGGTCAGTAGGGAACACATCTAGGAAGTCTCTAATTATAGGAACAGACTCAGGAGATGAAGGGTCATCACTAGCATCTCGGACATATGCTAGATAATCTAAACACCCAAGGGAAATCAACTTCCTAGCTTCAATAAAAGAGATGATCCCAGATGGTGTGCAGTTGACAGAACCCTGCCACACAACCGAGGATACACTAGGCACGGCTATGGTGATGGTCTTGGCATAGCAATCCAAAACCACACGGTGAGGGGATAACCAGTCCATGCCCAGTATCACATCAAAATCTAACATATCAAGTATCATCAAATCACCCCAAGTCTCCAAATTGCCAATAGATATCATACAAGATCTCACAATCTGATCCACTACTAAAGAATCTCCTATAAGGGTCGAAAGAGATACAGGCACAGATAACGGCTCACTAGCCAACCCCAAACAAGGCATAAAATATGCAGATACATATGAACAAGTGGATCCAGGATCAAATAAAGCATAAGCTGGTCGATGGCATACAGAAATCATACATGTGATCATAGCATCTGAGGCCTCTGCCTTTGGTCTCCCAGAGACCGCATAGAACTAACGGCAACCACCACCTGACCTACCGCTATCCCTACCACCTGTTCTGCCTCATGGGCCACCATCTCTACCCTTACCACCACCTCCTCGAGCCAGTGGCCAAACTGAGCGAATAGGCTGAGCTGGCGGAGTGGCTGGCTAAACTGCACCCTGCTAGGGGAAATCTCTAGCAAAATGACCACTAACTCTGCACTCATAGTAGGCTATACCCCGCTAGGGGCATTCTCTGGCAAAATAACCGCTTACTCCATACTCATAGCAAGACCCTGACGGCCCACACTATCGAGACAAACCCGCTGAACCTGTGTGGCCACCTCGGCATGATACCCCAGATGTAATACCTCTCAAAGACTGTCCATTGTGACCACAGTGACTGATCTGACCCTGCTCAAATTGAGAACCATAAGACTGCAATGAAGCCTAACCCGGTCGACTAGAGTGACCCTGGTGCTGCTGCGACTGATAACCTCAGCCCCACTGAACACAACCCCTACCACTATAACAAGGTCCACTATAGCTACCCTAATGTTGAGGACTCTTATCTTTGGCCTCGGTGTCATGATGGCGTAAATCCTCTACAGTATAGGCATATTCTGCAATAGAGTAGAATGACCAACTGCTAGCAACCAATATATCTGCTGGCTCACTAAACTCCCTCCGTAGCCCCCAGATAAATCTACAGACTTTGTCAGACTCAGTAGGCATAATTATGGCCTCAAATGGAGAAAGTTGATGGAAACGAGTCTCATACTCTGAGACGGTCATAGAATCCTGAGTAAGTCTAGTGAACTCCTCTCCCCGGTGCTCTCTATCACTCTGAGGTAAGAATGTGGCCATAAAGGCCTCATAAAACTCGGACCAAGTCAAAGGAGGTGACGATGACGGTCTGCAAGAAGACTGGGCCCTCCACCATAACTTTGTTGGGCCCTTCAGTTGATAAGTAGTATATCCAACCCCGTGAGTCTCCAACAACCCAAAATGATACAATATCTCCTCACAAGTAGTAATAAAGTCATGTGGGTCCTGTTCAGAAGTACCAGCAAACCGCGAAGGTTCCAATCTCAAGAATCTACCCAACGCCTTCTGCTCCATCTCTGTCATAGTTGGGCGAGGAGCAAGAGGTTATACAACTGATGGGACTGGACTAACCTCGGCATGGGGAGTCACAGTAATAGGTTGCACTCCTTAACTCGGTGCACCCAGGGCAGCCCCCTGAGTTGATGTTTGTGCTGCCTCAGAAGGCCGCTCTCCAATCATACCCAACAATTGTAACAGTAAAACCTGAAGACTGAGTTGGGGCTGAAGCTGGCACTGGGGCTGGTGGTACCTGGGATGCCCCTTGGTCCACATACTGCTCGAGAGCGAACTCTGGATCATAATTATACTCAGGCTCTCTCTCAACTCTAGCAGCTCTAGTAGGTGCCACTTTTTGAGGACGTCCTCGACCCCTACCTCTACGACTTCCCTTGCCCTTAGCTGGAGTTAGAGGCTCATCTTTGCTTGATGCCAACGATCTCGTACGAGCCATCTGTGGAAGAATGAACGAGAACAAGTGAGATTTCAAGAAACTCCCAAGGATTACGCATGATGCAGAAGCAAATAAGAGAGTCATATTTCCTAAGATGTCACTATAGCCTCCCAAAGATTGAATACGGGTGACTTCGCCCCAATCCGTAGGACTCTACTAGACATTGGTTCTTATACCGATGATACCGGTGAACCTAGAGCTCTATACCAAGCTGTCACAACCTAATTTCTCTATTATGATAGCACCTACAACCCCCCAGTAGGTGAACCAATCTCTATAGCCCAGAATGGTTAGTAATGGGCTACCATCTAACAATTTAGCAGAAGAACGATATAAATAAGCATAAGCAAGGGAAAGAAGCTGAAGAAAGTAGATACAGGAATATATATGCATATGCGGAAGCTAAACCAAAACTCCAAAACCTGGTATCATACTATAGAGCAAGAACTACATAAAAGGAGTACAAAGGATCCAAAATAATATATACAGATGTCTCCGAGTAGTAATAGAGTACATGATATAAAAGATAACTAAAATCTAAGCTCCGGTCGCCAAGAGCTCACTCTCAGTATGAAATATCTCAAAAATAGCTCCTCCACGAGTCTCCAACGAGATAACAATGATGGCCTACACTAGGATCTGCACCAGAAGATGCAGAGTGTAGAATGAGCACCAAATGCGAAGCAAAAGGTACCAAGTAGGTATCACAGGCCGACTGGGAAAATATAAGATAAAAGAGTAGTAATAAGCAGAATAGAAAATAATTAGTCACAGAAGGCAATGAATAAGTACACGAAAGCTAGCACAGAAGGAATGTAAGCAGGAACAATACATATGGCTATCTAGAAGATTACACATCACAGGTGAAGGAAAGAAACACGTACCTGGGATCCTTGCAACAACAAGTATATAAAGAAGAGTTTAGCAAGCAGGCGGTATACCGATAACCTCAACGAATAGTGAAGGAGAGGAAGAAAATAATAAACATGCTCAAATACAAGGAACGATAACCCAACTAAGCATGCAATCTCAAGTCAAGAATTCAACAACTGAAAGACCAAGTTTAACCTTATCAATATCCAAAGTCATAAGAACCACAATAGGAACCAATAGAGCAAAATAGTAACAAAAAGTCTACCTACAGTCCCATAGGCACCCATACACCCAAGGAACACAAACAAGTGAAGACAAACCCTCCAGCATCCCATACTATCGGAGTGTACAATCAACAAACAACAAACAAGGATGATACCTCACACGAATGAATGGTATGACATGCCATGCTAAGCCAAAAGTGATAGTAGTACCGTATGTTACCAGCTTTTAGCATCCTATAAGGCCTAGAAGACAGGATCCATGAAAGGTTACACCTGTATACCTCTACTATGATGTATACCCCCCTCTGGTACTCGCAGCATATAGCCCCTGGTCTAGAATGGCAAGGTCTATGGAGGCCCCTGACCAACATACTAGATGCCCTACAATCTCAAAAATCCCCAAGTAAAGCTGCCCGGAGAGTTTCCTTGTCTAAATCAGTAAGTCAAATAGTCCTAGCACACTGCCCCACCGAGTCTAGCATCAACCCACAAGTTATAGTAAAACAAGTCTAGCGCTCAACCTCACCGAGTCTAGTTTAAGTGGAAATAGTGATAAAACATCCTTTAATTCCCACATACCCTAAGAAGATCCATTAAGATGGTACCAAACCCCTTTTTAATCACTTTTATCAAAAACAGGCCCCACGGGCCATGCAAGGTTTAGAAATTCAGCAATAGTAGGCCCGAAGTCAAAACTGTAGTAAAATAATGAAGAAATTCCCTTTATATGGATGATGAATGGTATACATAATCACAACAGTAGCCCCCCGCAGATAATCAACCTATCGGCCCTGCACAAGCTCCAATCATTTTATAGCACAGATAGCCAACTCTATAACAATAATACTAATGTCCCGGACTCACGGATATTCTCAATATCCCACCATTTATGTTCCAGAGTCAATATAACGCCTCACAGGACCATAAGGGAAATAATGTCATCTATCGCAAATACTACAACCATCGGAGTAAGAAAAGGAATCGAACATGAATAAAACGGTCAAGGTATGTGGTACCAACTAGTAAGCCTAACTCATGGATGCCCATAAATACAATTTTATCCTATATATGCAAATTCTAAGGAGTTTAAACCGTAACCTACCTGTCGTCTGACGACAAGCTGTTGGCACGATGATATCCGAGGAAGAACCACTCCGAGAAGCTCTGAATGACAACCAAACTATCAAAATCATAAATAATAGATCAAAATGAGTCTAACGACACCCATATAGCTATAATAATAGCTGGGTTGAAATTCGGGTCACCTACGGGCCCGTGGGCCTCGTAACCAAAGCCGGAAATAAAGAAGCCCACAATGATCACCACACCCCAAGGTGTGCATGCTCAGGTTATAGAGAGAATTTTACTAAGGAAATGGATCAAACCAGCCAGCCAACTATAAGAAGCATTGAAGAATCAAATGAGAGAAATAGACAGAATAAAGCGGATAATACTTACAATTTATGATGGAGGAACGATCAAGGCCAAGAAATTTGCACCCCAACACCAAGAATTGATTAAATACTGAGTTTAGATGATTTTTGAGCTTACAACAATGGAGAATTCGTATTTGGAATGAAAGAGACGAAGTGGAAAAACTTATATACTGCCCAGGGGTCTTTCATCTCGATCGCGAAGGAACCCCTTGCGGTCGTGAGGACCACACTGGATAGACTATCTCGATCGCGAGGACTAGCCACGCAGTCGTGAAGAACAAAAGGGGAGAGAATTCATCACGATTGTGACAGGTGATTACGCAATCATGAAGAATAAGGGACCAGGTGCTTTATCGAGGTCCCGCGGGAGGAGGCTCGCAATTGCGATTAAGGCCTGAGGCCTGCACCTGCAATAGCAAAATCTGAAAGTTTTTAAAAACTCAACGGGGTATTCTGGGCACAATCAGAAATCGATACTCAAAACAAAATAATGCTAATAGAATGGAAATGATGCTCCAGACTCAACGGAATCAATAAAACTTCCATACGAGGTTGTTTCAGAGAAATGTTGATCCGAGTCAACACTAACCAACAAGCAACCGAACACTCAAAATGAGCTCGGGACACCCGAGACCTGAACCAACCATCTACCTAACCCAAACTCAACATTTCAGAGCTGATGGAATCGTCGAATTCTGAATCTGACACTCCGATCATCGAAAGCTGACCAAAGTTATACTTTCAACTCCAAATGGCCTGAAAACAGAAAAGCAACACAAAACCCATACCGAAAGTTCTCAGGCCTCAACTAAAGGACCAACTAGACCAAACTCAACACTCTGGAGCTAGCAAAATTATCAGAATATGATTCCGATCACGCTAGCTAAGAATATTGACTAAAGTCAACGATATTCTAAGGTAAGGTTCTAAAATAGGCAAACGGCCAAAACTACCAAACGAATGACCAGGGCACCGAACTACCTATCCCAGCAAGCCATAAATAACTTGGGACCGCTACAAGAAAGCTCTAACAGTACAATGAATGCGTAAACACAAAGATAATGGTAAGGGTCATCACAATAACAAAGAAACACACCGCCAAAGTGCTAAATCTATAGATATCTAGCATGAAATCATACTTAATTTTAAGGAACAAACACAGATCTTGTAAACCATTCTAATCTACCTAGAAATAGAAAAATCAAATTGCGTCTTCTTCTAGGAAAGAAATCAAAAATAACCAAACAACACTAAAAGAAAAAATCCTTCAGATCTTCAACAAGAAGTTTAAACCAAATAAAATTACTGCCTTGATGTTTCTTCATTGTTATTTATTTATTCTATCCTAAAATATCCAACTTAAAATCTCAGGTCAAATCTAAAAACTAAAATAAGAACAATCACAGTTTAATCCATAGAAATTAAATTGATCATAAAACTGAAACTACGGTTAGTTTCTAGCTATAAGTCATATATTTATCCGCATCAACAGAACAATTATGAGTTTTTATGTGAATTAAGAATCTATATGTAGTTCAGTAACAATTATTCAAAAACAACGTATTGGCCTCTTTGCATAAACACAAAAATTCACCAAAAAAATTGGAAGAAGCACTAACTAGAAGTGAGTCCCATCATCTAGTGCAACTATAAAATATGACACCATGGCCACGATATTGAGAACTCCGAGACCTGGCTCCTCTTTTACACTTCTTCACTTGTTATCTCAATTGTGGAGCAACAATGATCCTATTATAATTACTTAGACTATAAACAACCCATGAAATTAAATTTCATTTCTGTCGAAGAGAATCTTAGCCCTAACAATATTAACAGAACATATACGAAAGAACATGGAAAAGGAAGAAGAAAATGGTAGAAGTGTATAGATGGGAACCCAGATGTAAAGGATATGCTACGTGGATGTTGCCTTCAAGGATGGAAGACATGTATAAGAAAATTATCAAAATGTTCAATATTGCCTCAATTTTAAATTTTCTGACATGGAACCAACCATTTTGAAACCAACTTTTCTACAGTATAGAAAAAAGAAATTGAGACCTTTGCATTTTTCATATTATACATGAAGCACCATATTTTTTTAATTTTTTTGTAAATAAATGGAGTTCAGAGAAGTAAATTAGATAAGAGTCTAGGTTAGGACACCAAAAAAGGGCTTGGGTTAAATATGAAAATAATTAAACGGGCTTGGATTTTAACTTTTAAAATGTTTTGGCCATATAAATTAAATTAACTTTAAAATATTTAAATTTAATTAATAAAAATTTGATACTTTGGTGCATCGAAGAATCGTGACGCTTAAATCGAACACCGAACCAAAAAACTAAACTTTAAAAAAAAACTAAAATTGAACCGAAACCAAAGAACCGAATTAGTTTAGTTCGGTTTGATTTTTGATTTTATGCCCACCCCTGTGAGGTATCATTGATAACTACAATCAAACCATCTCCAACTTAAAGCTTAGTTTTGAAAGAATCTTATTCAAAGTCAAAATAGGACACACAAAGGATCAAAAGACAAATTGAATTAATCAAAAAGAACTTTAGCTTGTTGGTCATTAAATTCACATAGATTATTAGGCAAAGAATCAAATTTTGGTAGCAACAACATTCAAGACACACGTAGTTTCGATCATGAAGGAGGCCAATAATATATGTGAGACCTGGATGAACTTTTATGAAGAAAGAAACTCGAGGATGATCTGAAATAGGTTCAACTATTCTACGTATAAGTGCTACATTTTAAAGAAACTAAATTTTAACTAGCAAATGATGAGTTGGTATTTTATCGACTCATTAATTCCTCAAGAACTAATTATTGCTTTAATTCACATGATTTTGAGTGTTTTTAATGGCACAATCTTTATTTGTGTACGCATTCAGGAGTTAAATATAAAATTAGGGAATTAGAGCCAAAAGGATCTAAGAAAATGAGGAAGGATATCAAATTTCAAGAGTTGAAGAAAACAGCTGAACTAAAGCCGTGTGTGTGGGTTGTACAAGACCATGTGAGGCTACACAAGCCTCTATGTAGAGTGCACAAGGAGGAAAATATGGAGCTAGAGCACTGGAAAGAAATTTTGGGACGTGCGGGTCGCACAAGGTCATGTGTGGCTGCACGTGGGTCTGCACAAACCAAGATAGAACACTGAAGACAAGCCTCGTTGTGCCTCCAAGTATGCGTACCGCACACCACCTTGTGTAGTGGATGTGCGGCCGCACGTCAAGTATTAGGGGAAACTTTGTCAAAATTTTCTAGAAATATTGAGGACTTAAAATATATTTTTCAGAGCTTTATACTCAGTTCTTTTTCAATTTTTTACCAGCTTTTGAAGAGTACTTGGAGAATACTTCCAATTTTCATTCATTTTAAAGATTTTCCACCATTGTTTGAATATTTTTAAAGAATTTGAATTGAATGTGTCACGCCCTGAGGCTAGCCTCTAGACGTAACACGGGACCTTAGGTCACAAGTAAACCCAAGCTAACCCTAAAACTGTCATATCACAAGCATACTGAATATAATTTTAAATAAATGGAAGCATATTGAATACATCATAACTGAAAGGAATAATAATTCTAAAGATATCTGAAATAATAGTCTGTCTAAAAATCAATAGGACTACAAAAGTTGAAGTCTGACTCTATGTCTGAAAGCCTCTAATACTGATGAGGTGTTGGGACAAGCCCCCAGCTAACTCCAAATATTATAAGTAAATACAACTAACTAACTCAAAAATCATGTAAAAGATATGTCCACGGATGATAAGGACTCACCCCTGACTGTCACTGATATGGCACTGGGCGAGCTAATCACGAGGCTGAAGCTGAGAACCTGAGCTTGCATTATGATAGGATGCAGCATATAGAGTATGCATTAGTATTTTAAATATACTGAGTATGAGGGATATGCAAGGCTGACGGAAATGTAAATATGCTAAAATACAGGAAAGTTGTAAACTAAACTAAACTATAGTACATAGGCCAAAAATATAATCATGCATAAACAGCTGAAATGTAAGAGTAACCTGAAAAACATGTTGAAAGCTAAAAGTAAACATAACTGAGGTCCTAATGCACTTTACTGAAAATAACATTGTGGGATAGTCTATTATAACCAACATAAACCACGTGAGTTAAAGGTGGAGTCTAATGTATACGCCACATCCTGAGGACCCCGTATACCTTGCTAGGGTATAAAGGCATGATTGTGGCGTGATCAGTAAATCTGATTCCCAACAGAGGGAACTTATGAACCTACATTGGCATGTAGTTCTGGGACCTTAAGGGTATGTTGTACCCTATTCCAACTCGGTGCTAAACACTACTCCCAAGCTTAAGACTAATAGCTCATTAAAATCGAAGTCCTGGATTTTCTGAGATAGAACTAAAATGGTCCGAAATAGCTAACTTCTGAAATACTGTTGTAAACTGAAAACTAGTTAAATTCTGATTTATTTTAAAGCTTATACTGATAATCTAGGTTGAATTTTGAAGAAAGCTAACACTTTAGAAATCCTACAATTTAGGGCAATTCTCATGATTCCTACAAACCTTGTACAAATCCATGAAAGATTAATATAAGGAATATATATCATTGAAACAGGATGAAAATTATGTATAAATCAAGAAGATGGATTTCTGTAGCAATCTACTAAATGGGTAAGAACCCTAGTTTCAAACCATTAAAATGTGCCATAAAAGCCTGAGATTTTTGGGCATAAGGGCGAACTAAGCCCTTACTAAATACCCACATACCTAGTGGATGAAAATCTCTGCAAGAAACTGAAGTTGAAGCTTGGAGGAGAAAACCCTGGGTCTGGAAATTTGGGGGAAAATGCTCCTTTTGCTAGAGAACTGACTTGAGGGGAAAAACTGATTTGTTTTTGGGGTTTTTCCTAAGAAAAATAAGCTTCAGGCCATTTATAGTCAGAGCTAAAATAATAAGGAAAGGTCTAAAATACCCCTAAGAAATAAAATTTAAAACTGCTGGAAAAAGTCAGCTTCAAGAATCACGGATAGATTTCACGGGTCGTAGACTGAACCACAGCTCGTGGTTTCCACTCGTGGTTCCTGGCCACAGATTCAGGCTGCAGATTACTTTCTACGAGTCAACAGGATGGAACGTATATTGAACTACGATCCGTAGACCCAATTTGTAGTTCTAGGGAAAAAGTCAGCACTCTGATCAAGCTCCACGAGTTGACAGGATGGATCGTGATTTGAACCACGGCCCGTAGAACCAACTCGTGGTTCTCAGACCAAAGACTGAACCAGCAAATGCAAACCACGGGTTCATTCCACGAACCGTGGTTTAAACCATGGTCCGTGGTTTGGACCCGTAATTCCTGGAAAGCTCAAAATTCTGCAAGTTTCTGAGTTTGAAAGCTGGATCGAATTCTTGGGTATTATACAATGGCTGAAATTGGAGAACACCCAATTGGTATAAATTCCTTTTCTCTCATTATGTTTAGCTAGACTTCATATCTTGGGGTATGTGATGATATGAAATTGTAATTGGATATCTATGATTTGCTTCTAGATTTGATTATTGTTAATGGGTCTAATGAATCTTTCATGTTTTAACTCAAAAATTAGTGGTTGCAAATATTAATTAAGCTATCTAATTCATATCTTGCTTGAGAGAAGATAGAAATTAGAAAAGGGTTCATTAGCACCAGTTAATGATTATAGCTAGAGATAATGTGTAATCTACTTGAGTAAATAATTGGTTGGTCAATTTTGAATACACCTAGGGTTTGAAAAAACCCAAGGTGCAATTGCTTGTGGGTTGAGAAACAACATGTATAATTCAAATCAATACTATCCATTGCTTGATTAAAACGAAAGTCGGTCCAAAATCCCAATCGCAATTGCTAATCTTATCGAAGCATATCCCTAAGTTTTTCTATTGTTCATACAAATCTCAATTTAAATCGTTGTAATAAAATTACTTGATACTCTTTAAATTCCTGTAACCCATTTTTGGTTTCTTAAAATGTAATCAAATAGTGAATCTTATACTAGTTAGGGTAAAACTTTAATCATATTCCCCGTGGAATCGACCCTGACTCATAATTGAGTAAATTATATTACATTTGACCGTGTACGCTTTTCACTTTGTGTCACAACTCAATTTTCTCAGGCCATGATGGAACCTATGACCCCCCTATAGGAGAAACAATCCATGTAGCCCAGAATGATTAGTAATGGGCTACTCTCTAAGTAAAGCAAACGTAAGAAGCATAAAAGGCAGAAGCAAGATTAAGAAAGCATAAAGGGGGAGATAACAGGATATATACATATATATATATGTGGAAGCTAAACCATCATATGACCTGGTATCACAGTACAGAAGCCATCAGTACATAAATAGAGTATAAAAGGGTACAAAAGAATATATACAACTTCCTCTTAATAACAAAAGAGTACATGGTACAAAAGAAGAGATAAAAGCTAAGCCCAGGTCACTAGGAGCTCACCCTAAGTCTCGAATGTCTGGAAGCATTGCACGAGTCTCCACGCAATCAACAGCAAGAGCTCATACTAGGATCTGCACCAGGAAGATGCAGAAGTGTAGTATGAGCACCAATTCCAAAGCAACGGGTACCCAGTAAGCATCATAGGCCGACTGAGAACATATAAGATATAAGAGTAGTAAATATCAGATAAGTAGAAGGTAGTCACAGAAACTAACAGAGGATAGCACACAAAAACTAGCACAAATAGAATACCAAGAGAATACAAGCATACTATGCTAGCCATAGAAGATATATATAAAATAGAACACATGTAAAGAAAAGGAGAACGAACCTAGATCCTATATGTAGAGAGTTTAAGAAATATGGTGGTATACTGGTAACCTCAAATAAAAGGGAAGGAAGAAAAGGCAAGTAAACATACTCATGCTTCAAACAATTCTACTAATAAAATCATGTTAATAACACAACTCCCAAGATAAGACTAAATCAGAAAGGCATCCTCACAGGATAAGGATAGTCGAACAATAACTCTCAAGTATTATAATATGAATGAATACTACAATAGGATTGAACCACCAATCTACCTACTGTCCCAACGAACGCCCAGACACCCAAGGAATACATACAAGTGAAAACAAACCCTTCGGCATCCCATACTACCAGAGCGTACACTGAGCAAACAACAAACAAGGGTGGGTCCGAACACAATATGAATGATATGATGTGATATGAGTAAAATAGGTGCGACAGTAGTACTGTATATGCCTGTAACACCTCGAAACTTGATTCATCTTTTTAAACTTAGAATCCCTAAAAATTTTGAATCTTTCAGGAATTACGAGTGAAGTCCATGAGCCCTTGATAGAACAACGAGTCATGGAATTAACTCGTGAAACTAATCCTGCAGATCAACCTCAGGTCTGAGAACCACGAGTCAGGTTCACTGTCTATCAATGGTTCCATGAGTTGTGGAACCAACTCGTGGACTCAGACTGAGGGTAGTCAAATCTCCCAGAAACCATGAGGGGTTTCTATGACCCATGGAAGTTTCCACGAGTCGTACTGTTAACTCATGGGATTTGTTCCACAACCTTCTTTTCTGGCTCAGGAACCACGAGCACAATCCACGAACCGTGGATTGGTCTGTGGTCTATGGAAAGGGCCCATGGAAACTGAAGCCAAGAATTTTGACATCTTTTCTCTAATTAAATCCCAGGGGTATTTTTGTAACTACCCACCCTTTTAACTCTTAAGTGAGGTCATTTTGACCATTTTTAGTAGGGCTTTGTAATGATCCTCCAGGTCATTTTTTGTTTTTTGTGCTTTTTCTGTATTTTGATCTTTTCCTTAGTGGCTGTAGGTCATTTATGACTTTCCAGGATTGACGATTTGGTGCTCGGGCCATTTTTTAGGTCATTATGACCATTTCCCTATTTTAAAACTTGAACTTAGAAAATCGTTGACTTCGGTCAACCTTCTTGGTAAACATGCTCTGAATCAAATTCCAACAATTTTGTTGGCTTTGGAACGGGTATTTTAGTCTAGTGGGACCATTAGTCTGGGCTTGGGAGTTTTCATTTTGGGTTTGTGTTGTTTTCTGTGTTTTCAAGCCATTTTGGCTGGTAGGGTTGATTTTGGTAAACATTCGAAGATGATGGCCTCGGATGGAATTTTCGTCAGTGCTGTTAGCTCTAGAATATGTACTTTAGGCTAGGGGGACCTTTGGTTTGGATCCCGAGGCTTCCAAACTTGTTTTTGGGTATTGAGTTTCGTATTAGTTTTGGGCATGGGGCCTACTTAAAATGATCTCTGTTGGGAGTTTTGTTGATTCCATTGAGTCTGGAATGCTCTTTCTGGTAGGGTAGCATGGTTGATTTATGTTCACGGGGTTCCGAATGAATCCAGAGGGTCCATCGGGAGAATTTTTGGCCTTTGTAAATTGTTGGTTGTTGCTTTAAAAGTTGCAAACCAGTTGGTCATCGCGATCGCGATATAGCCATCGTGTTCGCATTGATCTAGTTTCTTAACCATCATGATCGGATGGGTTGCACCTCGCGACCACAATGAAGCAAGCTGGGACCCGGTCTAGCTTGTTCTATGCGATCATGTGGCTGGATCATCGTGACCTCAATGGTTTGGCTCGCATTTCCTTGCAATCACGTGAGGTCCTATCACAATCGCGTGAAGGACCCCAGACAGCTGTTTAAGCTATCCACTTTGTTTTCTCCTCCAAAGACTCTAATTTCCTCCATTGTTGATCATTGAGCTCTGGTTCCAGCTCCTCTCTTTTAGTTCTCTTCATTTGGTAAGTTCCCCTCTATCCCTTCTCTCTTTTACATTGCTTAATCCCCGTTAAACCCGTTTTTTTTCCATTGTTTCCTTGTTAAATCCTTTGAATTAGTAGCACTTCAGGGATATTTTGAGCCCCAAAATGAACTTTGTTCGCGCTCAAATTTTGAGCATGGGTTCCTTAACCCACCACGGACCTAATTGTGAATTTTAGTTTCTATTTCATTTTGCAAGATCCGAGAGTCAATTTCTGACCTGATTTCCGACCTAATTTTACGTATAGCAATATGGGTGTCATTCTTCTCGTCTTTACACCTGGATTGTATTCTTGATAGTGTGGCAGCTTTCTGAGGTGTTTGGAAGGGGAAGGCGCAAGAGTGACGGTTGTTGTTTGCATTTTGGCCCCGAGGTAGGTTACGCTTTACTTTCTAGACTGAGCTTAGTTAGATTATATATACTTATATATTAATGGAATGTTAGGTTAGACTTTAGGACTTAGGCTTAAATCCTGTTTATTGTTTCAGATTGGCCATTTTGGATCATAGTTTAGAATTATCATATTTGCCCTTAGCCTAGGAGCTTGTAGTATTGTTGTGGTTAGCTTATAATCCTTAGTCTGCTTTTAGGAGATTTTAGAGGTAGAGTAGAGACTCTTGGTGCTTTTCATTGTATTTCTTCTGGTATTTCTTTGCTTTATTTTACCATCATGTTTAACTGTGGGCCTGAGGCCATAGCTTGGAATTGGACGGAGCTCCAGGTCAGTTCTCTTGGTTTGGAGGGTCTTTTTGCCCAGTATTTTCCTTGTTGTGTATGGTTCCTCTATTGTGGTTATTTCATGCCCATACTGTATTGCATATTGTTGGCACAAAAAGGAAATATTTTTCAAGGTTTTGGTTTCAAAATAAGGTTTACTACGGCTTTGGTGATTTGGAGATTGAAACAAATCATATCAGATTTTACTACAAGTTTTGGAAGGAAAATGGGAAAATACTATTTTATGCATTACTTATAGTTTGATGTGGTATTCCGGACCCCCGATGCAATATTCAAGGTTTTTACCTTCCATTCATCTACATATATATATGCATTGTCCGATGAGATATTCCGGACGCCCGATGCGGTATTCTAGGTTTATACTATTATGCATTTTTACATTATATCATTTTCCATGACATTGCATTGGTTTTGGTGCTTTTGAATTGCCGTTGATTTGGTTGGTTCCTGTTATTGCCTTGTCCTTTTATTGGTTTGTTTGTTTTGATTTTCAGCTTTATAACTAGATTTACATGGATCCATGTACCTTGCTTACTTTCTTGTAATTTATTATATATATTATATTTCTTCGCTCGCTCTACCTAGGATTCCTATTGAGTAACCATTGTCTTAATACTCATACTACACTCTGCATCTTTTTTTGATGCAGCACCTAGTACGAGCCACCCTTACTGATCCTCCCTTCGTTTGAGGCCTGTTGCAGTTCAGATTGCGGTGAGCTCCCGGCGCTTTTAGAGACTTTACATGCTTTCCATCTTTATCTTTTGTCTATATTTTGTATTTTGGATAGACAGAGTCGGTTGTATAGCTACTCCTTGCTTTACTCACACTTGTACTATTGACACCAAGTTTGGGCTAATTCTCATGTATGTTTTGTCTCATTAGCCACTTTAGGGCCTTCTTATGTATATTTTGTATGATGGTATGTATATATTTTATTGGCCTGTCTTTTCATTTTGTCTTCCGCTCTTCCTTACTTTAATTGTTATTATTGCCTTCTGTATCATTGGGTTTGACTTGCCTACTGGAGGGTTATGTAGGCACCATCATTGCCCCATTTTGGGTCATGACAGAGTGGTATAAGAGCTCTAGGTTCACCGGTCTCGCCAGTATAAGAGCAAAGTGCCTAGTAGAGTCTCGTGGATTGGTATGATGACGCCCTTATCTAATCTGTGAGAGGCTATAAGACATTCCTAGGAAATATGTCATGTTATTTGATTCCTTGTCGTGCATTCTTGACTTGCTCAACTTTTGAGTATCTTTGTTTCACTCTTTCTCAGATGGTTTGGACGATATATGTAGCGGGTGAGGACGAGTCCCCTGTACCTGCAGTTAGAGCCCCATCTAGGGGATGGGGTAGAGGTCGACCTAGAGGTCATGGTAGGGCACGGGCTGCAGTGCCAGCTCGGGCCCGGGCAAGACTATCGTCACTAAAGCCTGAGGTTAGACTGGATGTGGTACAGTATGAGCCACAGCATGTGGGTCTAGCTCAGCATTCGGCAGGTTTTATGGCTACTCTAGTGTTGCAGGACACTTTAGTTTGATTATTGGGGTTCCTTGAGGGTATGACTCCACCATAAGCTTCACCAGCCACTCCGATTGGTTCTCAGTTTAGAGATGAGGGTTAGACTTTAGCTCAGGCGATAGCACAGGGTTTAAGAGCGCAGCCTGCTATTGTGTCTCCCAGATTGGAGGTATTACCGGTTCCTATAGTTTCTCCACCTCTTCCAGTCATGCCAGTTATGTCTTCTGAGGAGCAGAAGATGCTTGATAGGTTCTTGAGATTGGGTCCTCTGAGGTTTTCAGTTGCTTCTAGGGAGGATGCGCATGAGTTTCTAACTAGTTTCCAGGAGAGATTACATAATTTAGGGTTAGTTGAGTAACATGGAGAAGATTACATCACATTTTAGCTGGATGGTCTAGCAAAACAGTGGTGGAGGTCATATGTTGCTTGTAAACTAACCGAGTCACCTCTACTTACTTGCGCCCAGTTCTTTGCAGCTTTTCTGGAGAAGTATGTACCGCGTAGCATGATAGAGTAGTTGATGGATCATTTCTCTGGGTTGGAGCAGGGCTCTATGACTGTGACTGAGTATGAGGTTTGCTTCTACCAGTTGTCCAAACACGCCACTATGATTCTACCCACCGAGTATGAGAGGGTATGTTTGTTTGTTTAAGGTTTGACCTTGCATCTTTGATTTGCCACAGAGGGTATGGTAGCATCGGGTTAGTCTTTTTTAGAGGTTGTAGATCATGCCCGCACTATTGAGGGCATACATTGTGAGGCCCAAGAGGGTGACGATAAGAGGCCCTTCCATCAGGGCAGTTTCACCGGTTCCAAGACTCGTAGTAGAGGCTACTATGGTAGAGGTCAACAGCAGCAGCGCTTCTAGATGAGTCAGCCTGTTCAGGTGGCATTATAGGCTTATGAGGGTCAGAGTAGCTAGAGTATTGTTCCTGCTCCACGAGGTGGCCATTTAGGATCCCCAGGTTATGGTGACCATTCTGATTCAGCCGGGTCTTCACAGCAGAATATGTTTGGTTGGGGTTGCAATGAGTGTGGAGATATAGGCCAGTTTGCTAGAGAGTGCTCGTCAGTACAGCACCTTAGGCGACAAGATCAGTGGATCCAGGCCCCCAAGGCTCCACCACCACCAGCTAGAGGTGGTTCATAGGGTAGTAGGGGTGGTCCCCAAGGTACTAGAGGTTGTCCTCTGTCCGATAGGTTAGGTGGTCGTGGTGTTCAAAGCCACATGTATGCAGTTTAGGGCTGGACAGAGGCTGAGGCTTCAGATGATGTGATCATAGGTACGATCTCCGTTTGTCATTAGTATGCTTCTACTTTGTTTGATCTGGGGTCTACATTCTCTTATATATCTACTTATTATACTACTCGTCTAGAGTCTACTTGTGAGTCTTTGCCTGCACCTTGCGTGTATATACCCCAGTAGGTGATTCTTTAGTAGTGGATCAGGTGTATTGAGCTTATGTGGTGACTATCCTAAGGTACAACACGTGGGTAGACTTGGTTGTGGTTGATATGGTTAATTTCGATGTGATCTTGGGCATGGATTGGTTGTCTTCTTATCATGCGGTCTTGGATTGCTTCGCCAAGACTTTTACTCTTTGGATGCCTGGTATCCCTCCTATCATATGGAAGGGTGCCGATAGCTACATGCCAAGCGGAGTTATATCTTTTATGAGCTCCCAGCGGTTAGTTGGGAAGGGGTGCTTAGCCTATCTTGCCTACATCCGTGATACTTGTGCCACCACACCTCTTCTTGAGTCAGTTCCTATGGTTTGTGAGTATTCAGATGTGTTTCCTTTTGATCTTTCGGGTCTCCCTCCTAATTGTGACATTGACACCAAGCCCATTTTTATTCTGCCATATCGGATGGCACCTGTTGAGTTGAGAGAGCTTAAGGATCAGCTCCAGGATCTGTTGAGTAGAGGGTTCATCAGGCCTAGTATGTCTCCGTGGGGTGCTCCAATTCTATTTGTGAAGAAGAAGGACGGGTCTATGTGTATGTGTATCGACTACAGACAGTTGAATAAGGTGATAGTTAAGAACAGATATCTCATGCCATGTATTAATGATTTGTTTGACCAGCTACAGGGTGCAGCGGTGTTCTCTAAGATAGATTTGAGGTCCGATTATCACCAGTTGAGGATTAGGGCCGAGGACATCCCAAAGACTGCATTTAGGACTCGATACGGCCATTATGAGTTCCTAGTCATGTCTTTTGGGTTGACTAATACCCTAGCAGCATTTATCAAGTTGATGAACCGGGTGTTTAGTGCCTACTTGGACTCTTTTGTGATTGTGTTCATCGATGACATTCTGATTTATTCGAGGAGCAGAGAGGAGCATGAGCAACACCTTAGAGTTGTACTTCAGACCTTATGAGACTAGTAGTTGTATGCCAAATTCACTAAGTGTGAGTCTTGGCTTGAGTCTGTAGCATTCTTGGGGCACGTGGTGTCCAAAGATGGGATTATAGTAGATCCGGTGAAGATTGCAGCAGTTCGTGATTGGGCTAGGTCTACTTCTCCTACCAAAGTTCGCAGTTTCATTGGGTTGGCAAGTTATTACAGACGGTTTGTGGAGGGGTTTTCTTTGATTAAGCTTCATTTACTAGATTGACTCAGAAGAATGTTCCTTTCCAGTGGTCAGATGAGTGTGAGGCAAGCTTTCTAAAGCTCAAGGCCTTGATGACTTTAGCTCTAATTCTTATTCTTTTGGTTGAGGTTCAGGGTTTCACCATGTATTGTGATGCTTCAGGTATTAGCTTGGGTTGTGTGTTGATGCAGCAGGGTCGGGTTATTGCATATGCTTCTAGAAAGTTGAAGGTTCACGAGAGGAATTACCACACGCATGACTTTGAGTTAGCAGTGGTAGTCTTCGCGTTAAAGATTTGAAGGCATTATCTTTATGGCCTGCATTGTTAGATCTTTACTGAACATCGTAGTCTTTAGTACATTTTCAGCCAAAAGGATCTAAATTTGAGGTAGCGTAGGTGGCTGGAGTTATTAAAGTACTATGACATTTCTATTCTCTATCATCCGGGAAAGGCAAACATTGTGGCGGATGCCTTGAGCCGAAAGGCAGTGAGTATAGGTAGATTCGCCTTCTTAGCGACTGAGGAGAGCTTTAACTTGGGACATCCAGTCCTTGGCTAATAGTTTGGTTAGAGTTGATATTTCTGAGTCGGGCCGTATTCTTAATTGTGTTGAGGCTAGATCTGCCTTGTTGGAGCAGATTCGGGCACAGCAGTTTGATGATGCAATGTAGAGGATCATTCATGACAAGGTATTGAGTGGTGAGGCTAGGAAGACGACTTTAGATTCAAAGGGCATTCTGAGGATCGAGGGTCGTATCTGTGTTCCTAGGGTTGGTGATTTGGTTAGATTGATAATGGAGGAGGCTCATTGTTCTAGATATTTCATTCATCCTGGGGCAGCTAAGATGAATCGTGACCTGAGGCAGCACTACTGGTGGTATGGTATGATGAGGAATATTTCAGCCTTCGTATCTAGGTACTCTAACTGTCAGCAGGTGAAGTTTTAGCACCAGAGGCCAGGTGGTTTGTCTCAGAGGCTACCCATTCTGGAGTGGAAATGGGAGAAGATTGCTATGGACTTTGTAGTCGGTTTGCCACGTACTTTGTGGAGATTTGATGCCATTTGGGTTATCGTGGATAGATTGATGAAGTCTTCTCACTTTCTACCGGTTCAGACCTTCTACATTTCCAAGAGGTTGGCTCAGATCTACATTCGAGAGATTGTCCATTTGCATGGTGTGCCAGTTTCTATCATTTCCAACCATGGTACTCAGTTCACTTCACATTTATGGAGGTCTATTCAGAGAGAGTTGGGTACTAGAGTTGAGCTTAGCACCGCTTTTCATCCGTAGATAGACGGTCAGTCAGAGCATTTTATTCAGGTCTTGAAGGACATATTGTGAGCATGTGCTATTAATTTCAAGGGTAAGTGGGACAAGTGTTTATCCTTGGAAGAGTTTGGGTATAATAATAGTTACCATTCTAGCATTCAAATGGCTCTATTCGAGGCTATGGTAGGCGGTGCAGATCTCTGGTGGGTTGGTTTGATGCTTTTGAGGTTAGTCCATGAGGTACCGACTTTCTTCGTGATTCTATGGATAGAGTTCGTGTTATTCAGGAGAGACTTTGCACTAATCAGAGTAGGAAGAAGATTTTTGCTAATCAGAGAGTTTGAGATCTAGAGCTCATGGTTGGTGATAGTGTGTTCCTTCGGGTATCACCCATAAAGGGCGTGATGCAGTTCCGGAGGAAGGGTAAGCTCAGTCTAAGGTTCATTGGGCCATTTGAGATCCTTCGTCGTATCAGGGAGGTTGCTTATAAGTTAGCCTTGCTTCCTGCTCTTTCCAGTGTGTATCCTATGTTTCATGTCTCTATGTTGCAGCGGTATATTCCGGATGAGTCGCACGTGCTTCAGTTAGAGTAGGTTGAGTTGGATGAGTCCTTAGCCTTTTAGGAGGAGAATATGGCTATTTTGGACAGGCAGGTTAGCAAGTTGAGGTCCAAGGAGATTCCATCGGTTAAGGTTCAGTGGCAGCATCGTCGTATCAAGAAGGCTTCTTAGGAGATCGAGACCGACATGCGGACCCGTTATCCTTGTCTTTTTGAGTCTTCAGGTACTATCCTTTTCCTAACTTTCACGGACAAAAGTTCTTTTAGTAGTGGATGTTGTAATGACCCTCTAGGTCATTTTCTATTTTTCATGCATTTTTTGCATTTCGAGATTTTCCTCAGCGACTACAGGTCATTTATGACTTACCGGGACCAACGGTTCGGTGCCCGAGCCATCTGTTAGGTCATTATGACCATTTCCCTGTTCTAGAACTTGAACTTAGAAAATCTTTGACTTCGGTCAACCTTCTTGATAAATGTGCTCAGAATCGAATTCTGACAGTTCTGTTGGCTCCGGAATGGGGATTTTGGTCTAGTGGAACCATTGGTCAGGGCTTGGGAGTTTTTCTTTCGGGTTTGTGTTGGCTTCTGTGTTTTCAGGCTAGTTTGTCTGGTAGGGTTGACTTTAGTCAACATTCGAAGAAGACATCCTCGGATGGAATTTTTGTCAGCGCTGTTAGCTCTGGAATGTCAACTTTAGGCTAAAGGGACCTTTGGTTCGGTTCCCGAGGCTTTTGGACTTGTTTTTGGGTATTGAGTTCCATGTTGGTTTTGGGCATGGGTCCCACTTTTTGTTAAAAAAATCTCCGTTAGGAGTTTCATTAATTCCATTGAGTTTAAAATACTCTTTCTGGTAGGGTAGCATGGTTGGTTTGTGTTGACGGGGTTCCGAATGAATCCCGAGGGTCCGTCGGGAGAATTTTTAGCCTTTGTAAATTGCTGGTTGCTGCTTTAAAAGTTGCAGACCAGTTGGTCATCGCGATCATGATGTGGCCATCGCATTCACAATCATCTAGTTTTTTGACCATCGTGATCGCATGGGTTGCACCACGCTACCGCGATGAAGCAGGTTGGGACACGGTCCAGCTTGCTCTACGCGATCACGTGGCTGGACCATCGCGATTGTGATGGTTTGGCCCGCGTTGCCACATGATCGCATGGGGTCCTGTAGCGATCACAATGAAGGACCCCAGACAGCTATTTAAGTTGTCCACTTTATTTTCTCCTCCAAAGACTCTAATTTCCTCCATTGTTGATCATTGAGCTCCGATTCAAGCTCCTCTCTTTCAGTTCTCTTCATCTAGTAAGTTCCCCTCTATCCCTTATCTCTTTTACGTTACTTAATCCCCGTTAAACCCGTTATTTTTCCATTGTTTCCTTGTTAAATCCTTTGAATTAGTAGCACTTCGAGGTTATTTTGAGCCCCAAAACAAACTTTGTTCGCGCTCAAATTTTGAGCATGGGTTTCTTAATCCACCGCAAACCTAATTGTGAATTTTAGTTTTTGTTTCATTGCGCGGGCCTTGAGGGTCAATCTTGGACCTGATTTTCGGCCTAATTTTTTGTATAGCAATATGGGTGTCATTCTTCTCGTCTTGACACCTGGATCATAGTTTTGATAGCGTGGCAGCTTTCTAAGGCTGTTCAAAAGGGTAAGGCGCATGAGTGATGGTTCATGTTTTCAGTTCGACCCCGAGGTAGATTACGGTTTACTTCTAGACCGGGCTTAGTTAGATTATATATATGTATATGTTACTAGAATGTTAGGTTGGACCTTAGGTAGACTTAGGCTTAAATCCTGTTTATTGTTTCAAATTGGCTATTTCGGATCATAGTTTAGAATTATCATGTTTGCCCTTAGCCTAGGAGCTTGTAGCATTGTTGTGGTTAGCTTAGAATCCTTAGTCTGGTTTTAGGAGATTTTAGAGGTAGAGTAGAGTCTCTTGGTGCTTTTTATTGTATTTCTTCCGGTATTTCTTTACTTTATTCTACCATTGTGTGTAACTGTGGGCCCGAGGCCATAGCTTGGATTTGGACGGAGCTTCAGGTCAGTTTTCTTGGTTTGGAGGGTCTTTTTGCCCTGTTTTTGCCTTGTTGTGTATGGTTCCTCTATTGTGGTTATTTCATGCCCATACTGCATTGCACATTGTTGGCACAAAAAGGAAATATTTTTCAAGGTTTTGGTTTCAAAATGAACTTTACTACGGCTTTGGTGATTTGGAGATTGAAACGAATTATATCAGATTTGACTACGGTTTTTTGAAGGAAATGGGAAAATACTATTTTATGCATTACTTATAGTCCAATGCTGTATTCCGGACCCCCGATGCGATATTCAAGGTTTTTACTTTCCATTCATCTACATATATATATGCATTGTTCGATGCGATATTCTGGGCGCCCGATGCGGTATTCTGGGTTTATACTATTATGCATTCTTACATTATATCATTTTCCATGGCATTGCATTGGTTTTGGTGCTTTTGAATTGCCGTTGATTGGGTTGGTTCCTGTTATTGCCTTGTCCTTTTATTGGTTTGTTTGTTTTGATTTTCAGCTTTATAACTAGATTTACGTAGATCCATGTACCTTCTTACTTTCTTGTAATTTATTATATATATTATATTTCTGCGCTTGCTCTGCCTAGTATTCCTATTGAGTAACCATTGTCTTAGTACTCATACTACACTCTGCATTTTTTTTATGCAGCACCTAGTACGAGCCACCCTTACTGATCCTCCCTTCGTTTGAGGCCTGTTGCAGTTCAAATCGCGGTGAGCTCCCGGCGCTTTTAGAGACTTCATATGCTTTCCATCTTTATCTTCTGGCTATATTTTGTATTTTGGATAGACAAAGTCTGTTGTATAGCTACTCTTTGCTTTAGTCACTCTTGTACCAGTGACACCAAGTTTAGGGTAATTCTCATGTATGTTTTATCTCATTGGTCACTTTAGATCCTTCTTATGTATATTTTGTACGATGGTATGTATATATGTTATTGGCCCTGTCTTTTCCTTTTGTCTTCTGCTCTTTCTTACTTTAATTGTTATTATTGTCTTCCGCATAGTAGGGTTTGGCTTTCCTACCGGGGGGTTATGTAAGTGCCATCATGGCCCGGTTTCGGGTAGTGCTAGGTTTCTACCCCTATTAGCCTAAGTCTTTCATTACTCCTCAGTCATCTACCAAAAGAGGAAAAGAACTCCTTCAAGCTCTAAGTTTAATCCTCCATTTCTTTTCATCTTAGATCAAGCAAGTTTTAATAAGGTATATGGGTATTCAATAAGGGATTCCTTTCACCCTTATGCCCAAAACCCCATGTTTTACTTTGAATCATCAATTTATGAAATTAGGGTTCTTACCTAAATTGGAGAAAACTTATGGGTTCAGTTTTTAAGCATCAATTCATGGTTTCTCATTACTTATCTATGATTTATTTGAGGTTCCTTAATTGATTTCAAAAGCCAGTGCATTAATGATGATTTCTAGTATGATTTCATTAATTTGTGTGTTTTTAAGTGAAAATTGACATGTCTAGATAACGGGACCTTATGTATTAATAAATTGCATGTCTAATTCTTTAAGTTATAAATTTAGAAAGAAAAGTATGTTTTGGAATTATAATTGTGCTAAGTTTTAAGACTTATGATATGTGAATTGCATAACATTAGATATGTCCTTATACTTTTCAAACAGATTTGGAATTAGATATGTCACAAGTGTAAATTGAGTTATATGTATGTTTTGGGAGTAGTATTTAGCACCGAGCAACGTGGTTTCTAGATAACTCAAGTCCAAAACTACGTTGCCACTGTAGGTTGCCCTCTGTGGCTTATGAAAGGATCCTAATAGATATGGTTCTGAACTTGGCCGGTTAGGACAACCTTTTTCGGTGTGGGTGTATGACACTGGACTCTATGTAGCTTATCATGGTTTATGTCGATTAAGAGAGACTCCCGTATGAATGCTTTAAGTCTTATGCTCTTCTATTTAACAGTTTATATTTAAATCATGATGTTTACTTATGATTTCTCTTATGATACATGAAACCAATTTTGATTATGTTTTTAATACGTTTTTACCTTATTCATGCATACCTCACATATTCAGTACACTCTATAGTACTGACGCATATTTAGTGTTGCATCCTATAATGATGCAAATTCAGGCTCTATTGGTCAGGCTCGTGGCTAGTCGTCGCCAGACATCCAGACTTTTGTTAGTGAGTCCTCATCATTCGAGGACCATAGCTATGCTAGTTACTTTCATATTCTTTCTTTGTATTTCTGAGTTAGTTGGGGTCTTGTCCCATCAACTCTTTATGATAGTTTAGAGGCTTCAGACATAGCTAGACTTGTATTCCATGTTTTGGATTTGGTATTTCTTAGACCTTATTCCTATTTAGTTATAGTTGTCTATATTCATTAAGTATGATTCCGCTATATTTTTTTATATTTATTTGAGTATGCTATGGCCAAGGGTTAACTTGGGGCATTGGTAGTCTCGGGTCTCGGGTTATGCCTAGGAGGTAGTCTCGGGGTGTGACAAACTTGGTATCAAAGCCTCAAGTTCAAGATCCTCGGGTGTTTGAAAGACACATCTAGTAGAGTCTCTTTTATGTGTGTGAAGCGCGCCACACTTATGAGAGGGAAGCTACGAGGTGTCTTAGAAAAAACTTCACTTCTTTCTTGATCAATATCGTGTAATAGATTTTAACTCTATTACTCCTCTAATCCATTCTTTATGCATTTCAAATTATGCCTCCTCACCGTTCCATGCCTCACAGAGCCACCCAAAATGTTAACCCTTTGATTCCAGACCCCGAGGTCACAAATGCAGAGTTCAGGAATGCTATTCATATGCTAGCTCATACTAAGGCCTCTCAGGCCAATCAGCAGGCTCCTATCCCGATCCACCCTTAAGGTGGAGTTGCAGCCTAAGTCTAAGACTTCATTCGCATGAACCCACCTGAGTTCTGGGGTTTGAAAGTTGGTGATTATCCACAAAATTTCATGGATGAGGTAAAGAAGATCTTTGGTGTGAAGCAAGTTGTTGGTGTCAGGGGTGTCGAGCTAGCTTCCTATCAGCTTAAGAATGTAGATCATATTTTGTACACTCAGTGAAAATATGCTAGGTCTAGGAATGTGGTCCCTATGACTTGGGAATGCTTTAAGGGGACTTTTCTTGACCGGTTCTTCCCTAGGGAGTTGAGGGAAGCTAAGGCTAAAGAGTTCATGAACTTGAGGCAAGGTTCTATGTCAGTTCAGGAGTATGGATTGAAGTTCACCTAGCTTTCTAGGTATGCTCCTTCCATGGTGGCTGACCCGAGGGATGAGATAAGTAAGAACATTTATGGAGTGTCAGACTTGGTAAAGAAGGAGTGTAGATCTGCTATGCTATTGGGTGACATGGATATTTCACGATTTATGACTCATGCCCATCAGATTGAGGGAGACAAGTTGAGGTAAATAGCAAAGGAGAACAATTGTGTGACATCAGAGAGTTCAAGTTTTAGCCATCGGAGGTCCGGAGGCAGACATCGCTCTTTATTTCAGAAGAAATCATCAGGACCCATCCATTCTTCAGCTAGTGCTCCTACCCAGGCCCCCAGGCCTCGTCATGATCAGAGTGGTAGAGGATCGAGTTCCTATTCGTAGGGAAGTGTTGCAAAGGGGACTCCTTACCCTACTTGCAACAAATGTGGTAGAAGTCATCTTGGTGAGTGTTTAGCTGGTTCAAGTTGATGGTTTGGGTGTGGTCAGGTTGGACACAAGATTAAGGATTGCCCTTAAACTAAGAAGGTAGGGAGGTAGCAGAACTCAGTCTGCCCTAGCAGCCCCAAGAGGTCGACTGGCCCAGTAGGGAAATACTTCTAGTTTTGGTGGTCAGCGCCAGAACCACCTTTATGCCATGTCCTCTCACAAAGGACCAGGAGAGTTCATCGGACGTTGTTACTTGTAGTATGATTTATTAGACCCTGGTGCCTCCTTATCTTTTGTGACCCCTTATGTTGATTGCAAGTTCGATATTAGTCCTGATCAGCTCTTAGAACCATTTTGTGCTTCTACTCCTGTTGCTGAGAGTCCTAGCCAGAAGAATCTATCAAAATTGCCCTATCTCATTCCTTGATAGAGTCACTTCAGTGGATCTAGTAGAGTTGGAGATGACTGATTTTGATATTATTCTTGGTATGGATTGGTTGTATGCATGTAATGCCTCAGTTGATTACCGTACTCGAGTTGTCAGTTTCAAGTTTCCAAATGAACCTATCTTAGAGTGGCAAGGTAGTCCTCCATCCTCAAAGGGTCGTTTCATATCTTATCTTAAGGTTAGAAAGATGATTTCTAAGGGTTATGTTTATCATATAGTTCGGGTTGTGGACACGGAGTCTGAAACCCTATCCCTCCAGTCAGTTCCTATTGTGAATGAGTTTCCTGAGGTATTTCTCAAGGATTTACCCGGAGTCCTTCCTGAGCAGGAGATCGACTTTGGAATTAATCTTCTTCCAGTTACTCATCCTATCTCTATTCCTCCCTATAGAATGGCTCCCGCGGAGCTTCAGGAATTGAAGGATCAGTTGAAAGACCTCCTTGACAAGGATTTTATTTGACCCAGTATCTCTCCATGGGGTGCTCCAGTTTTATTCGTGAGGAAAAAAAATGGTTTCCTCAGAATGTGTATCGACTACTATCACTCGAACAAGGTCACAATCAAGAATAAGTATCCTATTCCTAGAATTAATGCCTTGTTCGATTAGCTTCAAAGTGCCAGTTACTTCTGCAAGATTGACCTTAGATCCGGTTATCATTAGCTCATAATTAAAGAGTGTGAAATCCTAAAGACAACCTTCAGAACTCGGTATGGTCATTATGAATTTGTGGTTATGTCTTTTGGTCTAACAATTGCTCCCACAGCTTTTATAGATTTGATGAACCGTGTGTTCAAACAGTATTTGGATATGTTTGTGATTGTTTTTATTAATGATATTCTTATCGATTCTGTAAAGAGGAGCATGCGGACCATTTGAGAGTTATGTTTCAAACTCTCAAGGATCGACAGTTATTTGCTAAGTTTAGCAAGTGTGAGTTTTGGATGCAGTATGTTGCTTTTTTGAGTCATATTGTGACTAGAGATGGTATTCGAGTTGATTCTCAAAATATTGAGGCAGTAGAGAACTGGCCTAGACCCATTTCCCCATCTGATATTAGAAGTTTTTTGGGTTTGGCTAGTTACTATAGGAGATTTGTGGAACGATTCTCTTCCATTGTTGCCCCATTGACTCGATTGACTCAGAAGAAGGTTAAATTTCTGTGGTCTGATCTTTGTGAGAAGAACTTTCAGGAATTGAAGAATAAATTGACCACAGCTCCAGTGTTGGCTCTACCCGAGGTCCTAGATGACTTTGTTGTGCATTGCGATGCTTCTAGGATTGGTTTGGGTTGTGTGTTAATGTAGCGTGGTAAGGTGATTTCTTATGCTTCAAGACAGCTTAAGATTAATGAGAAGAATTACCCTACTCATGATCTTGAGTTAGCGGCCGTGGTTTTTGCTTTGAAAATTTAGAGAAACTACTTGTATGGTGTTCATGTGGATGTGTTTACCGATCATAAAAGTCTTCAGTATGTGTTCACTCAAAAGGAATTGAACCTTCATCAAAGGAGGTGGCTTGAGCTTCTTAAGTATTATGATATGAGTGTGCTTTACCATCTGGGTAAGGCTAATGTCGTGGAGGATGCACTCAGTAGGTTATCGATGGGTAGTGTGTCTTCAGTTGAGGACGGAAAGAAGGAATTGTCCAAGGATGTTCATCGACTTGCTCAATTAGGAGTTTGCCTTATGGACTCGATAGAAGGTGGTGTTATTATTCGGAATGGTTTCGAATGATCTTTGGTAGCTGAAGTGAAAGAAAAGCAAGAAAGTGATCCTATCTTGCACCAGTTGAAGGGTGCATTCCATCAGCAAAGGGTAGACGTCTTCTCCCGGGAGAGATGGTGTGCTTCGATGTTAGGGTCGATTGTGTGTTCCTGACATAGATGGGTTGAGACAGAAAATTTTTATAGAGGCTCATAGCTCCAGGTATTTTATTCACCCCGGTGCCACCAAGATGTACTGTGACCTACAGGAAGTTTATTGGTGGAATGGTATGAAGAGGGACATAGAAGTTTTTTGGCTAAGTGTCCCAATTGTCAATAAGTGAAGGTAGAGCATCAGTGACAGGGTGGTATGACTCAGGATATTGATCTTCCTACTTGGAAGTGGGAAGCGATCAATATGGACTTCATTATTGGTTTGCCTCATACCCATAGACAACATGATTCAATTTGGGTGATTATCGACAGGATGACTAAGTCATCCCACTTCTTGGTTGTCAAGACTACGGATTCAGCAGAGGATTATGCCAGAATTTACATTCGGGAGATAGTCAGATTGCATGGTGTTTAATTATCTATCATCTCAGATTGGGGTACTAAGTTTACATCCTAGTTTTGGAAGTCATTTCAGAAAGATCTTGGTACTCAGGTTAAGCTTAGCACAACTTTTCACCCACAGACGGATAGCCAGGTAGAGTGTACTATTCAGATTTTGTAGGATATGTTGAGAGCTTGTGTGATTGATTTCAAAGGTAATTGGGATGATCACTTACCTCTTATTAAGTTTGCCAACAACAACAACTTCCATTCTAGCATCCAGATGGCTCCTAATGAGGCACTTTATGGGTGGAGGTGTAGGTCTCCTATTGATTGGTTTGAGGTAGGTGAAGCAGCTTTGATTGGTCCAGATTCAGTTCACGACACTATGGAGAAGGTTCAGATCATTAGGGACAGGTTGAAGACTGCTCAGAGTCGACAAAAATCATATGCAGATGTAAGGAGTAGAGAGTTGGAGTTTGAGGTTGATGATTGGGTATTTATGAAGGTGACACCCATGAAGGGTGTGATGAGATTTGGTAAGAAAGGGAAACTTATACCCCGATATGTACTTCCCTACAGGATTCTGAGAAGAGTTGGTAGTGTTTCTTATGAGTTGGAGTTGCCAACGGATTTAGAAGCGGTTTCAGGTTTTCCATATTTCCTTTTAAAAGAAGTGTGTTGGTGACCCGACCTTGATTATTCCTTTGGAGGATGTGAGTGTGAAGGATAGCCTGAATTATGAGGAAGTTCCCGTGGAGATTCTTGATCTTTTGATTTTGAGGTTGAGAAACAAAGAAGTCACTTTGGTAAAGGTCCTTTGGAGGAATCATCTAGTTGAGGGAGCTACTTGGGAAGCAGAAGCAGCCGTGAAAGCCAAGTACCCTCACCTCCTTCCTTCTGATTCAGTTTTAGCTTGAGGTAATAGTTTCCTCCTTAGTATGTCCCTCCGACTATATTCCATCAGTTTTCCTCATGATCCGAGCATGTATTCATGTTTTTCGAAGTTAGTTCAATCATGTTATAAGTTAAAAAGCTCAGTTTTCATGTTTATCCTTGAGTTTTATGTTCTGTTGGCTGTTTGGGTTGTTTTCTCTCCAGTTTTCCTTGCTTAGTCTTCATTCGAGGATGAATGATCCCAAGGTAGAGATATTGTAACACCCCAAAACTCTATTCAGCTTTTAAAACTAAGAATCCCTGAAAATTCTGAAACTTCCAGGAATCACGAGTCAAGTGCACGAGCCGTGGATAGAACCACGAGTCATGGAAGTAACTCGTGAAACCAGTCGTGTAGATCAACCTCCGGTCCAAGAACCATGACTCAGGTTCATGGTCCGTGGATGGTTCTATGCATCATGGAACCAACTCGTGGAACTCAGACTGAGGGTAGTCAAATCCTTGAGAAACCACGAGGCGTTTCTATGACCCGTAGAAGTTTCTACGAGTCATACTATTAACTTATGGGATTTGTTCCGCAACCTCCTTTTCTGGCTCAGGAACCAGGATCACAATCCACGAATCGTGGATTGGTCTACGGTTCATGGAAAGGGCCCGTGGAACCTGAAGCTGATAATTTTAACAGCTTTTCTCTAATTAAATCCCAAGGGTATTTTTGTAACTATCCACCCTTTTAACTCTTAAGTGAGGTCATTTTGACTACTTTTAGTAGGGTTTCTACCCTATTAGCTTAAGTCTTTCATTACTCCTTATTCATCTACCAAAAGAGGAAAAGAACTCCTTCAAGCTCCAAGTTCAAGCCTCCCTTTCTTTTCATCTTAGATCAAGCAAGCTTCAATAAGGTATGTGGGTATTCAATAAGGGATTATTTTCACCCTTATGCCCAAAACCCCATGTTTTACTTTGAATCAACAATTTATGAAATTAGGGTTCTTACCTAAACTTATGGGTTCAATTTTTAAGCATCAATTCATGGTTTCTCATTATTTATCTATGATTTATTTGATGTTCCTTAATTGATTTCAAAAGCCCATGCATTAAAGATGATTTTTAGCATGATTCCATCAATTTGCATATTTTTAAGTGAAAATTGGTATGTTTAGATAACGTGACATTATTTATTAATAAATTGCATGCCTAATTCATTATGAATTTAGAAAGAAAAGTATGTTTTGGAATTATGGCAATGCTAAGTTTTAAGACTTATGATATGTAAATTGTATGACATTAGATATGTCCTTATGCTTTTCAAATAGATTTGGCATTAGATATGCCACCGTAGGTTACCCTCTGTAGCTTATGACAGGATCCTAATAGATATGGTTCTGACCTTGGCCGGTTAGGACAACCTTTTTTGATTTGGTTGTATGACATTGGACTCCATATAGCTTATTATGGTTTATGTTGGTTAAGAGAAACTCCCGTATGAATGCTTTAAGTCTTATGCTCTTCAATTTCTCAGATTATGTTCAAATCACGATGTTTACTTATGATTTCTCTTATGATGCATGAAACATGTTTTAATTATGTTTTAAGTACGTTTTTACCTTATTCATGCATATCTCACATATTCAGTACACCCTATAATACTGACGCATATTTTGCATTGTATCCTATAATGATGCAGATTCATGCTCTATTGTTCAGCTCATGGCTAGTCGTCGCCAAACATCCAGACTTCTGTTTGTGAGTCCTCATCATTCGAGGACCATAGCTATGCTAGTTACTTTCATGTTCTTTCTTTGGATTTCTGAGTTAGTTGGTGTCTTGTCCCATCAACTCTTTATGACAGCTTAGAGGCTTCAGATATAGCTAGACTTGTATTCCGTGTTTTGGATTTGGTATTTCTTAGACCTTATTCCTATTTAGTTATGGTTGTCTATCTTCATTAAGTATGCTTCCGCTATATTTCTTTGTATTTATCTGAGTATTCTATGACCAAGGGTTAACTTGGGGCACTAGTGGTCCCGGGTCTCGTGTTACACCTAAGGGGTAGTCTCGGGGTGTGACAGTACCTCCTCTGGGGCCTATAGACCCAGTAGGGAGGATCCATGGAAGGAGTCCCCCATATACTTTAACTACACCATATACCCCTCCTCCCCCGTCACTCACAGCACGTAGTCCATGGTCCGGATTGGCATGGTCCATGGAGGTCTCTGTGACCACATACACAATCTTGGAATCTCAATATAAGTTCTCGAATTCCAACCGGGTCTAAAATTAGTGAACCTCAGAATCTCGATAAGGATGCGCGGAATCTATTCGGGTCTAAATCAGTAAAGCTCAGTACCTGAATAAGGGTGCCCGGAGTGTACCCAGGTCTAAATCTGTAGTAAAAACAAGTCTAGCGCTCGGCTCGGCCGAGTCTAGTATCAGTGTGAAAACCCAGTGATAAAATCATCATAATATCTCATTTACTCCAAGAAGATCCATAAAATTTGTTTTAATATCCTTTTATAACTATTTATACTGAAAACGGTCCCTCGGAGCCATGCAAGGTTTAGAAAATGGTGATTGTTAGGCATGCAGCCTAAGTAGTAGTAACTAATGCAGAAAACTCTTTATATGATAATGATATGCCCAAACACAATAGCCCAACGGCTCACAATCAACCTATTGACCCTGCAAAGACTCAATCGGCTCTATAACATAGATAACCAGCCTAATATCAAAAATCAATGTCTGGAACTCGCGGATATTCTCAAATAACCCACCATCTATGGTCCAAAGGCAAATACAAGGCCACCTAGGGCCATAAGGGGTGATGTTACCAACTAGATCAAATACTACAACCAGACTTGTGAAATAAGATGGACAAGAAGAAAGCGGACAAGGTCTGGGGTGCCAAACTAATAAACCCAACCAAAGGATGCTAAATAGTACAATTATAGCCTATATATGCAAAGTATAAGGTGGGGAAAGTCGTAACCTACCTGGCGTCCTACGAATAAGCTGCTAGAAAGCAAAAGTTCGAGCCCAAACTGCTCTGAGAAGCTCTGAATAGCTAACCCACTATCAAGAACGTAATCTATCCGTTAAAACAAAGCTAACTATACCTATATTGCTAAAAGTTTAGCCGGGTTGAAATCCGAGTCAAAACCTGGCCCATGGGCCCCAAAATCCAAAACCAAAAATGAAAAACACTACGGTGATCCCGACATTTCCAAGAGCGCATGCTCAAAAAATTAGCGAAATTAGACCATTGGAAGGGCTCAAAATAGCCCATAGAATTTCACAGCCTAGGGGGAAATAAATAGAAGAAACTAACAGGAATTAGTAAAGGAAACTTACCAATAGAAGACGGGAAATCATCATGGACTGGGAATATATCCACCTCCAAGCTTTGGGGTGATCAGAATTGAAGAATGGAGTTTGGAGCTCAATTTTAATGGAGGAAATGTTTGGGAGAGCTAGATAGAGAATAAACATGAATAAGAAGACTTGCATTTAAAATTGTCAGTGATCTCTGCAAAGGCAAAGCTTTTCATCGCAAATGCGGAGGTCACTATTCACCCATGCCTCCACAAATGTGGAAAAACCACCGCAAATGCAGTCGTTGCAAAAGCAATGAATCTCCACAAAAGCAGATATCCCCAAACCATTGGACCTCCAGAAATGCAGAGGAAAGTCCACAAATGCGAGGTTCACAAATACTGTGAACAACCACAAAAGCAGTGGTCGCAATCGAGACACAAGGGTTACAAATGCGAGCACACCAAAACCAGTAAAACTCAGCAAAAACTCAAAGAAGTTCAAATGCTCGGATGGACCCTAGAGATTCATCTAGGATCCCACGAACACAAATGAACAACACTAATAAACTAAAAACAGCATTCCAGACTCAATGGAATCGATGAAAATCCCAAAGGAGGTTGACTTAAAAAAAAAGTGGGCCCCATTCCCAAACCAACTTTAAGACAACATTTCCAAAATGGAACTCCATGGCCCAAAATGAGTTTGGAAGCCTCGAGGCCCAAACCAAAGGTCCCTCTAGCCCAAAGTCGATATTCCAGAGCTAACAACACTGATGAAATTTCCATCTGAGGCCGTCCTCTTCGAATGTTGACCAAAGTCAAACTTCTAAGTACAATTGGCTAGACAACACAAAAGTAAGACAAAACCAAACTGAAAGCTCCTAGACCCCGGCTAAGGGTCCAACTAGACTAAATCCATGCTCCAGAGCTAACAGAACTGTCAAAATTCGATTCCAAGCATATTTGCTAAGAAAGTTGACTTAAGTCAATGATTTTTTAAGTTTAAGCTCTAAAATAGGGAAATGGTCATAAAGACAAAATGAATGGCCCTGGCACCAAACCATCAGTTCAAGCAAGTCATAAATAACTTGGGGATGCTACAGGCAATCTCTAACAGTACAAAGAAAGAAAAAATGCGACAATGACCAGAAGGGTCATTACATCATCCACTACTAAAATGGACTTTCGTCCTCGAAAGTCAAGAACAAGGGAGTACCTGAAGGCTCAAACAACTGGGGATACTGAGCATGTATCTCTCTCTTGTTCTCCCAGGTAGCCTCCTCGACTGGACGGTGCCTCCACTGAACCTTAACTATCGGAATCTCTCTAGACCTTAATCTCCTTACATCTCTAGCTAGAATAGCTACTGGCTCCTCAACAAAAGCCAAACTCTCATCCAACTGCACTGAATCCCACTGCAACACATATGACTCATCAGGATCATACCGCCTCAACATCGATACATGGAAGACTGGGTGCATAGCTAAAAATATCGGAGGCAAGGCTAACTGATAAGCAACACTACCAACTCTCTGAAGGATCTCAAATAGCCCAATATACCTGGGGCTAAGCTTGCCCCGCCTACCAAATCTCATCACATCGTTCATGGGCGATACTCCAAGAAATATCAGGTCACCAACAATGAACTATAAGGCACAAAGTTTACGATCAGTGTAGCTCTTCTGCCTACTCTGGGCTACTCGAAGTTTGTTCTGATTCACCTAAACTTGGTCTAAGGAATCATGAAGCAAATCTGTATTTTGGGGCCTAGACTCCAAACCATCAAACCAACCCACTAGCGATCTGCAATGCCTACCATATAATACCTCAAAAGGTGTCATTATAATGCTCGAATATAACTGTTATTATAAACAAACTTTGCCAAAGGCACATACTGATCCCACAAACATCCAAAGTCAAGAATATAGGCCCGTAACATGTCCTCTAGGTCCTAGATAGTCCTCTTGGACTGGCCATTTGTCAAAGGGTGTAATGTGGTGCTAAGCTGAACCACTCTACCCATCTCCCTCTTAATAGTCTTACAAAATTTAGAGGTAAACTGAGTGCCACGGTCTAAAATGATAGAAGCTGGGACCCCATGCAAATGAACCACCTCAAGGAGATATATCTAAGCCAACCTCTCTACATTATAGGAAGAATGTACCGGCAAGAAGTATGCAGACTTAGTAAGCTTATCAGCAATAATCCAAATGGAGTCAAACCCTCGTGAAGTACATGGCAACCATGCTATGAAATCCATAGTGATCCCTTCCCACTTCTGATGTTTCGGCATTGTACGGCACATTTGACTCCTTTAACTAAGAATAATCGTGATTTTTCAAGCAAACCATTGTTAGTTTTGATAGTTTATGTGTTTAAATTTTAGGAAAGGGAACAAGGACAAAATAGATTAGGATTTGCACCAAATGGTACTCACTGTTAGGTGTGATGACTCAGGTGATGAGCTTTCAACCCTGTGACGAGCCATCACCATGAACCACCAAGGTGGATAGCACAATAAGGGACCACTGGATAGTGTGACGACTGCAATGGCGAGTCATCACAGCTATTATGAAATGTCACACAAGCCATCATAATTTTAGGAGTATGTTGAGAGCTACTGGATAAGCTGGTGACTGCCATGACGAGTCATTAAGGCCACGATGAATCGTCACTGCAAGTCACCAAGTCATCAAGAAAAAGCAATGTTGCCCAGTTCACTGGTTAAGAGTGACTAAAGCCATGACAATCCGTCAAAGCTATGATGACCCATCACGGTGAACCATCAAAATAGAAGCTGAAAATAGGAAATCATTGGTTAGTGGTGATGGCTCAGGTGATGAGCCATCACAAGACTGACGAGGCATCAAGGCAACTCATCAAGACTGACAGCGGGATTCTAAGTCTATTTTTGGAACTTTAATTCCTAGACTACTATAAATACCCAGTGTTAGGGTTATTTTATATTATTTATTATCAGATAAGAGGAGATGTTTTGAATGAGCTTTTGAACAAAAAAAAAGAGGAAAAATGTTACCGTCGTTTTCTTCTGGGGATTTTCACCATTATTGCCTTAACTTTACGAAAGTTGAAAGGAAGCTTGTGATTTTTATATTATAAGATCATCTTCTCGATATTATGAATAGTATTACTTTCTTCTATCATTGTGAAAGCATGAGTGGCTAAAACTCCCAAAACTAGGGTTGTGGGAGCCATGGCAAAAGTAACGATGTAGATTTTGGGTGATGTTGGGTTTGATTTGTATGCTATTCACGTTGTTAATCTTGTATTCTTAACATTTTCTAATGGTTACAAACAGTAGAACAAGCCTAGGTTTGATTTGCTTGAACTAAGAGATTAAAACCGGGTAAATTAGATTAACAACAAGTATTCGGGACTACTAACTCTCGTCTAATGATTGATGCTCTAGCAAGATTAATCTACTTGAAGTTTTAATTGAAATATATAATTGTATCTTTTCAAGTCTGAAAGAATTGAAAAGAAATTGCGTCTATTTGGTTGAGAGACATTTAGATGTAAGCATGATTTCAAGTACTTTGTGATTAAGCATATGAAAAGACCTCGATTAAGCTCCAACCCAAAATCGTTACGAAGCCATGGTGAACACTTCCCTAGTTCACCCTTTATACTAAATTTTACTCATTGAAACTTGTCCATTTGTTATCTAAAACAAACAAAGATTAATCAATACAACCCCCCATTTACCAAAAACTATTGATTATTAGTCACCTAAGTAACTAACAACTTAATTTGCACCTTATTCTCTGTGGGATCGACCCCAACCTTGGTTGGGTTCTATATTTGACAGTCGCTGCTTACGCTTCTTAACTGAGGTGTAATTTGGGCGTATCAAATTTTAGCTCCATTACCGGGGAATACGGTTGTTCATTAAGTCCGGTATGTTTAGTTGACTCTTAGTCATACTTTCCTGACTTACTTTTATTTATTATTTTTGATTTCTACAGGGTACAGATTTGTGCATGCCACGTACCCGATGTTCGGATGAACCAATATTACCCTACGACCCCAAACTTGCTAAAACTTTAAGGCAAAATATGAATGCACAACAACAAGAGGCAGCAAGACTCGTTGCAGCTCAGCAGGCCTAACAACACTTGAATACTGATGATATTGAGGATGATATTGTGTTGGGTGATGAAGCTGCAGTAGGTGATGGTTTGGGGGGTTTCCAGGCTAATTGAGAATTGAGGAGGCAAACTATTTGGGGGGTTTCCAGGCTAATGGCCAAGGAAACCAAGGCCAAAACTACCAGAAGGACAATTATTATGAAAAGGCTGGCTACAAGGAGTGAGATCAAGAAAACTTGAAAAATAAAACTGATAGAGGTGGGTTGTACGTACCACCTGGAAACTAAGAAAGAGCTAGCAATGAGACAGGGACATCCAAACTGGAGAATATGATGGCTAAGATGTTATTGAAGGTAGAATTGACTGACTCCGGGGTGAAGGAGATGAAGACTGAATTATCATCCATGAGTTAGTTGGTGGATTCACATTCCACCTCGATCAAGTTGTTAGAGCAGCAAATGAGTCAAATCTTAGTGTCCCTAAATCAAAGAAATACTGGTACCTTGCTGAGTGACACTATACAAAACTCGAGCAATGATGGGAGTTGTATGGAAATCAGTACGAGAAGCGGTAAAATATTATCGGAATCACATCTAGTAATTGAAACTCAGAAAGGTGATCTTGTTGATGATGATGATCTAGCAGATGATGAGAATGTGGTCGGTGAGAGTATGGGCTTACATGTTGAAAAACCCACCGTGGTAGAGGATGCTACTCAAGTGCTTAAGGAGAAAACTAAGGAAGTTGAAAAACCTCCAACGCAAATACCAAATCTTCCTCCTCCATTCCCTTAAAGGATCAAGAAGAAGGTGGAAGATGGCAAGTTCCAGAAATTAATATCTATGCTCAAGCATATTTCTGTAAATATCTCTCTAGTGGATGCGCTTGAAAAAATGTCCGGTTATGCCAAGTTCATGAAGGACTTGATCACTAAGAAGAGGTCAGTAAGTTTCAAACCGAAAGATAACCTCCACCATTGCAGTGCAATCTCGTCAAGGTCATTAGTCCAAAAGAAAGATGACCCGGGTGATTCCCTGCACCATCGGGGAGTTTAATTTTGCTAAGGCACTTTGCGACTTGGGAGCTAGCATAAACTTGATGTTGCTAGATATTTATCAGTAGTTGAGCTTAAGAGCCCCCAAACCGACGACTATGAGGTTACTAATGGCTAATAGATCGGTTAAGCGACCGGTGGGTATTTTATACGATGTGCTTGTGAAGGTTGGAAAGTTGATATTTCTGGCAGACTTTGTAATCTTGGATTGTGAGGTAGATTTTGAAGTGCCGATCATCTTGGGGCGACCCTTCTTAGCAACAGAAAGAGTATTAGTAGATATGGAAAGCAATGAGCTAACTTTCAGGTTAAATAATAAAATAGTGAAGTTCAATGTGTGCAAATCGATGAAACAACCGAGGGATATGAGTGTTATCTTAGCTATTGATGTAGTTGTTGATTCTGATGTAAAAGTATCTGTTGAGGAGAGATTTGTTGTAAAGACTATGGCAGCAGTTATGATAAACTTTGAGGGTGATGACATCGAAGATTATGAGGAAACTGTAAATGCTTTGGTAGGAATGGGATCATATTCCTACGCCCCAAAGAAATTGAATCTTGACTTGAAGAACTGGCTGACACCTCCTGCAAAGCCATCTATTGAAGAGGCACTGGTGTTAGAGTTGAAAGAATTGTCGGGCCATCTGAGGTATGCATTTTTGGGTGATAATTACACATTACCTGTGATTATTGCGACAGATCTTAGGAAAGGGCAGGTTGAGGCCTTATTGTCCATATTATGGAGGTACAAAAGAGCTATCGGCTAGACCATTGCAGATATCATCGGCATCCCACCAGGTATCTGTACTCATAAAATACAGTTGGAATATGATTGTACACCAACCACTGAGAATCAGCGAAGGCTGAATCTGCCGATGCAAGAAGTGGTGAAGAAGGAAATAATTAAATGTCTCGATGCTGGAGTGGTGTACAAAATTTCTGACAGTAAATGTGTAAGTCTGGTTCAATGTGTCCCCAAAAAGGGAGGGATGACTGTGGTGGCAAATGAGAAAAATGAGTTGATTCCATTAAGACGAGTCACTGGGTGGTGAGTCTGTATGGATTATCGGAAGCTTAACTCCTGGACTCTGCGAGATCACTTCCCCATGACCTTTATGGATCAGATGCTTGATAGATTGGCTGGCAGGGGGTGGTATTGCTTTTTGGATGGATATTTGGGGTACAACCAAATATCTATCACACCGGAAGATCAGGAGAAAACCACTTTCACATACCCCTATGGAACATTTGCCTTCAGACGCTTGTCTTTTGGATTGTGTAATGCTACTGCAACATTTCAGAGATGCATGATGTCTATCTTTTCTAATATGGTTGAGGATACATTGGGAGTCTTCATGGATAACTTTTCTAGGGTTGCTGATGCATTTGAAGATTGCTTGGCTAATTTGGGTCAAGCATTGCAAAGGTGTGAAGAGTCAAATCTTGTTCTCAACTGGGAGAAATGCCATTTTATGGTGAAAAAAGGCATTGTATTGGGACACAAGATATCTGTGAGAGGTCTTGAGGTGGATAGAGCCAAGATTGAAGTTATCGAGAAATTATCTCTACCCATCTCAGTAAAAGGTATTAGGAGCTTTCTTGGTCATGCTGGATTCTATAGAAGATTTATTAAAGACTTCTCCAAGATCGCTAACCCATTTTGTAAGTTGCTAGAGAAGAAGGCAAAGTTTGTGTTCGACGAAGATTGTTTGAAGACATTTGAGTGCCTGAAAAAGAAGTTGGTGGTTGCGCCTATTATAGTTGCCCCGGATTGGTCCAAACCATTCCAGGTAATGTATGATGCAAGCGGTGTTGCGCTTGGAGCTGTCCTAGACCAGAAAAGAGACAAACTTTTTCACCCTATTTATTATGCTAGTAAGGCATTGAATGGGGCGCAAAAGAACTACACGGTGACAGAGCAAGAGTTGCTAGCAGTTGTGTACGCCTTTGAAAAATTCAGAGCATATTTACTTGGCATAAGAGTAGTGGTGCATACAGACCATGCGGCTTTAAGGTATTTAATGGCAAAGAAGGATGCAAAGCCCCAACAAATCCGATGGGTATTATTATTGCAGGAATTTGACTTTGAAGTCAAAGACCAAAAGGGGTGTGAAAACCAAGTGGCGGATCATCTTTCCAGGCTTGAGAATTAAGAGAAAGGGGTTGATGAGATGGAAATTGATGATGCATTTTTGGATGAGCATGTGTTGGCTGCTTCACTTGATATGGTGCCATGGTATGCTGATTTTGCCAATTATTTGGTAAGTGAAATGATGCCGAAAGAGCTGAATTTCCACCGGAGGAAGAAATTCCTCCATGATGCAAGTAAGTATTACTGGGATGAGCCTTATCTCTTCTGGTTGTGTGCTGACAGTATAATCAGGAGGTGTGTACCGGAGGTGGAAATGACAAGATCTTGCAAGCTTGCCATTCGTCTCCAGTCAGAGGTCATCATGCAGGTGATCAAACTGCCCGGAAAATTTTACAGTGTGGGTATTACTGGCCAACGATTCATAAAGATTCACATGAATTCGCCAGATCTTGTGATCAATGCCAAAGATGAGGAGCAAAATCTTGTAGGCAAGAGTTGTCAATGTCCATAATCCTGGAGGTTGAATTATTCAACGTATGGGGCATATATTTTATGGCCCATTTGACAGTTCTTATGGTAACCGTTACATCTTGGTAGTGGTTGATTATGTTTCAAAGTGGGTAGAAGTGGTCGCTTTGGCCAATAATGAAGGGAAGAGTGTGGTGGCTTTCTTGAAGACAAACATCTTTGCTCGGTTTGGCACTCCACACACAATTATAAGTGATGGAGGGTCACATTTTTGCAATAAGGTGTTTTGTGCTGCTCTAGCTAAGTACAGTGTCAAGCAACATAAAGTGGCCACTCATTATCACCCACAAACGAGTGGACAAGTTGAAGTGTCAAATCGTGAAATCAAGGAAATATTGGCGAAGTCTATGAATGTAAATCAAATATATTGGGCAAGGAAGCTGGATGATGCACTTTGGGCATATCGAACAGCTTTTAAAATGCCAATAGGTATGTCTTCGTACCAACTTGTTTTTGGTAAAGCTTGTAACCTTCCTGTGGAACTTGAGCACAAAGCTCTTTGGGCACTCAAGAAGTTGAACCTTAGTTGGAAAGATGCATCGGAGTTAAGGTTGGAGAAGTTGAATGAGATGGACGAGTTATGGTTGAGGGCTTACGAGAGATCCACTCTCTACAAAAAGTGAATGAGGTTATACCATGACCGGAGGATTGAGAAGAGGGAGTTCAAAGTTTGGGACTTGGTGTTGTTGTTCAACTCTAGGTTCAAACTCTTTCCCGGAGAGCTCAAGTCCAAATGGTCCAGGCCGTTCAAAGTTAGTCAAGTGTTCCCATACGAAGTTTTGGAACTTGAAAAGAAGGATGGAGAATGTTTCAAAGTTAACGGGCAGAGAGTGAAGCAATATATCAGCCTCCTGGAGGAGGTAAGTATCTTGTTTGTAGTGTATCTTGATGAAGTCTGAGTAATCAAGATACCCATGACATGCCGCAATGTTAAATCAGGCGCTATATGGAAGGTAACCCATAATTTGTTGTTGTATTATGGTTTTAGGATAGTTTGTTTGGTTGGAATTGGTTAATTTGTTTGTTGAGTGTGCAGGGAAAAAAAGTACAGGGACGGAACTATTCTGCTTAAGCTTGGAGAGTCTCGTGGTGGACCATCACAGTCGTGGTGAATCGTCAACTCAAGTCGTCACCAAGGTGAAATAAAGATGCGTTTTGTTTAGTGGTGACGGCTGGTGTGACAAACCACCACAAGTGTGACGACCCATTACTGGAGCCACCAGGTTAGACTCCAAAAGTAAGCCTCACTATTTAGTGGTTATGGCTCAGGTGACGAACCGTCACAACTGTGATGAGTCGCCATCCAAGCCACCACAATGGCTCTCATGTTTTGGGTTCACTGTTTAACGCTGACGACTCTAGTGACGAGTCGTCACATAAGCGACGGATCATCACAGGATCCACCAGCCCAGGTAAGTATACTATTTCCTTCTTTTCTTTTAACTTTACCTGATCCGGCCAAAACCCTAAAACCATGACCTAATCCGACCCAATGAAGTTCTAATACCCCCAAACGAAGAAACCTATTTCAAATTTAAAATGTTTTCTTCTTCTTATTCCTCTCCTTCCCTTAGTCAATTCCCTAAAAACACCCAAGATCCTCCATCTCCCATACAAAACCCAAAGCACCAAATTAATCCTCCCTTATTAATCACCTCCTGCACCAAATATCATAGTGCCCTACCCGATCCAACATCGCCTAAGAAAGTGGGGATTGAGTTTCTATTGCTTCTTGTGACTCAAAGTGAAAGAAAAGAGTTTTCTTTATCAATCACAAAACCAAGGTACGATGCTAACTCTTTTCTTGAATTTGCGCATCAAATTTTGGGACAAAAGAAGAACTAGAAGTCGATATTTGAAATTGTGAAGTTTTGGTGATATGTGTCGTGGTTGTGGTTGTTGTTGTTATTTGGGGTGTGAAATTAGAGTGCTAAAATATCATGGGTGAAGTCTGAGTACCCCATGGGGTTAAATAATTGATGGGTGGTATCGTTGTGAAATCAAATCCCAAAAGGGATTAGCAAGGTGCTAAAGAACACAAAATGTTCGATAAAATGCCACAAAGAGGAAATAAAAAGTTATGTTTAGTGGTGACGAATTGCCGGACGACTCGTAAAACCCACAATGACTCATCAAGTAAGCCACCACAAGAAACCATGGTTGATCAGCCTCTAGTTAGTTGTGACGGTTGGTGTGACAGGCCATCACAACTGTGGTGACTCGTCACTCAACCCGTCACTCCAAAACAGTGAAGTTTTGCTTTGATTTTTTTTGTTTTCGATGGGTTCTAACTTGTTCCCCTTGCAGGTATATGGCTCCTAAACCATAACCAAATCATGGCGGGGCATGAAAATGAAAATAAAGACCATCCCTAATACGAGGATTAGTCGATGAACCAGACAGTGAAGCGGAAGAAATTGAGGCACCTGCCTATCAAACGAGGTTGTCCAAAAAGAAAAAAACCCAAGTCTCCCAGTCTAAAGAGGAGAGTGGGTCATCTAGTGATGGGTCAGAGAGTGCTAGTGGTAGTGAAGGGAGTGAGAGCTCCAGTTCCATCCCAGAGAATGAGAGTGGTACTGAGGCCACTAAGAACCTAGAGAAGGCGCCAATTAACACCAGTACCTATAGGTGCAAGACCGCCAATGTTAGAGAATCAATTCGGTAGGAGATCGAGGGTGTCAAGAAACATTATCTAGAGGGCCTTCTCCCAACCCATCAAAGGAGCCACCGGAGACCGATTGCTGAAGATGTGCAAATTGTGACCTCTGACCTACCTGAATATCCCATCATCCAGACTCAATTTCAAAGGTACCAGCTAGAGTGGATGAGCAGGCCTCCTCGAACTTACTACCCAGAAATTGTGCGTGAATTCTACGCCAGCTATTTTGTTTGTCTGGAGAAAATGATAGAAAAAGGAAAGAAGCTTAGGGACACTACAATAATGGACAAGTTTATTTTTCGAGGTCATCAGGTGGATCTCTCTGCGAGGACGATTAACAGAGTCCTCTTTGGTCCAAAATACACACCTCCAGCTGGTATGCCTGAGCTTATAGACAAAATGAGCACAGCAACGGAGCAAAGACCATGGCTGGCTCGCATGCTAACTGAGGGCTCCCCATCATGGCTACTAAATTGAAAGGAAATAATCTCGAAGCAGTCATTGAGTTTCATTGCAAAGTTTTAGTGGGCTGTTGTGAGGTATAGGTTGTTACCCACTGGTGGTGATGCTAATTTAGATGAAGCGAGAGCAGTTCTAGTGGCGGGTTTGATAGCTAGATATGCCATAGACATCGGAAAGGTGATTACGGATGAGATGCATCTCTGAGCCACCAAGATCACTTCTTCACTTCCATTCCCATGCCTGGTTACTGAACTTTGTAAACTTGCAGAGGTGCCAATACTGAATAGCATTGACAATGAAGTGAAATCCACTTCCAAGCAAAACATCGATAGAGCAAGGGATGACACAAAGTTCGAATTAAGGGTCCATAAGCCACAAGCTTTTGGGGCTTCAACTTCGAGTACATCTGAAGAAACTGACACCCCCCCAGGTACGGAATTACCTCTAGCTATTTTTGACCCTCAGACGGTACAGACCACTAGAGATACTGCCTAAAGCTATGACATGGCCTCGAGACCTCCTCTACCACTTTAGTATCAGTTGAATCCTCAAATATTTGCAAAAGTGGTGCAAAAACAAAAGCACATTGATAGGCAGATTGCAGCTTGGACTGAATTGTTCAAGACAACCATAGATGAGGCCATTCAGGAGGCTCTGAAGCCGTATGAGGGGTTACGTGCCAGAATTAATGCTATAGAGACCCGGATGGATGCTAGGCTGAATGAAATAAGCATCCCGGACCTAGCAAAGTTTGATGATGAGTTGAAAAATGTAAAGGCTGATGTCACTGCTCTTCAGCAAGGGCAAGAGCCCTATTCTCAGATGTCAGATTTTGTTGAATTGAAAGAAGCTGGCACGTTAGTGGATTTGATGGTAAGACCATTGAAGATAAATGAACCCAAGACAGGTGAAGGTGGGGAGAAAATATCAAGGAGGAAAAAGCATAAGAAGAAATCAGCGGAAGATGTAAAGCTGGAGGCTGCAACTCAGCAATCTATTCTTGATGAGCGAACAGGAGAGAGTGATTGCCCGAGAGGGTGGGGCATCCTCTAGTGCAGTACCAGATTCCGAAGAGACTGTGGATGTTGATGAATTGAGCATGCCAGCCGACACTGGCATCACTGTTCCTACTTCGTAAGCCCTTGCGGTTTCTGCCACTATTCTAGACTCCGAAGCCTAGGCTTCACAGGTATCTCTATCCCTTATTTGCTTATTGACTGCAACAGCATTGAGGACAATGCTAGTTTCTTTTGTTAGGGGGTAGGGGTATCTATGAGTCACCACCGACGGTTTTTGTTGCCGTGTTTCTTTTCCCTCGGTGTTCTATCTAGTAGAACCGGCATGTTTAGGTTGTTTTTAAATTCTGTTTGTGTTATGTTGTGTTCCATAGCAAGCATGGTTGTTTGACAGTTGAAATAAAAAGGATCCCCCTTCGAAAAAATTGATTTTTGTACTTGTGTGTTGAAAAAATAACTGTTATGGATCTTTGAATGTCTTTGTGTGCATATGATCAGAATAATCTTGTTTAGGTCGAACTGTTGTTTATATAGTTGGTAGTGGTATGGTTTCCTGATTCTCAGTGTGTGTGAGGCTAATTGTTATAAATTCTTACTCTGTGCATGCATCTAGAACTTGCCCGGTCTATTCTGTTAAGTTGGAAGTTAGTTGCTTAGGAAAGGATCACAGGCCCTTTTTGTGTGCGGTCCACTTAGCCTATAAGACCATCCAAATGTAAATATTCCCTTTGATCCCTGTTTGAGCCATAATTGACCCTATTCTTTCTATAACCTGTCACCGTCCCATTTTAACTTTGAATCCCTATTTTGGCCCTGGTCCTTCCTTGGACATCGTGCACCTCAACTCAGGCAATCAGCCTAAGTGGAGGGTGTCTACTGTAGAGGTAAATGATAAGAAGAGAAAATAGGATGGAAATGATTAGTTGTGGATAGAATGAAAATTGATGGTGTGTTCCCAAGAAAAGAAAGAAAAAGAAAGAAAAATATACGAAAAAAGGGATGAAAAAGGATTGTCAAAATAAAGAGGCCACACGTGTAGCTAGAAAGATGGAATAAAAGGTGAATAAGGATAGACGAAGTAAGTTAAGTGGAAATAGTAGGTCGGTGATTCCAAGGAGGGCTTAGTCACTAATCCCTAAATGTATCCTACCTGCACCAGAAGCCTTCTTACAAGCCTTAACAAGTCCTGTAGTGATCCCTAGCAATTGTCTGAACAACTGCACTAGAATAGCTAGGGCAAGCTTATCGTATCGCATGTGCACTATTTGAAGTCATTTGTGAGTGTGAGCGTCTTGCTTGGTCCCAAAATTCTGTGTGTGGGACTTTTTTGTAGCGAGGGCATTGGGATTTTAATATCATTCACTGATTGTTAGGATAGCTGTTTGTGCATACGTAGAATATTCTTTCACATCGGAATGACATTCTTGGTTCTTGACAAGTTATCTTTTCAAAACCCTTATGTAGTACCGGGGGAGCTTGAGTTGAAGTGCTAAACCGTTGAATGGCCATGGATTGCTAGAAACATGTTGTGTATTTTCTTAGTTGAGTCATCTGTTCTATTTTTGTTGTCTTGTTTCTTGAGGACAAGCGAACGTTCTAAGTTGAGGGTGTTGATGTGTCGGCATTCTACGGCACATTTGACTCCTTTAACTAAGAATAATCATGAGTTTTCAAGCAACCATTGTTAGTTTTGATAGTTTATGTGTTTAAATTGCAGGAAAGGGAACAAGGACAAAATAGATTAGGATTTGCACCAAATGGTACTCACTGTTATGACGAACCGTCACACAAGCCACCACAATTTGAGGAGTATGCTGAGAGCTATTGGATAAGCTGGTGACTGCCATGACGAGTCATCAAGGCCACGATGAATCATCATAGCAAGTGACCAAGTCGTCAATAAGAAGCAATGTTGCCCAATTCACTGGTTAATAGTGACTGGAGCCATGATGACCCGTCAAAGCTACGACAACCCATCACGGTGAACCGCCAAAACATAAGCTGAAAATAGGAAATCACTGGTTAGTGGTGATGGCTCAGGTAATGAGGCGTCACAATCCTGATGAGGCGTCAAGGCAACCCGTCAATACTGACAACGGGATTCCAAGTCTATTTTTGGAACTTTAATTCCTAGGCTACTATAAATACCCAGTGTTACGGTTATTTTAAATTATTCATTATCAGATAAGAGGAGACGTTTTGAACGAGGAACAAAAAAAAAGAGGAAAAACGTTACCATCGTTTTCTTCTGGGGATTTTCATTATTATTGCTTTAACTTTACGAAAGTTGAAAGGAAGCTTGTGATTTCTATATTGTAAGATCATCTTCTCGATATTATGAATAGTATTACTTTCTTCTATCGTTGTGCAAGCATGAGTGGCTAAAACTCCCACACCTAGGGTTGTGAGCCATGGCAAAAGTAACGATGTAGATTCCAGGTGATGTTGGGTTAGATTCGTATACTATTCACGTTGTTAATCTTGTATTCTTAATGTTTTCTAATGGTTGCAAACATTAGAACAAGCCTAGGTTTGATTTGCTTGAACTAAGAGATTAAAGCCAGGTAAATTAGATTAACAATGAGGATTCGGGACTACTAACTCCCGTCTAATGATTGATGCTCTAGCGAGATTAATCTACTTGAAGTTTTAATTGAAGTATGTAATTGTATCTTTTCTAGTTTGAAAGAATTGAAAAGAAATTGCATCTATTTGGTTGAGAGACATTTAGATGTAAGCATTATTTCAAGTACTTTGTGATTAAGCATATGAAAAGACCTCGATTGAGCTCAAACCCGAAATCGTGACGAAGCCATGGTAAACACTTCCCTAGTTCACCCTTTATACTGAATTTTACTCGTTGAAACTTGTCCATTTGTTAGCTGGAAAAAAAAAGATTAATCAATACAACCCCTCTATTTACCGAAAACTATTGATTATTAGTCACCTAAGTCACTAACGACTTAATTTGCACCTTATTCCCTGAGGGATCGACCCCAACCTTGGTTGGGTTCTATATTTGACAGCGACCGCTTACGCTTCTTAACTGAGGTGTAATTTGGGCGTATCAATTTCCACTCAAGAATGGGAAGTCTCTGCATCAAACCACCAGGTATCATGTGCTCAAACTTAACCTGCTGACAGATCAAGCACCGAGATACAAACTCTACTATGTCCTGCTTCATACCACTCCACCAGTAAAGCTATCTCAAATCTCTATACATCTTAGCTACGCTAGGATGGATAGAATATCTGTAACAATGTGCCTCACAGAGAATCAACTGAGTCAAATCCACAACCCTCGAAACACAAAGGCGACTATTAAACCTCAGAACACCATTAGAATCTAAAGTAGCCTTGTTGGCCTCACCTCGAACAACATGATCCCAAATATCACACAACCGTTGATCCTCAAGCTGACGACTCTGAATCTGATCAACCAAAGTGGAACGAACCTTGATACTGGTAAGAACTCTGCTAGGATCTGAAAAGTTGAGCCTAACCAAATAGTTAGCCAAGGACTGGATGTCCAAGGTCAATGGTCACTCCGAAAATGAAAGAGAAGCTAGGCTACCCATACTTACTGTCTTCCGGTTCCTGGCATTTGCTACCACGTTTGCCTTGCCCGGATGGTACAGAATAGTGAAGTCATAGTCCTTCAGTAACTCAATCCATCTCCGCTACCTAGAGTTCAGCTCTCGTTGAATTGTGATGTACTAAAGACTACAATGATCGGTGAAGATCTCATAGTGAACCCCATATAGGTAATTCCTCCAAATCTTGTGCGCGAAGACTACCGCCACCAACTCCAAGTCATGAGTGGGGTAGTTGCGCTCGTGAACCTTCAACTGTCTCGATGCATAAGCTATCACACGACCCTGCTATATCAACACACAACGAAGACCAACTGCTGAAGCATCACAGTACACTGATAAGCCCTGACCCTCAACTCGCAATGTCAACGTCGGAGCTGAAGTCAATAAGGACTTAAGCCTCTAAAAACTATCCTCGCACTGATCCGACCATTGGAATGGAACATCCTTCCTAGACAGCCTAGTCAAAGGGTTCTGCTATAGAAGAAAATACCTTAATGAATCGTCTGTAATATCCTGCCAATCCAACAAAGCTGCGGACCTCGGTAGGAGTAGTAGGTCTCGACCAATCATGAACTGTTGAAACCTTCCCTGGGTCCACTTTAGTCCCATCCTTGAGAACTTGGCATAAATTCGATGATCTCTCAAAGTCTGGAGTACAATCTTGAAGTGTTGCGCATGCTCATCCCTGCTCCACGAGTATATCAGAATGTTGTTAATGAAGACTATCATGAAAAAATCCAAGTATTGCTTAAGCACCATGTGCATCAAGTTCATGAAAGCTGTGGGGGCATTAGTCAACCCAAAAGACATCACCAGGAAATCATAATGGCCCATAATGTGTCCTAAATATTGTCTTAGGGATCTCCTCCACCCTAGTCCTCAACTGGTGGTAACCTAACCTCAAATCTATCTTAGAAAACACGGCTGAACCCTGAAGCTGATCAAACAAGTCATCTATACGCGGCATTAGATACCTATTCTTCACAGTCACCTTATTCAGCTACCGATAATCAATACATATCTACATCAACCCATTTTTCTTCTTCACAAATAGAACTAGAGCACCCTAAGGTGACACACTCGGCCTAATGAAACCCTTATCTAACAAATCCTAGAGTTTATCCTTAATCTCCCTTAACTCAGCTGGAGCCATACGATACCGAGTAATAGAAATGGGCCTGGTGCCTGGCTCCAACTCAAAAGCAAGATCAATATCACACTCACATAGAAGGCCTGGCAGGTCGGTCAGAAACACATCTAAGAAATCTCTAACCACGGAACTGACTCAGGAGAAGAAGTATCGGTGCTAGCATCTCAGACATATTCTAGATAAGCCAAACACCCACGTGAAGTCAACTTTCAAGCTTGAAGGAAAGAAATAATTCCAGATAGTGCGTGGCTATTAGAACCCTACAACACAACTAGGGATACATCGGGCATGTCTATGGTAACAGTCTTGGCGTATTAATCCAAAACTCACTTGGTGAGGGGATAACCAGTCTATGCCCAGAATCACATCAAAATCTAACATTTCTAGAATCAGCAAGTCATCCCAAGTCTCCAGACCTCCAACAGTTATCAAACAAGATCTCACAACCCGATCAACTACTAAAGAATTACCTATTGAGGTAGAAACAGATACAGGAACAGATAATGGATCAATATCCAACCCCAAACAAGGAACAAAGTAGGCGGAATCATACGAGCATGTGGAATTGGGATCAAACAAAGCTAAAACTGACTGGCAGCATACAGAAATCGTACCTGTGATCACCGCATCTGAGGCCTATGCCTCTGGTCTACCATTGACTATGTACAACTAATGCTGACCTCCATCTAACTGACTGTCATCCCTACCACCTATCCTACCACATTGGGCACCACTTCTACCCTGAACACCACCTCCTCTGGCTGGCAGCTGCACTGTTCTGAGAGGCTGAGTTGACTAAGCGGCTGGCTAAATTATACCTCACTAGGGGTACTCTCTGGCATAATAGCCAATGACACTTCACTCATAGCAAGGCCCTGACAACCTACTCTGTCGGGATGAACTAGTTGAACCAGTGTGGCCACCACGGCCTGATTCCCCAGATGTTGTACCCCTCAAAGGCTGACCATTGTAACCATGCTGACTGCTCTGGCCCTGATCAAACTGAGGCCCACCTGATGCATGAAGCGATGCCTGAACTAGCCACCTAGACTGACCCTGGTGCTGCTGTGGCTGATACCCTCGGTCCCACTAGCTTGAACCTCTACCACCAAAGAGAGAACCACTATAACCTCCCTAGTGACATGGCCTCTTATCTCTATCCCCCAAATCATGATGGTGCAAATCCTTCATAGTACGGACAGGGTCTGTTATAGCCTAAAAAGGTGGCCCGTTAGCAACTAGTATCTCCGTAGTCTGTCGAAACTCTGTCCTCAACCCTAAAACAAACAAACGAACCTTGTCTGGATCTATAGAAATGATCATGGCCTCAAATGGAGCCAACTGGTGAAAACGGGTCTCAAACTCAAATACAAACATAGATCCCTGCATCAGTCTGGTAAACTGCTACCTACGATGCTCACGATTACTCTGAGGTAAGAACTTGGCCATAAAGGCCTCATAAAACTCCCTCAAAGTCAAATGAGAAGACGGAGATAATCTACAAGCTACGTTGGCCCTCCACCATAGCTTAGTTGGGCCCTTCAGCTGATAAATAGTGTAAGCAACCCCGTGAGTATCCAACAGACCCATATGGTGAAGCATCTCCTCATAAGTAGAAATGAAATCAGACAGATCCTAACCAGGAGCGCTGGAGAACCTCGGAGACAATCTCAGAAACTTGCCCAAAGCCTTCTACTCTGACTCTGTCATAACTGGGCGATAAGTAAGAGGCTGAGCAACTGTAGGTACTGGAATAAACTCAGCACGGGGAGCCACGGTATTAGGCTATGCTCTTGAACTCTAAACACCCAGGGATGTCCCCTGAGCAGATGTATGGGCTATATCTGAAGGCTGACCCTTAATCATACCTATTAACTACAGAAGCAAACCCTGAATATCTGATGAAGGAGTTGGGGCTGGTATGGATACAGATGATGCTGCTAGCCCTGGTGGCACCTGGGTTGTCCGCTGGTCCACGGGCTGCTCCTCTAGGACTAACTCAGGCTCAAACTCAGCCTCAGGAGCTCTAATGCCTCCACTCGTGTATGTCCTTAGCCTTTACCTTTATGACTACCCCAACCCCTAGCTAGAGTCGGGTGTGCTGAAGTTGAAAGCTCGCCCTCGCCCTCTACCGAAGATCTCGTATGAGCCATCTGTGGAAGAGTGAACTAGAAAATTGAGATTCAGGAAACTATCTAGGATAAGACGCATGATATAGAAGCAAGAAAAGATTCGTGTTTCCTAAAATGCCACTGTAGCCTCCTAAAGATTGAGTACGGACGTCTCCGCCCTGATCCGCAAGACTCAACTAGACATTAGCTCCTATATCGATGATATTGATGAACCTAGAGCTCTGATACCAAACTGTCATGATCTGATTTCTCAAGCCATGATGGCACTAATGACCCCCATGTAGGCGAACCAAACTCCATAGCCCGAAATGATTAGTAATGGGTTATTCTCTAAGTAAAGCACGCGTAAAAAGCATAAAAGGTGGAACCAAAATTAAGAAAGCATAAAGGAAGAGATAACAGGAAATATATATATATATATATGTATATATATGGAAGCTAAACCATCCCACGACCTGGTATCACAGTAAAGAAGCCACCACTACATATACAGAGTACAAAAGGGTACAAAAGAATATATACAACTGCCTCTAAATAACAAAAAAGTACATGGTGCAAAAGAAGAGATAAAAGCTAAGCCCCAGTTACCAGGAGCTAACCCTAAGTCTTGGATGTCTAAGAGCACTGCACAAGTCTCCACGCAATCAACAGCGAGAGATCACACTAGGATCTGCACCAGGAAGATGCAAAAGTATAGTATGAGCACCAATTGCAAAGCAATGGGTACCCAGTAGGCATCATAGGCCGACTGAGCGCATATAAGATATAAGAGCAGTAAATAGCAGATAAGAATAAGGTAGTCACAGAAACAAACAGAGGATACCACACAAAAACTAGCACAGATAGAATACCAAGAGAATACAAGCATACTATGCTAGCCACATAAGATATATATAACACGGAACACAGGTAAAAAAAGGAGAACGCACCTAGATCCTTGCAACAACAATATATATAGAGAGTTTAAGAAATATGTTGGTATACCGGTAACCTTAAATAAAAGGGAAGGAAGGAAAGGCAAGTAAACATACACATGCTTGAAATAATTCTACTAATGAAATCATGCTAATAACACAACTCCCAAGATAAGACTAAATCATAAAGGCATCCTCACAGGATAAGGATAGTCGAACAATAACTCTTAAGTACTATATATGAACGAATACTACAATAGGATTGAACCACGAATCTACCTACAGTCCCAATGGATGCCCATACACTAGAGGAACACATACAAGTGAAAACAAACCCTCCGACATCCCATACTACCAGAACGTACACTAAGCAAATAGCAAACAAAGGTGGGTCCGAACATAATATGAATGATATGATATGATATGAGTAAAATAGGTGCAATAATAGTACTATATGTACCTCTTTCAGAGCCTATAGGCCCAGTAGGTAAGATCTACGGAAAGAGTCCTCTGTATGCCTCACTACACCATTTATCCCTCCTCTGGCACTAGTAATACGTAGCCCCTAGTCCGAATTGGCAAGGTCCATGAAGGTCTCCATTAACACATACACAATCTCGAAATCTCATTATAAGTTTCTGGATTCGAACCGGGTCTAAAATTAGTGAACCTCAGAATCTTGATAAGGATGCCCGAAATCTATCCGGGTCTAAATCAGTATAGCTTAGTACCCCAATAAGGGTGCCCAGAGTGTATTCGGGTCTAAATCCATAGTAAAAACAAGTCTAGCACTCAGCTCGGTTGAGTCTCATATCAGTGTGAAAACCCAGTGATAAAATCATCATAATATCTTTTTTACTCCAAGAACATCCATAAAATCAGTTTCAGAATCCTTTTATAACCATTTATACTGAAAACAAGCCCTCTAGGCCATGCATGGTTTTGAAAATGGTAATAGTTAGGCCTACAACCTATGTAATATTAACTAATACAGAAAAATCTTTATATGATAATGATATACCCAAACACAATCAATATCCCAATAGCTCACAATCAACCTATCAGCCTTACACAAGCTCAATCGGCTCTATAACATAGATAACCAGCCTAATATCAAAAATTAATGTCCGGGACTCGCGAACATTCTCAGAGAACCCACCATCTATGGTCCAAAGGCAAATACAAGGCCACATAGGGCCACAAGGGGGGACGCTACTAAATAGATCGAATACTACAATCAGACGTGCAAAATAAGATAGACAGGAAGAAAGCGGACAAGGTCTAGGGTGCCAAACTAATAAACCTAGTCCAAGGATGCTAAATAGTACAATTATAGCTATATACACAAAGTCTAAGGTACGGAAAGTCATAACCTACCTAGCGTCTGACGAATAAGCTGCTGGGAAGCCAAAGTCTGAGCCCGAACTGCTCTGAGAAGCTTGGAACAGCTAATACACTATCAAGAATGTAATCTACGCATTAAAACAAAGCTAACAATATTCATATTGCTAAAAGTTTAGTCGGGGCAAAATCTGGGTCAAAAGCTGGCCCATGGGTCTCGCAACCTGAAACCAAAAACAAAAAACACTATGGTGATTCCGACATTTCCAGGAGCGCATGCTCAGAAATTTAGTGGAATTAGACCATTGGAAAGGCTCAAAACAGCCCATAGAATTTCACGGACAAAGGGGGAAATAAAGAGAAGAAACTAACAGAATTAACAAAAGAAACTTACCAATATAAGATGGGAAATGATCACGGACCAGGAATGTTTGGGATGATCAGAGTTGAAGAATGGATTTTGGAGTTTAATTTTAATGGAGGAAATCATTTGGGAGAGTTGCATAAAAAATGAACATGAAGAAGGAGACTTGAATTAAAAACTGCCAGCAATCTCCACAAAAACAGAGTTTTTCAACACAAATGTTGAGGTCATTATTCACCCGTTCCTCCACAAATGCGGAAAAAACACCACAAATGCAGTCGTTGCAAAAGCAACAGATCTTCGCAAAAGCAGAAACCCCAAAACTATTGGACCTACGCAAATACGGAGGAAAGTCCACAAATGTGGTGCCTAACTGCAAAAGTGGTAGTCGCAATCGTGACACAAGAGCCACAAATGCGGGTACACCAGAACTACCAAAACTCAGCTAAGTTCAAATGCTCGAATGGACCCTCGGGATTTATCTGTGGTTCCATGGACACAAATGAACTATGTTAATCAACTAAAAATGGCATTCTGGACTCAACAGAATCGACAAAAATCCCAACAGAGGTTGATTTAACAAATAGTGGGCCCCATGGCCAAACAAACTATAAGCCAACTTTTCCAAAACAGAACTCTATGGCCAAAAATGAGCCCAGAAGACTTGGGACCCAAACCAAAGGTCCCTCTAGCCCAAAGTCAACATTTTGGAGCTAACAGTGCTAAAAGAATTTCCATTCGAGACCGTCTTCTCCGAATGTTGACGAAAGTCAAAATACTAAATTCAACTAGCCAGAAAATACAAAAAAGTAAGACAAAACCAAACTAAAAGCCCCTAAACCCCGGTCAAGGGTCCAACTAGACAAAAATTCATGCTCAGAGCTAACGAAACTATTAGAATTTGATTCCAAGCATGTTTTCTAAGAATTTTGACTGAAGTTAATGATTCCCTAAGTTTAAGCTCTAAGATAGAGAAACGGTCATAAAGTCAAAATGAATGGCACGTGCACTAAACCATCAGTCCCAGCAAGTCATAAATGACTTGGGGCCGCTATAGGCAAGCTCTAACAGAATAAAGAAAGCAAAAATGTGACAATAACCAGAAGTGTCATTTCACTTTGAGGAGTGGATCTGAGCATTACTAATTTTGGTGTCATTGCCAGAGAATGAGATTTTAGATTTGCCTTCTTAGTGTTATGTTTCAATTATGGTTTGCACTTATCAATTTACTTTTTTGTTTTTGGGTTGTTTGTGCTATTATAAGTGACAACATGAGTTCCAATGGTTCTGATGATGCTAGCCATGACGAGCATATGGATAATGATAATCTAGGACATGTGGGCATGGCTAGGGGAGTACGACTACCTTCTATTGTGAGCAATGCCAATTCCAGTGTTACTAGCACTATGTTGCATTTACTTAGCATGAAGGGCTTCTTCAGGGGTTTTCCTCATGAGGACCTAAATAGGCATCTCAAGAATTTTGCTGAAGTTAGCTCACCATTCAACATCTAAAACATCTCCCAAGAGTCGATTAGGTTGAGGCTTTTCCTGTTCTCTTTTACAAAAGAGGCCACTATGTGGTTGGATAAACTACTTGAGGATTCGATTACAATATGGCTGAGCTTATGGAAGCATTTTTTGAAAGATTTTTTCCACCCTCCCAAATGCTTCAACTCCGAGACTAGATTACCAACTTCCAAAAATTGCTATCCAAACCACTTCATAAGCTTGGTTGCGATTCAAAAAGAAACTTCAACAATGTCCTACTCATGGGTTTCCTGACCAAGTCATGTTGCAAGCTTTCTATAGGTCACTTGATTCTATTAACAAGTTGGTTGCCACAATATGGCCGATGAGTCTCTTATTGGATTGAATGACTAGGACCAATAGAGCTTGGATTACTAGGGATTCCAAGGTTGCTTTGGGTTCCCCCTCCGCGATTATTACTAAGGAAATAAGGAGAGAGGAAGAAAGGGATGAAAGCATGGAAAAACTTATAACTTAAATCGATTTGCTCACAAATCATGTTATTGTTTGGGTAGCCAGAGTGTCAATGCCATTGAGTAAAAAGGAAGCCTGAGTCAAGATGATAATGATTGTGATTCTCAATATGAAGAAGGATTATTTTATTGCAAATCAAGCTGTGGGTTCCCGGCCTAGCTACCAAGATCCTAACCAAGGGACTTGGATACAAGGCCAAGGGAATCATGGTTGGAACCAAGATTGAGAAAGAGATGGTAATTGGAGATATCGTGAAAGGGGTGGAAATCGGAGAGGATGTGATAGAAATTAGAGGGATTGTGATAAAGATTATTACAATAATAGCGGCTCTAATGCCTACGTTCCTCCAAAAGGTGATCAAGGTTTTAATCAATTATCCATGAGTGACCCTACTAGTTCAAAAGTTGAAGATATGCTTGCTAAGGTATTGAAGAGAGTGTAGTCTACCGATGTTGGGATTAGAGAGATGAGAAATAAAATATCAACATAAAATCAAAATGTGAGCTCTCACTTGGCTTTTGGCAAACACCTTGAGGCTCAAATGATTCAAATGTCCACTGTGATCAATTCTAAATATTAAAAAGAACTCTCCCTAGTGATATAGTGCCTAATCCAAAATAATGATAATGCTCATTGTATGACTATTGTTACTAGAAGTGGTACGATTTTAGGTGATGAAGTGAAGGAAGTTGAAGATTCTCCCAATGATGAAGTCAACATTAAAAACCCAAGGTTAAAAGGAAAAGTGTTAAAAAAGCTCCCAGGTTCCAGTGGATCTGGTTCTGCCTACTTCTATATGGATTCCAGATGTTGAGGCATAGGAGCAACTTTCAGTTTAAGTCCCTATCACAAGATCCTAGTATGAGGAGGCTCCGATCATTCCTGCTTCTAAAGTGCCACAATCCACATTTGATGTTGATCCAAGTGCCTAGAGTGTTTCAGGGAGTCCCTACCTCTTTCTCTTGATATATTTGTGTGCATTGGGGACAATGCAAGCCTTTTAGTTAGGGCTGGGGGTAGTTATTTGATGGCCTTTATATTTGTGATTTTTGATTCAATTGGTTTCCCTTGCCAGGCTTAGTTTGTTATTTTGGTCTACTTTATTGCCCTTGTCAGGCCTGGATTGTATATTCTAGATCATTGTGCCCTTGTCAGGTTCTCTTTTTATGGTTGTTAGTTGGATACCTTTTCTGGGCTTGTTCTCTATTATTGATATGCTCAAAGGCCTTGTCGAGTTGTTTTAATGTCCATTATTCTCATTACCCATGCCATTTTGATTTTGATTTTGGAAATCACTCTTAGTGCCCTTGTCGATCTTGTTTTGAAATGAGATTTGCATGCATCAAATTTTGAAATTGCCATTATGAATAGAGATTTAATAAGCTCTGAGGGTTTTATTCATGCCACGGTTCTTTCCCAAGGAGTTTCTTTTTATTTTGATTATTTTCTTTGTCAAACCGGGTGGTTTTTTGCTATGATAGATTGAAGAGGTAACTTCTTAAAGGAAAATGCCTTATATTAGGATAGTGTGTCGAGTCTAAGTAGCACTTGATTCGATTGGTACCACCATTTTTTTTAAAAGTTTAGCAAATGAATGGAGTTTTTGGTTAAAAAGAGAGAAGAAAATAACCATTGAGCTATCTCTTGAGTCATGAGCTTTAAATTCATCACTTGGCTCTTTCTTCACAAAAGAATAGCTTGCAGTTTAGAGTCTCTTGTTAAGTTCATTTGTTCTAATTGGGTCTAGGTGTCATGACCCAAATCATCATGATTGGCATCCACACTAACCCTCCAATGGGAGAACCATATCTTACAAACTAATCCAACAATTACAGATTCATTTAACACAATATAAAGAATTCCAGACATAATATTAAGAGTTTAAATATCAAATAAGGTCAAAGTGTGAAACTCTAACTATTATAATCCCAAAACTCAAAAAGTCATTGTAAAACACTACAGGTATAACACAACCATGAAATTATATTCATACTGAATCATAATTGTAACCTCTGTATATCATCAGTCTTACTATGTATTATGTTGTACCACACATCTGTCACTCATATGTACACACATGCTAAAGGGTCTTATTTTTTCCCATCTAGTCATGACCTGCAGGGGACCCTAGGTGTCCATGTACCAGTACCATAGTGGTACCCGATCCACCATATAATTGCTCATTCATAAGCTCACATAAGACTCGAGTAACTCATCTATGAACCATGTTCTGTACCAGTGTGATACATGTTCCACTATAAAACCACTCGTATGTAAGCTCACATTGGACTTGAGCTACTCATCTCATAATAATTATATATTCCTTATTACTCTAAACATATCTAGGTATTTTTTATGTTCAATTATCTCACGAAATAATAAAGACAAGTACAAATGATAATCACAAATGCACACCACAATCGCAAGTCATATTAATACATGCTTAAAAAATTTAACAACTTAATGATACAAGCATTGTCAAGGTAACAAGTATCAATCACAGTCTATGTCTGAAGACCAATCCTGCATGCTTTATCAACTCATAACACATACAAGTAAATAATCAAAGCCTAACTTCAACTAAACCATAATCTACCTTAACTGAACAACTTGAATGAGCAAGCTACTTCACATGACCCTTTCTTTTCCTTAAAGCCTCGAAACACTCAAAGTCTAAAAATAACCAATGCAAGTGTATTTGATCATATACTCTTCAAAGAATAACTTTCAAAATTAAAACCCACCTAATTATACCCTTTTTCAAGGTTTAAGCCATTACCCACGGGTTAATTCATCATAGTCTAATTTCCCAATGATGAAATCATTCTAAATCATGGATTCTTTACCCCATTAACCCCCTTAGAGCAGTTTTATGCTAAAGGTATCATCTTTATTGGACTCTAGGTCCCAAGACACCACAATTACGTATTAGAAAAATAATTTCTTTCCTAAGAAGTATTAATTAACAACTTAGAAGTATAAGAAATAATAATTACATCAACCCGTTCATTTTCCCATATATAGTTTTCATAAGTTCTAGGGTTCTAACACATAATCCACCATTAAAGCCAACCTCATTGATTCTATGGTGTTAGAGGATTACTATATGAAAGATTTAACGGGGTGAACTTATCTCGAAGAATAAATATGCCCTAGCCTTTGTAAAATTGCCTCACAGGTCTATGGTATGAGTTTCGAAGTAATGAGAGTGAGAAACTTGAAATAATTGACTTAAAAGTTAATTCTATCTCACATCGATTGCTACAACGGTCGATATTTTTGCTATAGTAGTCCCGCTATGGTGACCAATGGATTTCTATGGTGAGACCTGCCATTTCATTTTATTTCATAATACACATATCATTTCAAGACACCACAACACAAACCAGATGTGCAAACCACTGTAAAAACTTGATATGAACTCACTCGTAGACTCTAAATTCCCTATGGAGGTCTAGTTCACTAAGACACACCCTAATGGAATGCAATGCACCATAACAATGCACAAGTCATTATTACACAAAAGTTTTCAATTTTAAACCTCCCCATATTTGAGTTTTATTAGCTCAATTTTACTACGGGGACTCTAATAATAGTACTATGGCCCTAACCACCCCATAACAAATGGATAGGTCATGTAATGACCTATCCCATTATTATAGTATTTTCTAGAGTGTAAATACCTGGTTAGATTTATCCTTAGGAGGAGAGTTGATAAAATCTCAAGCTATGGTGGTTTCTGACAAAAATCTGGCACTGTGTGCTTAAGTGGTAATTTGTGTTTTATGGTGTAGTATTAGGTGGTGTAGTTTCCATTGATAAATAGTAGAGTGGTATAGTTTTTTGTAGAAAGTTTAGGGATGATAAACAGATTTATAGAACTCCAATTATAGCAGTTGCCGCATTGGGATCAATCTATGATGGCTAGAATCAAGGTTTATATTATTAAATGGGGTGTTTTGGCCAAATTTCTGAGTTTCTATTTTTGGGACCGTTGCAGCAGTGGACATACCGCTATAGCAAGACCAGCATAGCAGTTGGAGTCTCGCCACAGTGAGCCTAGATAATTTCACCAGAGCTCACCATAGTGAGCTAAGTTTTGCCACAACAGGCTTGCCATAGTGAGAAAACAACCAATGTAGTGAGATATGGGAGACAAATTGCCCGACTTAAGTTAGTTTTTTGAGTTTTATTTCACAAACATTCAAAACTTGTTCAGAGCTCCAAGAAGGAGATTTACCCAATACTAAGGTGTTTTTCTTTGTTCAAGGTAAGTTACTACATCAATCTTCTCATTTAACAATAATTTATCATTGTGGAATCATTGTGGAGTGTTTAATAGTGGAAATTGTAAGTTAGAACCCTAGGTCTGTGAAATTATGGAAAAACCTATGGGTAAGAGTCATTATCATCTAAATTGATTCTAGAGTGTAGATAAACACTTCCTAGTATAAATTTGGTATTCCTAAACATGAATTAGGATGATTTGGGAACCTTGAGTTCTATAAAAATGTGACCTTTAGAATAAAAATGGATTAAAGGGGAAAATTAGAATAGAAACTCCATGAATAGTGATCATGTGAATAAAATGGGGCTAGTTGATGGTTAATTGACCCTTGAGAAATGCTAAGGACCTTGAGTAAGGGTAGAGTTAGTGGGTTGAATTTTGAAGGCCTAAAATGAAAGAGTAAGTAAGTGATTACTCTTTATTGTTTGTTTGTTAGACTTTGTACGTTCCGAAGTATAGAGGAAGGGCAAGGCTATTTCAAGGTAACTTGTGAATTAAAATTCTTTGGTTGAGGTAGGTTACAGTTTAATTGGAGTTGAGACTTAGTTTAGTACTTGTATGGTTTGAATTGAATAACTTGTTCGTTATTCGGACATACTTAAAGTTGATATTGTGTTCTTCTTAATGCTTGAATGAATAAGCCATTGTATATTGAACTTGATTAAAGAAACATTGTGATGATAAAGTGTACTTGTGATTTGGTGCATCATGTTATATTCTGAGAGATAGAGAATTTGCAACCATAGGTTGACTGGTCGAGGGATCGGGCACCACGCCGGTATAGATATTCATATTGACTTTATTATTAGGGATTGAGTACCAAACTGGTACATAAATTGATATTGATTTTACTATTATGGATCACGTACCATGCCTGTATGGTACATGGACCCTGGTGCGTCCTCTGTAGGTCATGACTAGTTGGGCAGAAATAAGTTCCTTTAGCATGTGCGTACAATTTAGTGTTTTAAGGTATGAGTTAGTATGACAAATCGTGATAACAATAAAAGTAAAGGAAACCCAAATATGGGAGTGAGGCAAGCCTAGACCCATGTTGTGATATTGCATATTGAGATTGCAAGTTTTGAATGTTAATAACTTCTGGTGACTTATGTGATTTGGTTGCAGACACTGTTTGACTTATTTTTTAAATAATTCCTTATTGAGTGAACTGTTTGATGGGTGTTGAAGTCCTATTTACCTGTTGTTTGATTTATTATATACTTGTTCTACATTAGGTCGACCTATGATCGATGCCTACTAGTACATACTATTTTGTACTAATACTACCCTGTACTCTTCTTTTATTGAGTGCGGACCGTATCCCAGAGACTCAAACGCGACTTCATCTCTAGAAATGATAGTTGATTCGATCCAAGGGTGAGCACTTCATCTTCAGGCTGCCATGGATCCTCACATTGGGTTTTGTCCCTTTTTGGGGCAATGAAACTTTCTTTTATTTTATTAGTTTTTTTGGATATCTTAGACATAGTTGTCAGATTTAGAGTTCTTGTACAATGACTTTTGGGTCTTGGAGAATGTAATAGATAGTTAAATATTTTCACACTTACTGTTTGTTGATTTTTTGACTATTTTCATTATTAAAGTTGGTTATACTGTTACATTGCCTAAAAATGACTAATTAATTGGGTTAAGGGTTGGGTTAGATGGTTCTCCCACCGAAGGGTTAGTGTGGGTATCACTCACGGCCAGTTGGATCGTGACATGTTGTTACACTAGGACTAGCTCTCAACTTGAGTCCTTGTTGTGTCATGTATGGTGAGGCAATTGTGCGTTCTTTGCATGTATTGTAGTCTAGAACTTACTCAAAATGTATTCAAGGCAAAATCCTAGACTACACTTTGTTTGAAAATGAGACAAGGCCTTTTTGCACCGTCCCAGTGCCTAAAGATCCTGCACTTGCATTATTCCCTAGTCAACCTCTATTGAGCTTTAATCCCTTTTTTTTGGCAACCACATTGTCACAACCCGAGTTTACACCCTTAACGTAGCACAGTACTTAGAACCAAAAGTGATCCAAATCTCACCCTTGGCATTGGCATAATACGAAACATTCAACAATAATACTAAGTGGAAGCTTATAACATATTGAGTAGGCTGAACAGAAATATATATATATATATATATATATATACATATATATATATATATATGTATGTTTGTATGTATTTGAAGTCATAAAAGATACACAATTATGAGAAAAATAACCAAATAGTAGCGGTTTTTAAAATTCAAAATCAAACCAAATCAAACCAAACCAAATGTCAGTTATTAATCGGTTTGGTTCAGTTTGCGGTTTGATTTGCTTTTTCACCAAACCATGAACAGAGCCTCATGCAGTTTGCAAGCAGCTTTCTAGGGCTTGCAATCAAAGAGGTAGCTCAAGAAGGCAACTTGCAAGTAGCTCAAGCAGACAACTTGTAAACATCTTCTGGAAAATATTGCAGTAGCTTCCTGAAAAGGCTCATAATAACTTCTTTTCTTCTATAAATAGAAATTTAAATTACGTCATATGTACATTAATTTCAAAAGAAATAATATTCCCCTCTCTCCCCCCTCCCCCCAATATATGTTGTTTTTTGGTCTAAATTTATGTGATATAAATAAATTTGGACAGTCAATCAAATTTTTATAATAATTTCTAAATATTTAAGTTGTTAATTATTGTTATTAATAACACTTTTTACATAATTTTTAGAAAATTTTATTGTCTCTGACCCAAATTATGAGGTACTGATGAAATTTGTAGAGGCGATGATCTTAGGCATATTTATACGCCTAAGTGTCATTATCTATGCGCGTTTAGCTTATTTTTGAGGATAACTTAATGTGATATTGAGGTATATATTGTATATGTGTGTATTTGGTTGCTAAATTACATGTTTAAAGTATTTAAGGTGCATTTGAAACAAGTCAAGAATCAAATGATCAAATAGAGTCTAGATGAGAAAACTAGCCTTGCTAGCTTGAGCTATGCGTATTCTAGTGTACTCTGATGAGCTCTATTGTGTTGTATGGACTAATGTGTGTTATGAATTGACGTAGGAGACCATTGGAGGATATATGGAAGCTAAATGAAGCCTACAAACAAGCCACAAGAAGTGGGGAATCAAGGGACAAGTGTACGAGGAGAAGAGAGCAAAAAGCGAACGAACCTTCACGTTTGGAGGGGGCTATGCGCCGCACCCCTCAAGGCGGAGGTGGAGGCCATGCCTCCCGACCCCCAAGTCTTAGGTGGAGGATCATTTTCTCACACCCCATCACAGAGGTCCACTTTTTTGGCCCCGCGGCCAGCCACGCGATGCAACCCCTCCCTAAAACGTCCAAAATCTGGTTTTAACTTGGTTTGAGTTGGGGGCAAAGTTGTAAATGCATATGTTTCTTATGGGACAGTCTATGTACGGCCTAAAACACTATAAAAGGAGCACTTAGCCACATTATACACATCTTTGGAGAAACACACGAATTGGAGAGCATACAAGACATCAAGGAGCTCAAACTAGGATTCTTTGTTCTTTAACTTTTCATTCTTGTAGTTTTACTTTATGAACTCATATATGGAGATTTGTTGTATGAGTATGAGTGGATAAACACCCTCTTTCTAGGTTTGATGCTACAACATGATTGCTTAAGTATGGATTCATAGTTGGTGTAATTGTTTATCATGTCATGTGATTGTTTCTACGTTCTTGTTTTAACTATTCTAAAGCGTCATGAACTTTAGGATAAATCTAAGTCTCAAAATGAATTGACCATAAAAGTGGAGGGACGGAATGAAGAACGTAGCGAGTGTGGATCATATCTTTTATTTTTAGTTAGCAATTGTAAGGGATGATTTTGCAGTTAGGATAGCGATATACCTAAATGCCCCACTTGGTTGATGAAACGGAAAGATAGTTGAATGCATCTGAATTAAAGACTCACATCCCTGCTAAATGATGTAGTTGTGAGATTAATTTCGGTAGATGACTTAGAGGGTGACCATTCTCGGGTTATTATATCAACCCCGTAGATCAACAATCACGATAAACACCAATACTTGCTAGAAACCATAGTTATGCATGAATGTGAAGTAAATGCCTCAACCCTGGACCTCTCCATATATTGTTTTCCATCCAAATTTCATATCGTTATTATTTTTAGTATTTATTTTACAAAAGAAAAGCTCAAACTCTTAGTTATGAATCACACTTGTTTAACTACAATAGTAAGAATTAAGTTGGATCATTTGCTAAACACCAAGTCTCTGTGGGATCGATATTCAGCTCGTAAGAGCTACTTTATTACTTGCACGACCATGTACACTTGCATGTGCGCTTGGGACACAACAAGTTTTTTGCGCCATTGTCGGGGAGTTGAAAAATTAGCAACCATCTTATTTTTGTATTTTTTTACTATTTTGTTTTATAAGTGCTAACAACTTGATCTTAGCTACTGAACTTAAAGGGTACAGGTTCTAATCTTGAGCAAGCTGGCAAGGGATAAGGAACTGGTTGACCCGCTTCTGAACCTGAGCAACACTTGCACCAAGCACTGAGAGAAGCAGCACTTCTCAATCAAGACCGGCAAGTCTAACCGACTGAGACTATTCCTGCAGTCATGGAAGAAGAACCACCACCAGCCTGCAGGACAGTACGTGAAGTGTCTATCCCACTCGTAACTAATGTGACCTCCTGCATTCAAAAGCCAGTTGCAAGAGGCAGATTTGAACTGAAACAGAATATGGTGCAATTGTTGCACACAAGCGGGCAGTTTACAAGCCTGTCACATAAGGAACAACAGGTTCATCTACAAAACTTTCTAGAGATTAGTGACACTTTCATCCCCGCAGGAGTCTCCACAGACTATATGAGGCTCACACTTTTCCCATTCTCATTATTGGGAGAAGCAAAGAAATGGTTGAAGGCAGAACCTTCAAATTCGATCACAACATGGGATGATTTAGTAAAGAAGTTCCTCATCTGATTTTTTCCCTCATGCAAATCTGCAAAGCTGAGGAGTGAAATTCTAAGCTTCAAGCAGAAACCAGATGATAATCTCCATCATGCATGGGAGAGATTCAAGTCTCTTCTTAGGGATTGCCCACATCAGCAGCACACAAATGAGGTATTATCTCACAATTTTATAGAGAGTCTTGACCATAATACAAAGATTTTGCTAGATTCAGCGGCAGGACAAGGCAATCCAGAGTGGAATGGTGACATGTCCAGAAATATAGTGAAGAAGCTTGCAGGTATGATTGAGGTAGATGGTGTCACAACATTAGCGGCACAGTTGGCTAGTTTTCAGACTCAGATTATGGCTCAGTTCAACAAGTTGAGTGCAGCTCAACCTCAGGCTCAGGTTAATGCAGTGCAGCACGCTCAGACTTGGTGAGAAACTTGCAGTCTAAGTGGTCATTCGGCAGACTTATGTGGAGCAAATCCAAAGTCAATAAACTTTGTAGGCAATGCGCAAAATGGCAATTTAAACTATGGTAATGCCTACAACTAAAACTAGCAGGGTCAGCCCAACTACTCTTGGGAGAATAATCAAGCTCAACCGGAGTAGTTTCAATAGCAGCAAAGTACAAGAACAACACTCAGGCCAACAATATTGAGGAAATATTGAAGAAGATCATGGCTAATCAAGAACAGCTTGCTGCTGATCAAGCAAAGATGGTTGCTGAAATAAAAAATCAGCAATTGGCCACAAAGACATTAGAAGTTCAAATGGGACAGCTAGCGCAGGCGCAGAATACAAGACCTCAAGGGGGTTTTCCTAGTGATACAGAAAATCCAAAGCAAGTGATGGCAATCACCTTGAGGCGTGGTAGAGATTTGACTGATGCACCCCCAAAGAAAAATCATGAGGTGCAAGAAGAGTTAATCACTTCCAACCAGACAAGAAAGCAGGTCGAGTCCAAAGAAGCTGACAAAAAGGGGAAGTCTGAGTACCCTAATGAGAAGCCAAGTGAACAACCTCGAAACAGACCATTGTTGACACCCAATTTTGACCTCCTTTCTTCCAATTTATTTCGTTGAGCTTCTAAATTATTAATAAATTAAATATATTATTTTTACCATTATTTTCTGTTATTATTACAACTTATTATTATCATTATTATTGTCATTTTTATAATCATTATTATCTTTCACAAAATGCATTACACGTATTTTCTTCAATTAAATAAAGTATTTCTTTAATTCTATCTTTTATAAATATTATCGCATAATTCTTACGATATTAATTTTTATCTAAGCATTAGTAATTATCTTTTAATATTAAATAATTTATTTACTTAAGTATGTATTAATATATATTTTATCATTAAGAGTGTCTTTAACCTTAATTGGGAAGCCCAAAAAATATAAGGAATAAAGTATTCTTTTTAGTCTAATTTTTTATAACTTTTGATCCATGAATTCTGCCAACTTTTGCCCAAAACTAAGCCCAATTCGCAGCCCACCTTTTACTCCCTCTTCCACGACAACGCCATGTGGAGGCCGCCTAAGTGCCACGTAAGGCTCCAACAGTCATAACCACACCCTTTGCACACGCCTCCCCCACTTCTCCCTTGACCAGCACATACCCTCCCCACGTGTCCCTCTCCTATTTGCTGGTCTAATCCACCTCCACACACTATTTCTTTTAACTACCAAAACTACCCTCACTTAATCTACCCGAAATACCCAATGTACCCCTGAAACCCTAAAACATTGTAGAAGTTGCACCAGCCGCACATTATTCTTCCTTTGTTTCCCTCCCATCGTCTCTCTCTTCCTCTCTGCCATGGAAGAGGAGTGTTTGGCTTCTTCCTCCATTTTTGACAAAAAATGACCTTTATATCATATAATCAGACTAAGCTTGGCCGATTTCAAGCAAGTGTATAACTCTATTTTAACGTGTTTGTATAAGATCTTCTATTTTTACATTCGAAACACATCGAATCCTTACACTTCAGTCGAAGCTCGCTATTTTCGTTAATCTAAGTCAGATTTTTCAAGAGGCTTTCTGCCATGGTTGCAACGTTCAATTTCGAACGGGTCTTGTGACTCAATTTTGAAAAATCCCGCCCAAATGCAAATCCTAGAAGCTTGAATTTCTTCTATAAATACTTGCTCTTTCAGCCGTTTGAAGAGAGGTTTTTTCTTGCTGAAATCCCTCCCCTAAAAACTACTACTTTATAGTCTTATATATTGCTCCATTCTTCAATAAACAAAGCCCTTTGTTCGAGTTTGGTCTCTATCGAGATTTTGAGTCTACACACTTATTAATCTCGGAGTTATTCATTTTGAGCGTAGATCCGTGACCAAAAGAACCCTGTTACTTCCCCGCAACAGGTGACATTCCCTCTTTTTTCCCTCTTTTTGTCTCTGTTTTTTGTAAGATCTTATGCTTGCTTAAGAAGATTATGTGTCATGAATAGTTTTTACCTAGTTTAGCTATATATATAATAAAGTGATGTAAAAAAATGTATTGCGTTTAGCTCTGAGTCATGTAGAGGTCCAAACTCGTGTTCTTCTTAACGTTTTAGCCATCTTGAACCTAAAGATGATTTCGTTTTAGGATTAGATATTCGCATCAAATTAGTTTTCACTATGGGTTTTAATGTTCATCGTCTGATGGAAATTTTTTAGCTCATGGATTCCTATGCATAAGCCTTTTTTTAAAAAAAAAGATGAATATTGTCTTTACTTAGTTAAAATACTGCATTGATGATGTGTTTTTCCCTGATTAAATGTGAGGCCATAATTGCAGGCACACTGCATATATTGCTAAGATGATCATGCTTTAGGTTTTGACATCATATATTTGATATTGTACTTCTATTTAGAAATCATGATTTTGGGTATTCACTCTTACTCATTTTAGAAGTGTACTACTTGGGCTGGTTCAAATATTCATAGGCTGCCTACATATTGGATGAGATGCTTAACTCTATTTATTTTATATAATAATAGTCCCTTTGTGTGTGTGTGTTTGCGAAATGATCACAAGCCTGTTCTTACTAGAAATGACACTTTATGGTCCATATAAATCATGCTTTAAAGCTCGCGTTAGTATCCAAATGGATTCCTGGACATTATTTCAATCATATTCTCTCATATTTATAATTTAGAAGCCATGCTCATAGTGGAACTTTTCTGATATCTTTTATTTTTTTGGTAACCTTCACAAGTAATGTGTGAAAGTATGAACCAAAAAATGTGCAGCAGTTTAGTTAAATTGTTTCTTCATATAACTAACTGGTGGCGTATTCTGATGTGGTATTAAATTTAAGATGCTTGGCTAATTCTCTGTCTTTTTATTTTCTTTACATGTACACTTTGGTGGAGCAAAATGGAATCTAATTTGAGACTCTCACAAAAATCGAGTCTCAAGATGAGACTCAACATACCTGCGCTTGGAGTCATTATACGTCATCTTCCTTAGAACGCATCAAATAACAAGAAAAACGAGCGAAACGCTTGGGGTCGCTTATGGTGTCCTTCCTTTTTTATTATTCATTATAACTTGTTTGTTATTGTTTAGTAGCTTATTTGTGTGTGACTTGGTTTTATCTCAAGTTTGAGATTATTTGTTGGATTTCTTTATTAACACTAGATTAATAATTAAGTTTATTTAATTATGCGAGATTGTTAATCTATTTAATTAGTAGTGTCTTTATTTTATTATTTGATTTCGTCGATAAAAGAATTAGGCCTAGAATACTTGAACCTTAGAAAGGGTAGTTTGCTATATAGAGACATGTAGCTAACTCTTTTCCTTCATATATATACACATGCGTTTGTATTATTTTTTTCAAAATAATTGATATCAAATCTTTTCTTATAGCCTTTCTTTAACTGTTAGCTTTTTGCAAAAAAACAAAAAGGATATGGTTTTTCTTTTAAATTTTCTAAACCTGCTGCAAAAAAAAAGTAAATAAATTGTTTTGAGTTAAAGAAAAATCATATTCTTTAATTAATGTTTAAAACACCGAATCGATGAGCAATTTTCAGCCAAAACATGTTTTAGATCGTTCATTTAAGTTTAAATTCAATATGAAGGTGTAGGCTTTTGGTGAATTTGAATTTTTAACACTAATTGGATGAGAGAATCACGTTATTTACAACATTTTCAACTCACATCAGTTTTTTTTCCATTGATATCTTAAAGCTATGCTTATATATGTATTTATTACAAATACTACTTTCTCATGCAACAACTTTTAAATATTTATGAACTAATTCACGAGCTAGTTTTTTGATAAATGCCTTCGAGCCTTGTCTTGATTCGTTAAAAAATAGTTTTAAATTAGTTTAGTCTCCTCTTCCAAAATTCAAACGGATTTTACTTTACTTTGTTTGATATTTTATGCTAAACTGCACCCAGTTATGATAAACATAGATATTTTCAATCTCTTTTAACTTTATATTTTTATTAACCTAAGTCTGGCCGGTAATCGTATTTAGCGGATCTTAAAGGATGCCTAACACCTTTCCTTTAGGGTAATTAGAACCCTTACCTAGAATCACATAATTTAAAGTAGACCATTAATTAGAGTTAATTTAGCATAACTTTAGTTAATAATTTGGGTGTCCTAATTCACCTTTAAAAAATAATTAGGTGGCGACTCTTTAAGTTAATAATTGAAGATTCACCAATATGTTGTATTTTGCTTTGACCCGGTTAAAATGGAGTATAACAGCTTGGCGACTCTGGTGGGGACTTTAGGTTCTAAACCATAACACACTTAGGTTAATAATTAAGGCTTTTTATATTTATTTGTTTTACGTTAATTGCTTAAAGTTTTGTTTATCATGATTATGTGATATAAATTATTTATTTGCTATTATTTTATATAAGCTGCCTTATGTGTTACCGCTTTACTTAAATTATAATTTCGTTCATATTTCCTCCACTTTTAGAAATTTGACAATTTCACACACATTGTACACGCGAGTTGTGTCCTTTCACTTCTCTGAAATTCTTTCAAACACCTTGTATTTAGAGAGTTGGTGCATGTGTGGGGTGAGCGGATAATTTTACTACCGTGTGATCACGTACCTTCTCACATAGGAATATCTCAAGTTCGAGTCTATCCAGCTATTAGTTCACCCAGGATAGAGCTAAACCAACACCTATTTTAGGTACATGCATCATGAAAACTTAGGAGGCTTAATATACTTGGTATATTAAGTTCATTAATCAACCTCGCCCAAATGTCCGAGTGGGTTCACAACCCCGAGTGATGCTTATCATTTATATGTGCATTATTTAAAAAATGATTGTGCCTAAATATGGACTGTTTGCTCTAAATTAATTATTGTATTTTTGACATATAATAAAGCTTAAAGCTATTTTTTTATTATTTATTTTGAGGATAAGATTTGTTTAATTAATTAAAGAGAAAAGGAATGACATATTGTGGCACATTTATTTTTTAAATACGCGTTAGGCCTACCGCTGGCATAAAGAGGCACCTGGATGTCAGGACATTTTATTTAATATAGTATGTTATTTGAATCGTTTGCTCGCTTACTTGCTAGGTGCCTTATATGAATTTATTTGCTACATGGTTGCACTTGATATCTACTAACATTATCTTTTTTTTCTTCATTTAAAGAAGAGTGATTTACATTTATTTATCCTTTATTTAATTGCCTATTGCATTTTTACATGTTCACAATTATTATTATTATATTATTATTATTATTATTATTATTATTGATTATAATCTTTCCGCGCTTAGCGCACTTTAACGATTCTAAAGCACTACCGTTTAAGATCATTATTTTAGGCTCTCTCAAACTCTTAGAGTTTTCAATTACGCTTTTCTTTCATTTTGGGTATAATCTTTTAAAGTTCACATTCTTCCTTTGAATCTCTAACGAGTTCTTGCCTCAGTTATTTTTTTTAAAAAAAATTACTCATTTCGCTCGTCTATGTTTTTTAAGACTCGCGTCAAAAGGCAAAGTTTTTAGATTTTACTTTCTCAAGCTTTTTCAAGTCTCTCCTTTACGGGTTTATCTTCGGTTTCTATTGACAGAACATTTGTCCCGTTAGTTTCATGCTTCATAGAATCTATTTAGAGCCCGATCTACGTCATGAAACTTCTACTTATTCTTCAAATCTTTCATTAATTTCTATGCCACTTGTGGCTTCTTAAATTGGTAGATGTCCAAATTTATTTGCGCAATCTATCAAATGGCACTCGTCGACATTTGCTCAATCTTCTCCATCTACTTTGTTCAAGAATGACTATTCAAAATTGATACTTCTTTAAAGTTTTTCATCCATTCAAAATGTTTGTGTCGTTCCTATTTTTGAGTTATCAAAATTGATTTTTCTGCACATTTTATTAAATTATTCTGCAAACAAGTCGAAGGCATCTCATAGGTCTCCAATTGGTTGACATTATTCTCGTCCTCGATAATTTTTCAACTCGCCAACTCAGAGTCATTTATAATCATTCGATTTTTCAAGTTCCATCCTCGTGCGTCTAGTATCCTTTTCAATTATCTTAATCTCGTGCTTGTCATCAAATTCATCTTTAATATATTCGTTATAAGACTCAATCCTTTGGTTTCTTCTTAAACATCACGTTTTTAAATAATCTACTCTTATCCTTTTGCATGCCTATTCTGCGCTTACCGAGTGTTCTCTTTTTCTTGCAAAGGTTGACTTAAGTTGAACATCAAAGATTCAAGGATAATATGGTTGATCAAATCACTATGATTGACCTAGTTGAAGATGAGTTCGGACACGGAGAACTAAGGTCATACCAAGACAAAGTTTCTAAGCTTGAGACAAAGGTATCACGAATGGAACAAGAAATTGACAGCATGAAAGAAGTGATAGTCGACCTTAAGAACTTATTCATTGACGAATCAGAGGGATACCCACCCATTTGTACTGTCACACCTCCCACTTTTGATTCTAATATGCACCCATCCTTACCAAATGAGGCATTCAACAACTTGGCGGAGACAAGAAAGAATAGAGAAAATAGTGAAAGACATTTAAATGTTGAGACTAATCAAGTTTCTTTCACAAATGAGCTTGCTTCACAATTTCAAACAAATTTTGAGAACCTTCATGATCTCAGGGATATTCCAATGTATGATGGGGTAGGCAATCCCCTAAACCACTTGAAAGCATATCTTGATTGGTTGACAAGTATTGGGCAAGGCAATGAACTCAAGATGAGGCTTTTCGTTAGAACGCTTACAGGGCCAACCTTGATATGGTATGCAAAGCAAGATATATGAAAATGGTCTTCTTGGAGTGATCTGGTCAACGACTTTGTTGAGCAATATTGGTCTCCTAAAAATGTTTCTAGGAGAGTTTAGTCAGGTAAAAGAAAATCTACAGAATCTCTTAAGGGTCCAAAAGAAAAAGAAACTGTTGGACCAAGACTTATTGCACCGAGTCAAAATCAAGCAATTTATCCACAATTTGGCAATCAAGTTTCTCCCATCAGGAAACTATTGAACCGAGGTTTATTGCATCAAATTTACCTTCTCATACAGTTTTTGCAAGCACTCATGATATAGCCGGATGGAACAACAACAATGGTTTCATCGAGGAAGACTATTAGCGTATGGTGGGACTTTTGTTCATTAAAAAATATGTGTGGCCTTCAGGAAGCATGTAATAGGATAGTTAGTTTTTGGGTAGCACATTTTGGGATCAATTATGTACTTTTGTGAACTTAAATGATCAATCTTTTGTATATTTTGTAGAAAGAACTACGCTTGACCTGATTTCCTTGGTGGATACGTAGGCAGCCCACATAGGGACTCGGTCATATTGGGGTAGAATCTTCAATATTTCTTTTGGATGTAATTGGAACTATGTTTGACCTGATTTCCTGTCGGATACAGGATACATAGGCAGCCTACATAAGGCTCGGTCTTTTTATTATAAAATTTTAGTTTTTCCTAAGAGGAGATTGATATTGCGCTAGAATTTTCAGTGCACAATCATTGCGTCATCATCAAAGATTACTTTAGACTGGGGCAAAATTTGAAATTCGCCAGAGTTCGAAAGGGATGAAGATCAAGTCGGAAAAGTTTTGTTGTTCGACATAAGTTAGCCTTCTTAAAATTGTGCATTCTATTCCAAATCAATTTATTTTTCTTTTGTTAAAAACTCGAGCGTTAGAGCCTTAAGTGGTTTCCATTCACTCGTTCCGCGACTTAAGTCATCTTTTTATCTTAGAGCTTCTATTTAAGCAAATCACAAACTTATCTATTTTATCAATCAAAATTTATTATTTTGTGTATTTACTTCCTATTCTCACGAGCTAACTTTCTTATTTTTTAAACCGTTTTATATTTTCTTTAGAGGTTGCCTAGCATTGAACATTGTTTTGGCCGTGAATCTGCATCAAGGACAAACTACAATGGCAGACCGATCTGAAACATTCAACACTGGTATGAAATTGGTGCAAGCACAGAATGAGGATAGTGAGAAAAATGTGGTTCGAAGAAATGTGTTGGTTAATCTACCAAATACCTTTAGCCTTCTTCCTATCACTACCCCAACTTCTAGCTCAAACAAAAATATTTGTTTAACCATATCTCCTTGCCCAACTCCTTCCTATACAATTTCTAACGCAAATGCCATCAGTATATGCTAAATCCAAAAGTTTTCAGTTTACCATGATGCCAAATATCCATCCTTCCACAATTGTGCTTCCTTTCAAGAAAAATAAGCATGATGAACTAGTAGTTCATCAATATTCTAGAAGTGGAAAGGAGATCCAATCACCTTGCCATGAAAATTTAGAAAAAGAACTTCACAATTTTAGAAAAGCATTTGATGAAGAGTTTCATTCAAGAAATTACCAAATGTTTAAAGCATAAAGATTTGTGTGTGCACCCAAATGTTGAGCTTCCGCCAGGGTACAAGCTACCAAAGTTTAACACTTTCAGCGGGAAAGGAGATCCTGCCGCTCATTTGAAAGACTACTGCAGCAGATTAATCAGAATCGAAAATGATGAAGCCATACGAATGAGACTATTCATTCAAAGTTTATCAGGATTGGCACTGTCTTGGTACACTAAGCAAGACTTTAGCAAGTGGTATACATGGGGAGATATGGCTCGCGACTTTGTAAAGCAATACGAGTTCAACTGCGAGGATGATCTTTATATAGCTGATTTGTTCAAAGTAAAGAAAAAGCTGCATGAATCTTTTCAAGAATATGCCATACAATGGAGGTTAGAAGCTTCAAAAATGCATCCTCCATTGCCTGAAGAGGAATTGATCTCATCCTTCATTCAGATTCAAGATGACCCATATTATAATAAGCTGATCGGGACTTGTGCGCGCAATTTTTCTGATTTGGTTCGTGTTGGTAAAGAGCTGGAGAGTGGAATTCTAGAAGGACGGATTGTAGACAACTCAGCAGCATCAGTTGTTCACCAAACCTTTCAACCAGAAATATCAGAAAATTTGCAAAGCAAAAATAACTCAGCTTTCATGCACCAACCGCAATACCATCAAAACTACCAATATTTGCAATCTTATGCTACTTCCAACCTTTGCAATATGCCTCTCCAGAGTCCTCACCAGAAAACCTTTCAAAATAGCTCCCAACAACAGTTTCGCCAAGCGCAATCTAGCTCGCGACAACAAAAGAAGAAAAACTCTTTCTCCTTAACTCCCCTAGATGAGCCGTTGGCAAATATCTTTGAAAGACTGAAATCAAACGGACTTCTGCAGTTAAAAAAGAGGTTCAGGCCTAAGTATCCATCTCCAGACTTTGATTTATCCAAAAACTGTGCTTATTATTCAAATATTCAGGTACATGACACTGAAGATTGTCCGGCACTGAGATTCAAAATTGAAAGCATGATTGAAAGTGGCAAGCTAAAGCTGCTTCAAGAGCCTTCAACCAATAATGACAACATCGCAAACACTAGCACAATCTTTGTTAAAGGTGATACATCTAAATTGGTACCAAGGCATTTGAAGAGAAAGCGTGCAAAAAGTCAAGAAGACTGACGAGGGCATTATTTTGCAACTTGAGAATATCATTCTCCATTCTCCCTCCTTTATGAGTAGCTACTATTTTGCAATCCTTTCCTAAAATTTTTGTATGAACTACGTTTGACCTGATTCCTGTTAGTAGCGGGATACGTAGGTGCTCATTCTGAGTTCAGTCTCATTATAATAAAAATTTCATTTTTCTCAATAGTCAAAACTGGGACAGCTTTGCAAATGGCCTATGTTTATTCAACAAAGCAGAAGTCAAGATCAGAAATCATATTCGCTCATTAAATTACTGCAGTGCCATAGCAACGAGAAGTGCAGATTAAAATCAAAGCTTCAAAGTTTAATGCAAAGCAACCATTTTATCTTATACTAACAAGTTTTCTTTGAATAACGCATAGGTCAATTTTTCAATGATAACGCATGCAAAGGATGACGTAAATTGAATTTTGTATTTCACAAATTTTCTTTGAGTGCAGAATTTTGATTTGCAGTAAATTTTCATTAAGGCATCGCACTTTAAATGATGGATACTTCTAAGACATCGCACCAAGCTCTATGCATTTCAGCATAGATGTTTACTACTATAAAGGCATTTGATCAAATTTTTCTGGAGCACTCATTGGATATTGCTACTGCAAAGGCATCATACCAATCTCTCCACATTGTATTATGAATGTTCACAACTATGAAGGCACCGCACCAAATTTGTTGCACCGCACCTTGCATATTTATTATTTTAAAAGCGCCGCACCAAGCTTCCTACACCGCATCATGATGTCTAGGCACCGTACCAAGCTTTCTGCATTGCAACATGAATATTAGTTGCCACAAATCAAGCATCACATCAAGCTTTCTGCACCGCACCAATATTTATCTTTGTAAGTTTGCATCATACATTGGGTTCGTCCACCCTAAAATAGGATACATTGCGTTCGTCCACCCTAAAATAGGACACATTGGGTTCGTCCACCCTAAAATAGGACACATTGGGTTTGTCCACCCTAAAATAGGATATATTGGGTTCGTCCACCCTCAAATAGGACACATTGGTTCGTCCATCCTAAAATAGGATACATTGGGTTTGTCCACCCTAAAATAGGACACATTGGGTTCGTCCACCCTAAAATAGGATATATTGGGTTCGTCCATCCTCAAATAGGACACATTGGGTTCGTCCACCCTCAAATAGGACATATTGGGTTTGCCCACCCTAAAATAGGACACATTGGGTTCGTCCACCCTCAAATAGGACACATTGGGTTCGTCCACCCTAAAATAAGACACATTGGGTTCGTCCACCCTAAAATAGGACACATTGGGTTCGTCCACCCTAAAATAGGATATATTGGGTTCGTCCACCCTCAAATAGGACACATTGGGTTCGTCCATCCTCAAATAGGACACATTGGGTTTGTCCACCCTAAAATAGGACACATTGGATTCGTCCATCCTAAAATAGGACACATTGGGTTCGTCCACCCTAAAATAGGATATATTGGGTTCGTCTACCTTCAAAGAGGACACATTGGGTTTGTTCACCCTCAAATAGGACACACTGGGTTCGTCCACTCTAAAATAGGATACAATGGGTTTGTTCACCTTAAAATAGAACATACTGGGTTCGTCCACCCTCTAATAGGACATATTGGGTTCGTCCACCCTCTAATAGGACATATTGGGTTCGTTCACTCTAAAATAAAACACACCGGGTTCTCCACCCTAAAATAGGATATGTTGGGTTTGTTCACCCTCAAATAGGACATTTTAGGCTTATCCTCTTCAATTAAATATTTATTCTCGCCCGCTTATAATTGCACATCTCGCAATGCATTATTTTTATTTATTTACTTATTAAGCATCGCATGCTATCTTTTAAATTTCTTGAAAATCACGCTTTGTATATATGTTTGCTTTGCTAATGTTTCTACTTAGATTTTGCAGGCACATAATCTAAAGCAATTATTTAATATTAAAAGAAATGTTGCACGATTAACCTAGCACCAGTTTAGAATAGATGCATCTTTCTTCTGATCTTTGTCGTAAGACATTTATTGCATTTCACACTTTATTTGCTAACAACTTTACTAAGACTTTGCAGAAAGTACAATCCACATGCAGCAACAAGAGACATAGCGCAACATGGAACTTTATCTAAGCAGTGAACTGGGGCAATTTGTTGGGAATGTCGATCGAACTCCCAACAAAGGTCAAGGATCTACACTCGAACTCTATTCAACCTACATCCCACAGCTCGGGGCATGTAGAAAATTTCGCATCAAGTTCTCCTTTATTCATAATCAAATATTAAATCCTCAGTGCTTTTATAACTTTTTTAGCCCATTTCCTTCATTATCTTTACAAATCTTGAAACCAGTCTCATCGTAACTCGATACTGGGACAATTTTTAAAATATATATATCAATCATTGGCTATGCTTTACTTCATTCCTTCCAATATTTTCACTCTTTTATTAAATTCAAGCTTTAATCTCCTTTATATCTTCACTCCTTACCCTCTTAGCATTCCATTCCTTATTTCACTTCATCCTCATTCATTCAAGCTTAATCCTTCTCGATATTTTATCATTCCCAATACAAGGACACTTCTATGGAAGATGGTGTTCTAAACTCACTCCACCTTATCTCATCATAACTTTTGAACTACATTTGACCTGATTCTCGTGCAACCCAGGATATGTAGGCAACTTAGAAACCAAAGTTCAGCCATAATCTTCAAAACATTTCACATCAATCTCGCGATCTTTTCAAAACCTCTATCCCGTAACCTATCTAGCACCTATATCTTCTTAAATCTTTTCAAGGTCATGCCTGATGGTCGGGATAAAAATTGGCTACTACGTCAACTTCTTTGCCCAAAAAACTCTTACATCGTCTCCGGTCAAAGAGGGACAAGCCGTTGACACCCAATTTTGACCCTCCTTTCTTCCAATTTATTTCGTTGAGCTTCTAAATTATTAATAAATTAAATATATTATTTTTACCATTATTTTTCGTTATTATTTCAACTTATTATTATCATTATTACTTTCATTTTTATAATCATTATTATCTTTCACAAAATGCATTACACGTATTTTCTTCAATTAAATAAAGTATTTCTTTAATTCTATCTTTTGTAGATATTATCGCATAATTCTTACGATATTAATTTTTATCTAAGCATTAGTAATTATCTTTTAATATTAAATAATTTATTTACTTAAGTATGTATTAATATATATTTTATCATTAAGAGTATCTTTAACCTTAATTGGGAAGTCCAAAGAAATATAAGGAAGAAAGTATTCTTTTTAGTCCAAATTTTTACAACTTTTGATCCATGAATTTTGCCAACTTTTGCCCAAAACTAAGCCCAATTCGCAGTCCACCTTTTACTCCCTCTTCCATGTCAACACCACGTGGAGGCCACCTAAGTGCCAAGTAAGGCTCCAACAGTCATAAACACACCCTTTGTGCACGCCTCCCCCGCTTCTCCCTTGACCAGCACACGCCCTCCCCACGTGTTCCTCTCCTATTTGCTGGCCGAATCCACCTCCACACACTATTTCTTTGAACTGCCAAAACTACCCTCACTTAATCTATCCGAAATACCTAATGTACCCCTGAAACCCTAAAACATTGTAGAAGTTGCACCAGCCGCACATTATTCTTCCTTTGTTTCCCTCCCATCGTCTCTCTCTTCCTCTCTGCCATGGCAGAGGAGTGTTTAGCTTCTTCCCCCATTTTTGACAAAAAATGACCTTTGTTTCATATAATCAGACTAAGCTTGGCCGATTTCAAGCAAGTGTATAACTCTATTTTGGCGTGTTTGCATAAGATCTTCTATTTTTACATTTGAAACATATCGAATCCGTACACTTCAGTCGAAGCTCGCTATTTTCATTAATCTAAGTCAGATTTTTCAAGAGGCTCTCTGCCATGGTTGCAACGTTCAATTTCGAACGGGTCTTGTGACTCAATTTTGAAAAATCCCGCCCAAATGCAAAGCCTAGAAGCTTGAATTTCTTCTATAAATACTTTCTCTTTCAGCCATTTGAAGAGAGGTTTTTGCTTGCTGAAATCCCTCCCCTAAAAACTACTGCTTTATAGTCTTATATATTGCTTTATTCTTCAATAAACAAAGTCCTTTGTTCGCATTTGATCTCTACCGAGATTTTGAGTCTACACACTTGTTAATATCGGAGTTGTTCATTTCGAGCGTAGATCTGTGACCCTAAAGAACCCCGTTACTGCCCCGCAACAGGTGACATTCCCCCTTTTTCCCCCTCTTTTTGTCTCTGTTTTTGATAAGATCTTATGCTTGCTTAAGAAGATTATGTGTCATGAATAGTTTTTACTTAGTTTAGCTATAAATATAATAAAAGTGATGTTAAAAAATGTATTACTTAGTTTAGCTATAAATATAATAAAAGTGATGTTAAAAAATGTATTATGTTTAGCTCTGAGTCATGTAGAGGTCCAAACTCGTGTTCTTCTTAACGTTTTAGCCATCGTGAACCTAAAGATGATTTCGTTTTAGGATGAGATATTCGCATCAAATTAGTTTTCACTATGGGTTTTAATGTTCATCGTGTGATGGAAATTTTTCAGCTCATGGATTCCTATGCATAAACCTTTTTTAAAAAAAAGATGAATATTGTCTTTACTTAGTTAAAATACTGCATTGATGATGTGTTTTTTCCTGATTAAATGTGAGGCCATAATTGCAGGCACACTGCATGTATTGCTAAGATGATCATGCTTTAGGTTTTGACCATGCTTTAGGTTATGCTTGATCATATATTTGATATTGTACTTCTATTTAGAAATCATGATTTTGGGTATTCACTCTTACTCGTTTTAGAAGTGTACTGCTTGGGCTGGTTCAAATATTCTTAGGCTGCCTACATATTGGATGAGATGCTTAACTCTATTTATTTTATATAATAATAGTCCCTTTGTGTGTGTGTGTTTGCGAAATGATCAGGAGCCTGTTCTTACTAGAAATGACACTTTATGGTCCATATAAATCATGTTTTAAAGCTCGCGTTAGTATCCAAATGGATTCCTGGACATTAGTTCAATCATATTCTCTCATATTTATAATTTAGAATCCATGCTCATAGTGGAACTTTTTTGATATCTTTTATTTTTTTGGTAACCTTCACAAGTAATGTGTGAAATTATGAACCAAAAAATGTGCAACAGTTTAGTTAAATTATTTCTTCATATAACTAACGGGTGGCGTATTCTGATGTGGTATTAAATTTAAGATGCTTGGCTAATTTCTTGTCTTTTTATTTTCTTTACATGTACACTTTGGTGGAGCAAAATGGAGTCTAATTCGAGACTCTCACAAAAATCGAATCTCAAGATGAGACTCAACATACCTGCGCTTGGAGTCATTATACATTATCTTCCTTAGAACGCATCAAATAACAAGAAAAACGAGCGAAACGCTTGGGGTCGCTTATGGTGTCCTTTCTTCTTTATTATTCATTATAACTTGTTTGTTATTGTTTACTAACTTATTTGTGTGTGACTTGGTTTTATCTCAAGTTTGAGATTATTTGTTGGATTTCTTTATTAACACTAGATTAATAATTAAGTTTATTTATTATGCGAGATTGTTAATCTAATTAATTAGTAGTGTGTTTATTTTTATTATTTGATTTCGTCGATAAAAAAATTAGTCCTAGAATACTTGAACCTTAGAAAGGGTAGTTTGCTACATAGAGACCTGTAGCTAACTCTTTTCCTTCATATATATACACATGCGTTTGTATTATTTTTTTCGAAATATTAGATATCAAATCTTTTCTTATAGCCTTTCTTTATCACTGTTAGCTTTTTGCAAAAAAACAAAAAGGATGTGGTTTTTCTTTTAAATTTTCTAAACCTGCTGCAAAAAAAAAGAAGTAAATAAATTGTTTTGAGTTAAAGAAAAATCATCTTCTTTAATTAAAGTTTAAAACACCGAATCGATGAGCAATTTTCAGCCAAAACATGTTTTAGATCGTTCATTTAAGTTTAAATTCAATATGAAGGTGCAAGCTTTTGGTGAATTTGAATTTTTAACACTAATTGGATGAGAGAATCACGTTATTTACAACATTTTCAACTCACATCAGTTTTCTTTCCATTGATATCTTAAAGCTATGCTTATATATGTATTTATTACAAATACTACTTTCTCACGCAACAACTTTTAAATATTTATGAACTAATTCACGAGCTAGTTTTTTGATAAATGCCTTCGAGCCTTGTCTTGATTCATTAAAAATTGATTTTAAATTAGTTTAGTCTCCTCTTCCAAAATTCAAACGAATTTTACTTTACTTTGTTTGATATTTTATGCTAAACTGCACCCAATTATAATAAACATAAATATTTTCAATCTCTTTTAACTTTATATTTTATTAACCTAAGTTTGGCCGGTAATCGTATTTAGTGGATCTTAAAGGATGCCTAACACCTTCCATTTAGGGTAATTAGAACCCTTACCTAGAATCACATAAGTTAAAGTAGACTATTAATTAGAGTTAATTTAGCATAACTTTAGTTAATAATTTAGGTGTCCTAATTCACCTTTAAAAAATAATTAGGTGGCGACTCTTTAAGTTAATATTTGAAGAATCACCAATATTTTGTACTTCGCTTTGACCCGGTTAAAATGGGTTATAACAACCACCACCACCATTCCCTCAAAAGCTTAAGAAAGCCAAAGAGGATGCATTTTTTAAGAAGTTCTTTGACACGTTCAGAGAACTTCACATTAACCTTCCTTTGTTAGATGTTTTGCAGGGAATGCCTAGGTATACCAAGTACTTGAAGGATGTGGTGGAAAACAAGAGAAGTTTGGCGGATATTGAGACTGTGGCACTTACTGAAGAGTGCAGTTCAGTGGTGATGTGTAAAATGCCCAAAAAGCTCAAGGATCCTGGGAGCTTAACCCTCCCCATACAAATTGGTGAAAGTGATATTGTTCAAGCCTTGAGTGACTTAGGGGCAAGCATCAATCTGATGCCCCTTTCATTGTTTAAGACTCTTGGGTTGGGGAAGCCAAGGCATTCCTCAGTTGTGCTATAGATGGCGGACAGAATCGGAGTGGTCCCCAAAGGAATCATTGAGGATGTTCTAATCAAGGTTGGTAAGTTTATTATTCCTGCTGACTTTATGTTCTTGATTATGATGCAGATGAAAGGGTACCAATCATATTGGGACATCCATTCTTGGCTACCGGTGGACCACTGATTGATGTGAGAGAGGGCACGCTCAAGATAAGACTGAATGATGAAGAGGTGCTCTTCAAAGTGTACACAACACTCAACACACCCTCACACTATAAAGATTTATGCATGATCACAGCGATGGAAATGGATGAGTGTAGGGTGGAGAAGAGCTTACCTCTAACTACCTCTTCGGACTCTCTCATGGAGCTACCCGAATTGCCAAAAGAGCCTGAATTTGAAGAACCTGAACAAAATTCTAAGAAGGTGGGTGCAAGAAAAGCTCTAGACCTCGAGTGTGAGCACAAGAGGGGTCATAAAAGAAGGAGAAGATATGCCCCGAGTAGGAGGAAGAGAATGGGACTAAAAGTTGTGATCTAAGTTATGCCGCAATGGTAAATCAGGCGCTGCTTGGGAGAAAACCCAAGTTAAGGTAGGATTTTTATTCTTTTTAGTTTTTCTTTAGTATCACTTTTGGTGTTGTTTTTGTGTTGTGTCAACAGGTTGAAGAGAAGTCTGAGTACATGAGATCTTAGCTAAGGAGCATGGAACACACTAAGTGTGGGGTCCTTCGGACCCCAATTATGGACTTGATGCTACTAGCTAGGCCTAGAGGCCTCAGGGAGTATTCCTAATTTTACGTTTAATTTATACTTTGGAGACAAAGTATGATTTTAAGTGTGAGGTGGGAATCTTTCGAATTTATTTAGGGTGAAGTGCGCTATAGGATTTCTATTTTTATTAATTTACAGGTTTTTGATTAAACTGAAAAAAAATTACATTTTTTTTTAATCTTTGTTTGTTTTGAGTTTTTTGTGTTTGGTTTGTTAAGTAGAAGCACACTTCACCCACCCCTTGGTTTTTCTTTTCCGGGGGGAAGCCCTTTGAACCTAATATCCTTTTTGATTTTTAGGAATAAATCTAAATTTTTTTTCATTAGGAATAAATAGAGATGTTCTTGCTAGATGCTACACATGATTACTTGTTGCAAGTTGGTGTTTAATTTTATGGCATGACTGGAAGAATTGAATGACTATTGTTGGGACATCTAGGATTATTTATGTGACTCGTCTGTGATGTTGGCTTAATGTTGAATTCGTGCTATTGCTTGGTTGAGAGTTTATAGGTAGCCGTCTTGATTTGATCATGTGTCATGTGTGAGTGAGGTTTTGTTATTCCATGTTGCATTTTGGTGTCTAGAACTTGCCTCGTGTGTGTGCAAAGAAAAATAAATAATGTTGAGTTTAGGAGATGATATAAGCATTTCTTTTATAGCCATGTTTTATACCCTCTTTATCTACCCTTTGTGGTTGACCTTAGCTAGCCCCGTTGAGCCTTTAGCCTATTCTTTGGTAGCCTCATATATAGCTTTTCCGTTTCTTTCAATTGCCCGCAATTTGATCCAAAACTCCTAAGCGCTTTAGTTGAAAAATTAAGATGTTAAGGAGTGTAAGATTGATGAAGGAAAAGTAAAGTGAAGCCCCAAGAAAATAGCTTTTGGTGTGTTGAAAAAATTTATATGTTGGTGGTAGGGAGTAATGAAATGAAAAATATAAATTGATCAAAAGAAGTGAATCATGTGTTGATAGCAAGTACTCCTTGCTAAAGATGTGTAAGCTAGCTTAAAAAGAGAGGAAAAAAACAAAAGAGAGTTGGAAAGATAATATTTATGTAATAATAGGTTGGTTGGAGATGAGTTCAATGTAAAGTGTGATGTATTAAAGCGCTTAGGGAAGATAGTCACTATTCTTGACCAAATAGTTCCTACCTGTCCCTTAGCCTACATTACAACCCTTAAAGTCCTACTTGATTTTGAGCTTTGACATTCTGATATTAGTGGAGTACTACACTAAGGGCAAGCTTATGGTTCATCCTATGTGACATGTGAATTCTTTGTGAGAGTGAGCGAAATTTGATTCTTGCACCCATTCTTGTGATAATTTGCATAGGTGTGAGTGAACATGGGTAACTCTCTTGTGGTGAGGGAGCATGTTTGATAATTGATAGGTGACTTATATGATCACTTTGTTGAGTAATGTGCATGAGTTTGCCAACTGAGTAGAGTCAATTCTTGAGGCTAGGGAGTCTTGTAGTAGTATTCATGTGTTTCTAGTTTTAATATGGCATGCCGAATGTAGAACTTGCTATTCATGTAGTAGTTGTAGTTATATCTTGAGTGTCTTAGTGTTAATAGGAATGTTAGAGTCCTCCTTGATGGTGATTAGTGTAAAGAGTTGTTCGAGGACGAACAAGGCTTTAAGTGTGGGGTAGTGATCTTAGGCATATTTATACGCCTAAGTGTCATTATCTATGCGCATTTAGCTTATTTTTGAGGATAACATAGTGTGATATTGAGGTATATATTGTATATGTGTGTATTTGGTTTCTAAAGTGCATGTTTAAAGTATTTAAGGTGCATTTGAAACAAGTCAAGAGTCAAAATGATCAAATAGAGTCTAGACGAGAAAACTAGCCTTGCTAGCTTGAGCTATGCGTATTCTAGTGTACTCTGATGAGCTCTATTGTGTTGTATGGACTAATGTGTGTTATGAATTTATGTAGGAGACCATTGAAGTATATATGGAAGTTAAATGAAGCCTACAAACAAGCCACAAGAAGTGGGGAATCAAGGGACAAGTGTACGAGGAGAAGAGAGCAAAAAACGGACGAACCTTCACGTTTGGAGGGGGCTATGCGCCACACCCCTCAAGGCTGAGGTGGAGGCCATGCCTCGCGACCCCCAAGGCTGAGGTGGAGGATCATCCTTGCAGACCCCATCCCGGAGGTCCACTGGTTTGTCCCCGTGGCCAGCCACGCGATGCAACCCCTCCCTAAAACGTTCAAAATTAGGTTTTAACTTGGATTAAGTTGGGGGCAAAGTTGTAAATGCATATGTTTATTATGTAACAGCCTATGGACGACCTAAAACACTATAAAATGAGTACTTAGCCACATTTACACACATCTTTGGAAAAGCACACAAATTGGAGAGCATACAAGACATCAAGGAGCTCAACTAGGGTACTTTGTTCTTTAACTTTTCATTCTTGTAGTTTTACTTTATGAACTCATATATGGAGATTTGTTGTATGACTATGAGTTGCTAAACACACTCTTTCTCGGGTTGATGCTACAATATGATTGCTTAAGTATGAATTCATAGTTGATGTAATTGTTTATCATGTCATGTGATTGTTTCTACGTTCTTGTTTTAACTATTCTAAAGCGTCATGAACTTTATGATAAATCTAAGTCTCAAAACGAATTGACCATAGGAGTGGAGGGACGGAATGAAGAACGTAGGGAGTGTGGATAATGTCTTTTATTGTTAGTTAGCAATTGTAAGGGATGATTTGCGGTTAGGATAGCGATATACCTAAATGCCCCACTTGGTTGATGAAACGGGAAGATAGTTGAATGTATCTGAATTAAAGACTCACATCCTCACTCAACGATGTAGTTGTGAGATTAATTTGGGTAGATGACTTAGAGGATGACCATTCCCGGGTTATTATATCAACCCCGTAGATCAACAATCACGATAAACACCAATACCGGCTAGAAACCATAGTTATGCATGAATGTGAAGTAAATGCCTCAACCCTGGACCTCTCCATATATTGTTTTCAATCCAAATTTCATATCGTTAATATTTTTAGTATTTAGTTTACAAAATAAAAGCTCAAACTCTTGGTTATGAATCACACTTGTTTAACTACAATAGTAAGAATTAAGTTGGACCGTTTGCTAAACACCAAGTCCCTATGGGATCGATATTCGGCTCGTAAAAGCCACTTTATTACTTGCACGATCACGTACACTTGCGTGTGCGCTTGAGACGCAACAGTCGACCAAATTTGTTATATATATATTTATATATTTTAAATTATTAATTATTATGATTTATAGTAATTTCTACGTAATTTTCAAGTAAGATATGTTACTTCCTCTGTTTCAACTTATATGTCATTGATAGAATCTGGAGAGTTAACTAATTTTTTTTGTCTTCTAAAATGTTAATTATTATAATTTATAGTACTTTTTACGTCATTTCAAATAATATATATTACTTCCTATGTCCCAATTTATGCGGCACTGATAAAATTGAGAGTCACCCAATTTTTTAATGTCTTCTAAATATTTTAAGCTCTTAATTATGGTAATTTATAATGCTTTTTATGTAATTTTTAAATATTTAACCGATTGAAAAAAGAAGAAGATAAACTAATTAAGATGAAGAAAATACACAAGAATGACAAAAATGCCCTTACTATATAGAAGAATGACGGGAAGCACACACATCGACGAACAACTGTGTGCTTCACCGCACTTCTATATAGTAGTAATATATTTTTATTACTATTTTATTATATTATTTCATTACAATTTTTAAAGTCTAGTTAGAGCGAGAAAGTGATTGTTACCCTCCTAAAACTAAGTAGGCGTTTGGCCATAAATATTATTCACAATATTTTGGAATACGTTTTTACTTTATTCCAGAATACTTGTTTGGCCATGAAAATCAAAAACATATTCCGGAAAATGTTTACATAATTTTTGATTTTTTGAAAAACACCTCTTGAGGTGTATTCACTATTTTTGGATTCAATTTTTTCTCTCACTTTATTTTTTAATACTATACTAACTCAATAGTCTAAAATATTTTTGAAAATACTATGACCAAACATAACTCCAACTCTATTTTTAACTTTAAAGTGAATACCAAATAAAGTGAATACGTTTTGGATTTTTATGAACAAATGGATCCTAATTAACCCCGCACCGAAGGACTTCCCAAACACCCCACCCCCGGGCCATACCCCGGACTGTTGCTTACTCTATCTCTCCCTCGCTAACAGCTCAAGAAAAACGGCCTTTTCTATTTTTAGTAACCAAACTCTGAATAAAAAACGTCTAAATAAATGGGTTACGCCACCCATTTTCTTTTCCCCCAAGTCCTTACTTTCCAAATATAGCACTTTCTCAACCCCCCACCCACCAAAACCTTAACCTCATCCTTGTCTAACCCCCCCCCCCCGGTAAAAGCTGGTCCCTCTTTTTAATCTCCCCATCTTCCTTGGAGTTCGCTCTTTTGTTTGGAGTAAGTAGTATCCTTGCTTTGTTGTCAGCATATAGAAGGAGAATTCCAAAATCAAGTCGGTTATATTTGATTGTATTTCCCAAGCCTTAGGGTTAGGGTTTTTTCCCCTAATATATACGACTCTGCCTGTAGGGGTGTGGTGTCACTTCTGATTTGAAAATCTTCCCTTAGTTTGGGCTTTTGTTTGAATTTTGTGAGGTGAGTTTTTGTTGATTGATTGTCAACAAAGTTTGCACTTTTGGATGCTGTGAAGTTCTTGAATCCTAAGGTCAGTGCTCAAAAAGCTGCTCTCTTTTATACCCTTTTGATAGAAGATAGTTACGACTTACTCTTTGTTTCTCTTTCTTACTCTTTGTTTCTCTTTCTTACTTATAATTTAATTTGGTATAAGTGTTAGTTTACTTGTGCCAAAAAAATTGAGAAACTAAATATTCATGTGGGTAATTGCAGGTGTCTTAAGTGTTTGGATTGTGGATTGGGAAAGGGACCGGCAGTTTGTGGTGGAATACTGGGGGGAATAAGATGATTTTGATTTTCAGATATTGGATTCTTGGACTGCCAATAGTGGAAGACTACAGGGAATCTGACACATGCTTGAGTGATTTCAGTGTTCTCTAGCATTTGGTTAATTTATTGGTGATTTTTTGTTATTTTAGTTTTAAATGGAGAGGGGAGTTGGTTTTTGGGCGTCTCCAAGAGGTCAAATGGATGGTGTTTCCTCGTTTGATGCTAGTACAAGGTCTTCAAATGTTGATTCATTCAACAATGTCATGGAGATTATGAACCTTGATGCTTATGCTGGATGGTGCACTAGCCCTAGTGCAACAGAGCAGATGTTTGCCTCTTATGCAGCATTTTCTCCAACTAATCCCATGTCTCAAAGTTATGCACCATTTGAAGGAATGAGTTATACAGAACAAAATACTGGAGCAGCATTTCCTCCAATGGATACGAATATGGTGGTAAGTACTCATGATGAAGGAGAGAAAATGATGTTTGGGCAAAATGATGGCCAGTTCCATTTTGTGGTAGATTCAGTTGACGGGGAGGTCGGTTTGGTAGCTAAAAGAAGTAAAAAATCAAGCCAACAGGCTGACGGTGCGGATATTGGCAACTCTATGATCCTAAGGTCACCTTCTCAGCCACTTGCTGAGAGAATGCTTAGGGCATTGGCAATGTTTAAAGAGTCATCTGGTGCGGGAATTTTGGCTCAAGTTTGGATTCCAATGAAGAATGGCGATCAGTATGTCTTGAGCACGTGTGAACAACCATATCTTCTTGATCAGGCGCTTTCTGGCTATCGGGAGGTCTCCCGGAAGTTCACTTTTGATACAGAAACAAAACCAGGAGCAATTCCAGGTCTTCCTGGTCGGGTGTTTAGTTCAAGAATTCCGGAGTGGACGTCAAATGTTCTGTACTACAAGGAGGCTGAGTATTTACGTGTGCAATATGCTGTTAACCATGAAGTTCGTGGATCTATTGCTTTACCTGTCTTTGAGGATGATGCCTGTGAAACTCCATGTTGTGCAGTATTGGAACTCGTAACAATGAAGGAGAAACCAAATTTTGATTTGGAAATGGATCATGTTTGCCAGGCTCTCCAGGTTCACTCCACTTTTCTTGCATGATCTTTTTTTTTTTTTTGAGTCATAAACCATTGTAGCCTTGAAGTTGTTTATGTTTTTTTGGTTCAATCCTTAATTTTAGTTGCAAATTGTCATTTACAGAAAAGAAAATATGAGTGAAAGATAGTAAATTTTTGTTTTTGCATATGTTTTCGTTCTTTGAACTTGTATAGCACAAGTTTGTTCAACTGCTATGTGCTAATAAATAGGAAAATATGAGCAAAAAACTGGTAAATTTAGTTTGCAGATTATTTATGTTATTGAAACTTTATTTTGAATGTATACACAAACACAATAACTTTGCATTGCTTTACTATTCTTGATGTGCATTTTTTTAAAAAGAAAAAAGAAGGGTGGAGGTAGTGGTCATAGTTTACTAACTCTTCAATCTTGGTACCTGGATTAGAACAAACAAGTAATATTCTAGTTATAAACTGTTCAATAGATTTTGATACAGCATGTGAAATTCTTTTTCTTTCTTGTTGAATTTTAGTAACAGTTATTCCTTTAAGAATTGGGTTCTATTTGGCCTTGTAGAGTCATAACTTGCTTATCACTTATAAACAAAGTGATAATACCAACCTGCTTGTCATTAACTCTTTTGTATGCCATGACAAATATGGGGTCACTTGTATTTACCCTTCCTCCAACCCCACTTACTGCTCTTCCCTATTGCCCACGGACTTGTTTCAACTTTATTGCACCCCAAAAAACTATATTAATCTTGAGGACATATGCTTTTTTGGCTGATCAACTATCAGATCTTTCCTTTATATTTCTTCTTTGTCAAAAGTTTATGCCAACAGTGAGTCAGAGCACATTGACTCACAGTATGTAAGTTAGTTTGTATATAAGTACACCAGTACTGAGAAGAGTAAGGTTGCAAAATTGAGACAACAGCTATAATATGATGTCACAATATGCACTTCTCTTATCATTCTGCATTTTTATAACTTTTGTTTTATCCTCTTGTGCACGCATTTTCATCTCTAGTTGCATCCTATTTTTTTAAAAAGAACTTATTTTTTTTGAAAAAGTATATCTCTAGTTGCATCCTTTGGTAAAAGATGGTCTAATTTGTAGCTTCTGCTCTTCTGCAGGCTGTGAATTTAAGGAGCATCGCGCCTCCTCGACTACATTCTCAGGTATACTCAAAATGTTAGTTGTACATGGAATCGACACACTAATCATCTTATTATTTGCTTGTGTCATATTCTTCCTGATTCCCTTTCTTTTTCAGATCAGTAATCAGGCCTTTTAATCCTTTTCTTCTAGTTACAATTTCTGTTTCCTCTTCTTGCAGAATCTCTCAAATAACCAAAGAGATGCTTTAGCTGAGATAACAGATGTTTTGCGAGCAGTTTGCCATGCACATAAGCTGCCTCTTGCTCTGACATGGATTCCCTGTAGTGTCACTGAAGGAGAAGGAGATGAACCCATAAGAGTGCATGCTAGAGGATGTAATGCAAGTTTAAATGAAAAATGTGTGTTATGTGTTGAGGATACAGCTTGTTATGTTAGCGACAAGGAAATGCAAGGATTTGTACATGCGTGTATGGAACATTTTCTCGAGGAAGGTGAAGGTATTGTTGGGAAAGCTCTTCAATCCAACCATCCCTTCTTCTACCCTGATGTAAAGGAGTACCATATAAGTGAGTACCCACTTGTTCATCATGCACGGAAATTTGGTCTAAATGCTGCTGTGGCTATCAGATTACGCAGTACATTCACCGGCAATGATGATTACATATTGGAGTTCTTTCTTCCTATCAGTATGAAGGGAAGTACCGAGCAACAGCTTCTCTTGAATAACCTTTCAGGTACCATGCAAAGAATTTGCAGAAGTTTGAGAACAGTGTCAGATGCAGAATTGGTTGGACAAGGTGCTAAGTTTGGGTTACAGGATGGATCTGTTCCAAGTTTACCACCGATTGCATTGTGTAGGAGGAACTCTCAGCACTCATTAGACAGCAATTCAAATTCTGTGAACGGAGCTCCTTTAGGTGCCTGTGATTCAAAGAGTGCTGGAATGCATGCTGATGATTCTCGTGTACAGGTATATCACTCAATTTTCTAACAAGCATTATTTTATCTACTCTACATCCCACTAGATTGTTTTGGTTGAGTATTCAATTTCAATCAACTTTTGCTTAATGTGATCCAGGTGAGCACATTTAATTTGCTCCGCGTTCATATTACAGTTTTGAGCATACTCTTTCATTTACACTTGTTCTATTTTTTCCTGAACAACTTATATTCCATCTGTTAATGATTTATTTTCTAAATGCATCTATATTGAAGTTTTGTTGCAACACGTTTTGTAGACAATAACTGGATCAAGAAGACAGATGGAGAAAAAACGAAGTACAGCAGAAAAACATGTCAGCTTAAGTGTTCTTCAGCAGTACTTCTCTGGAAGCTTGAAGGATGCTGCAAAAAGCATTGGTGGTAAGCATATATCCATCAAGTGGATCAGTCCACTAATTTGCAAGTATACTGGATACCTATATATCATATTATCATTACTTTATTAGTTGTTGACAATAGCTCCTCCTCCCATTGGGTGTTAATTTTCTGATTCAACTGTCCATTGAGAAAATTTCTTTTTTAACTTTACTAAGATTTTTCTTTAGTCCAAATGTAGGATTATAGGTGTAAACACAGTAAATACTATTGAATGTCTTTTCCTCTGTTTACCTTCAAACATGAATTTGGGACTCTTCTGCACCCATTCAAGACTCTTCTCTCATAAGTAGGATATGCTATTTTGGATGGCTGTTGTATATTGTGCGGGGTTCTATGTAACTGCTTAATTTAAGTGAGAAGTTCTGCATAACGCAAAGGGAATACAAAAAGAAGGCAGAATAAAAACTGAATCCTCAGTATTGGTAAGTAGAAATGTAAACGTGGATTTCATATTTCCCTGGCACAAGTTGGATTTATCCAAATCATCCAGGGTCTTGTGGAAGTGCATTCCAGAGGTGGTATAGTGGGTTATGTGGAGAGTAAGAAATGCTAGAGTTTTGAAGACAAGAAAGACAATGTAGTTAATCTTAAACTTAAACCTACATCATTGCTTAGTTCTTGGTGGAAAAGCTACGACATTTGTTTTAGAGCCAGAAGCTATGGTTGACTTCCTTTGTTCTTTACACACACTTTACTTTTTCCTCAGCATTTCCTTAATGCTGGTTTTTATTTTCTTGATGACCATTAATGCTGGTATTTATATATCAATAATATCTCTGTTGGCAAGTAAAAATAGTTGATGTGAAGTATCTGTTCTTTGTGATATTTTTAAGGGTATGCAGAGACATTATATTTTATAAGGATGAGAAGGAATGGAAAGTAAAAAGTATAATGGCTTTTCTTTGAAGCAGTAGACCCTTTCAGAAGGTGGTCTTTTAAATTAATTGTTGTGTATTTTGTAGTGTGTCCAACTACCTTGAAAAGGATATGTCGACAACATGGGATATCTAGATGGCCATCCCGGAAGATAAACAAAGTCAATCGGTCTTTGAAAAAGATACAAACAGTGCTTGAATCTGTCCAAGGGGTAGAAGGGGGATTGAAGTTTGATCCAGCCACTGGAGGTCTAGTGCCAGCTGGCTCTATCATCCAAGATTTTGATGCACAGAAAAGCATATTTTTTCCGTTCAAAGATGTCTCTGTCAAAAATCCTACTTCTGTTTTCCAGGATGCTGTGTCTGTACCCTCAACTTCAGGCAATGACAAAGTGAATTCTATGGTGAAAATGGAAGAGGACTCTTATGTTGATGGGAACCAACTCGGCCAATCAAATCATGTCAGTACTCCCTCTTTTAAGGGAGGGAATAAATCAAGTATTGCAGTGTCTGGATTTTGTTACGAATCCAAGCTGGCAGCATTAGATGCAGGGTCATCCGGACCTGCAAGTCTGAATGCGATGCCATTGACTGATTCCGTAAATGCATCACTGGGCTCTTTCCTTACAAAAGAAGGATGCAGGAGGTGGGGGTTGAACAATGACACCTTGGACAATTTTGACTGTCAGTTCACTTCTCGGTGCTCGTATTCCACCGCTGTTGGAGGTGATGCTGACAGTAAGATGAAAGGAGATAATGAAATGGATGGTGATGGTGGGGTCATTGAACATAACCAGGACAGTTCTTCAGCCATGACAGACTCATCAAATGGGTCTGGGTCGATGATGAATGGCAGTTCATCAACCTCTCGCAGTCGTGGTGCAGAGAAACATTCCAAGGTCGAGGTGAACTGTGGTGATAGTGGGTCAACAATTACTGTGAAAGCCACATACAAAGAAGATACCATCCGATTTAAGTTTGAGCTTTCAGCAGGGTGCTTCCAACTCTATGAGGAGGTTGCCAAAAGGTTTAAACTGCAGACTGGGACATTCCAACTCAAGTATCTTGATGACGAGGAGGAATGGGTGATGTTGGTAAATGATGCTGATTTGCATGAGTGTCTTGAGATACTGGATTCTGGTGGTTGTCGTACTGTCAAATTTCTTGTTCGTGATACACCGTGTGCTATGGGTAGCTCAGGCAGCAGTAACTGCTTTTTGGCTAGTGGCTCTTAATACTGTAGCCTCATGCAGCTTGGAAAGCTTCAATCAGCATCTGGTACTTAAAAATGATAACAGGGCCAGGGCCACTCGGATGACTTTGAGAGTTGCTAGCTAGTTTACACATGAATCACTAGTATGTCCGGTAGAGCTTTTTCATTCTGCCTTTGAATGTGCTTATTCCTAGCCAGATATCCAAAGAAGAAAAGCAAGAGCATAAGAAGATTAGTAGAAGCCGCATAGTAGGTTAAAGTTCATTTGTCTTCTGTTTCCTATTACGTTTGCATGTGAGATAGATGGCACATCTTTGTACAAGTCAGAAATGAGTTAAACGGAACTTTTGTCTCAAGTGCCGTACCTACTTTGTAAATATGTTAGTTTAAGAGTGTTCTTTTAGGGAATAGTCAAAGCAATAAGTTGCACAATGTCTTTTCAATAAGAATGTGTAAAATTTCCTCTTCTAATCTTAGTTTGTCTCTCTTCTGCAAAAGTTATTGATTATTTTGCCTAGATACTTCATAAAGGTAAAGGCCTGCAAGGGTGGAGCTATAATCAAGGAAAGGTGGTTCGTTGAACACTTTTGCTCGCTCGAAAATTTTGTTGTATATAGGTCAAATTCTATTTAATATGGGTATATATTCTATTTTAAATACCCTTGACACAAACTGATAGGCTAGCCCAGTGGCAATGGGTGTTCAGATTAGTTTGGAAACTGTTTGTTTGAATCTTTTCTTCATTTTCTTTTAATCAAGAAAGAGTACTCATTAAAAAAGAGCAATAACTAATAATTTCTAAGTGACTAATAAACAAATCCTATTTTCTTTAAAAGCAAACCATACAAAATCTTTTGACATTTTCTTTTAATTTAAAATAGAGGTAATATCTAGGAGTATTATTGTTATAATATTTCAATGAAACCTCGTCAGGTTCAATTGTAATGCTCTTCTCGTTCCATGTGAGACAATTGAGAGTATGAAGGTTAAATTATCTAAATTTCGACGTGAAATTGGGGATAAAATCTTTCACGTTTTTCTTAAATAAAATTAATATATTTAGAAACTACATAAAAGGTACTATAAGTCATAATAATCCACAACTCGAAATATTTAAAATACATATGAAAAATTTAATTCAAAGAAAGATTTCGTTAATAGTTGATACTCCAAATAGTAATTGCATCATACAAAATGGGACATAGAGAGTAATATATTGATTCTATTTTTGTTTAACAGAAAAATGACAGTTGAATTTATATGAGGTCAAGGACACGCGTCTTAGTTTAACTTGTTAGATCCAATTATTAGCAGTTCAATATTGTGAGATTAGTAAGTAAAATGAGTAAGAGAGTGAAGCACATGAAGCTTCGCACTTTAATGTCGTTGCTAGGATTGAATTTGGAGAGGCAGGTCTTAGCTCCGATAACGTTCGGGGGTAAAAGTGCCTAAAGGATAAAGACCGAATAAATAAAGTAAACTTAAGCTCAAGAATAAAAGTATTGTTGTTGTATTGCTTGGAATTCAGAATGCCTTTACAAATGAGTAAAATAAACTATTTATAAGTTATAAGGGTGGGGTATCAACCAATAAGAAAGCTTCACTCGAGCCCTAAAGTACTAAGACCAATGGTTGCAGGCCACGTGGTGATGCCATTAGTGGTGCCAGCCAATATTTCCGCCATGCACAGGCGATCTATACGACGTTGCCGGTATATATGTCCTTTTTGTCTCTTTGTCCACGTCACTGGGATACGGGTCCTTCCTCTTCGGCTATACATCCTTCACATGTTCTTAGTGAGGTCCTTTCATCTACTTCCAAGGACGCTCCTTTGGAAGGTAACCTTGACGACTCCTCGCTTCTGCTTCCACTATGTGTCCTTCTCTTCCTGCGACACGTGCTATAGCTAGTTTTACCGAATGCCAATACTCCCTCCACTTTTTTGGGCATCGGGTTAGACATGACTAGGGGTGGGCATGGTAGATATGGTTCAATATTTGAAAGTTCGGTATGATAATTTTAATATTCGATTTTAAAAACTATTATACCATTACCATACCAAATTAATTTGATATGGTTCGGTATTTTGAAGTTTGATTTCGGTATTTTGCGGTATGGTCAATCAGTAACCATAGTTTGTTCAACTTCGACTAATATATACTCGTATAACAGAGTATTATGACTTTGACTTTTCAAAAAAGGTCTCAATTGTATCATACTAACACATTACACATGTAGAAATATATGTTCAAAAAAAGTACAAACAACTCCTTTCGTTAATCAATTACATTTAAAAAAAATTTCAATCAAAATAGAGTAGTCAAAGTTTCAACTTCTAAACGTTTAGTTTATACTAATACTAGGTTGTACATTTGTTAGTATTTTAATAATATATATATATATATATATATGCTATTTATATAACTATATACTTCGGTGTGGTATTTTATATTTTGGTATGTTATTTTTAAATACTGAATATCACATCGAATACCAAAAAAATTTAAAATATATACTGTACACCATACCAAATACCATAATACCAAAATTGCAGTATCAAAAATTTCAGTATGGTATGGTAATTTGGCATGTACCATACCATGCCCACCCTAGACATGACTAGGAAGCGGGAAGATAAACTTTTACGGTCTTCATCGGTTACTCTTTGTCGAGCCTGCTTTGATCTACGCAAAAAATGCCAACACTACCGCATTAAATATACTTGCCACATGTTTCTTGATTGTTGACCTGACGATTGAGCGCCACCTCAAGCAGAGAAGAAACCCTTGTTTTGATGCCTATAAATTTGGGGATTTTCATTCTATCTTAATTTTGTGTGATTTTTCTCAAACTTTCTCTACCATTCTTGGGCCTTTCTCGTGGCTTCCAAACTTCCTGGATTCCAATTCATCTCTTGACCTTTACTTTTGTTGTTCCTCTCCTCTTAGCTGCACCATGTCTTCATTGTTTTCTAGCTTCGTCAAAACTTCCTTCCCTAGGAGTGGTTCAAAGAAGAAAGACAGTAAAAACAACAATGCCACACTAGGACATGAGATAGGGTGATTGGTGATTATGCTTATCTGATAAAAGAGACTGATATTCCCATTGTTCGGTGCGATTACAATTGGCCGAAATTTGTATTACCTCTCCCAAACCTGGCTACTCATTTGTCCATATTTACCCATTTTCCATGGGTTTCGGCGATTCTTCAATCGATGAGATGATCATCTTATTCTGCCATACTTTTAACTTATGCCTAGGATAACTTGGGCTCGGGGTTTGGAGAGTTGTGGCATGTATTTGAGATTTGTCCATTGAAACGAAACAATCCTTTACAGTGACCCATCTTTTGCTTTTTTATTCCCCTCAAATTATCCGTGGGGGATTCGTAAAGTTGGTGGGCAGAGGGAAGAATTCCATCTTCAAAAGTCTCAACGATGCTCATGACCATGTCTGGATTGAGTAGTTTGCTATTGTAGCTATCGTGGATCTTTCCAGCTCACCGCTTCTGAAGTTGTGAAACCTATTTCGTAAGCTTTATATATTTGTTTATTTCCTTCCTAACCAATCTTTTCTTGGTTTCTTATTGTCGCCTTATTTAGAAGTATATTGTTCAGCGCCCTCTTGGCATCCAGATATCAAATTTCCCATCCGAGAATGGGTCCAGAAGATTTTGAGCATTACTGTGATTGATGATCAGATGTGGAGGCAAACGGAAGGGATCCAGGGATGGAGAGCAAAGAATCACGATATATCTCCCCTCGTGTTCTGACACATTGTGATTTCCTCCTCAACCTTTCGTACTTATTTTATCCTGTGTGCATGTATCACAAAAGTTCCGTCTTTCTTGAGTCCGACAGTGATTACCATCCTCGCGAGTGAAATTCATCAACACGCTAGCCGAGATTGTTTGATCCGGCCTTCCAATCTAGCAACCTCTGAAGCCGGTGGAGTAGTGGGTTTTAAGTCTTAATCCCTTAAAGGAAAAGAAGCGAACAAGCTTCTCCTACCCCTCAGGGAAGGTGGCCAAATATTTCCTCCTCAAAGGTGGATGTTTATATCGTGCTATTTGGGGACTTCGATGGTAAGGGTTTTGAAAGTTCTGGTTTCGAGGGGTCATGTGAAGATGGGTCCTCTTTAGTGAGAAAGAAGGGAAGATCTGCGACTCTCGCTGAGGTTCTGGATGATACCAATCACTTGGTTTTTCAACTAGACCACGTAGTTTGAGTGAGTCCACTTCAGTTCTCACTCTTCATCCCTAATGGGACAAATTTGGGCGTCGGAGCCATTCCTTTCGATTGTTCTCCTTCGACCCCCATTCGTCCTGAGGTTTCGAGGAGTAAAAAACCATTCATGGTTGTTCAGAAAAAAGGAGACCTTTAGTACTTTGAGAAAAAACCAAGGGGCCAAGTCCTCCTAGAATCCATGGTGGGCCTATTCCTGCACACAAAAGGACAAATCCTCCCAGAGTCCCTGGTGGGTAAGCTTCTGCGGCTGCCATAGTTTTGGGTGTGTACTGCAGACATCATCTAATTTGGTGACCCTTACACATTGGTTGGTAGTTACTCGACTGCTGTGCATGATCCTTCGCGGAGGCGTTCCGTCATTCTATCGATCCCAGAAGTGGTCAATCTTCTGGCCCGTCCCATGGAGGTTATTAGCTATTTGAAACCTTTGATCGCTCCTCGAGACCAGCGGAGGATGGACACTATTTCCTCTTCCTTCCTTCTAAATGACAGTGCACATTCCAGTGCTAAAGTGCCAGAAAGCACCAAAAAGAGAAGGTAAAAGGGAGGTATGGTTTACTCGTTTTATTTCTTCCTATCATAAATCAAGTGATTTAGAATGTCGAGTCTCGAAGCTCTGAAAGGTTTGAACGACAAGCTCTGAAAGGTTTGAACGACAAGCTCTGAAGTCATAAAATAATTGCCGCTAATGATAAGGCCAAGATTGAGGACATTTTTTATAGGAAAATAGATGAGCCAAATGCTGTTGCATTCTTTGAATACGTTAACTAAGACTTTTTCTAGGATCAAAAACCTTTGATAAGAGCCTTCGGATTCCAAATTATGCGAGCTACACTTTTTTTCCTTTGACTTGTTTTTGTCCCGGTTGGGTTTTTCAGGCAAGGTTTTAACGAGTTAGAAGCAAACACATTATGGGTTTGTTGAGCGTCTATCTTTGACCCAAGGTACAAGAATATAACAAGTTTTTGGAGCTTCAGTTGCTTAAAACCCCAAACACTAGGGAGAGAGTAGGCCGGATTGGAACAAGAAGGGTCAAAAACCATCGTCCAAAGAGAAAGGAAAGAATGGAGATGTCGACACAAAGAATAATTAGTGTTTTTTTTCTTTTCACCATGTAAAAGAGCTAGAACCAGTTGACCACCAACTATGGCAACTCGGACACAACTAAAAATTATAATTACTCATCTTAGTAAGATAAAGTTGAGGCATAAACACCCCGAGCATCTGAATTAATTTCAATATGTTTTGACATAAAGGATGATGGATGTCCAAAAGATCTGCCTATTTACCGAAACAAATGAAACATAATTCTGAACGAGGAATCAAGAATTTTGAAAAGAAACTCCAATCCTAGATTAATGCTGAAAAAGATATAAATAGCACCAGGGATTAGCATAGGAAACAAAGTAACCCTGATTGCGAATGAGGTATCAAGAATTCTCAAAAGAAACTCCATTTCCAGAACAATGCAAAAAAGATATAATAGTACTAGGGACTAACTTCGTAAATAAAGACAAAAACCTCAAATCACATTGAATAAGGGACTCATGACTAATCGAAAAAGTCCCAAGGAGACCTAGCTTCTAAAAATAATAATAAAAGGTCCTACAGAATGATCACCCAGAGCAACTACCCAAGCATAACCAATAACATGCCCAAAAAACAACAAATATCGTAAAAATTACTTAAAACTCCTAAGCCAAAGATGATTAAGCAGGAAACATATTTCTTGTGAAATTATTGTGCCCAAAGTAAGCAGGAAATTTCCTAACGTAAAATTACCATTTTTGTAAAAAAGACCATGAATAGCACAGTCAATAAAAAGAGGACAAAAATCCTAAACCAGATAAATTTTATGACACCCCGATTCAAAAAAACTAAGAAATGACTATAAAAGAAGTGTCGAGATTAAAGAAAATTGGTTGATAACTTTCTTCAGTTATTATATAAAAATCCAAAACTTACTACTTTGACAAAACTCGTCGCATGCTACTGGGAAATTTGTCTTAAAAAATCCATTAATTCCAAGAACCCGATTCAAAAAGGCTCAAGAGTAAAATCCTCGCAAAAAGTGTTTTCATCATAAGGGAGTTAATATTCTGCTAAATAACGAATGCAAAAATTAAAATAAAAAAGTTTAGACATCAATATAAATGGCATACAAAGTCCTGATATAAATCACATGTGTGGAAAACCCGAAAGCATAAAAGGTTATGCTTGAGATATACAGACTGAAAAAACTGAAAGAGTAAACCAGAGCTCTTCATTAATATAACTAAAAAATGGATAACAAAACATAAATCCAAAAAGGATTACATACAAAAAACATAAAAAGGATTACATAACCAAAATTCAAAAAGGATTACATACAGAAAATCCAAAAAGGACTACATGTGAAAACTCGTAAATAGTTACGTAATATGAAAATAAGATAAGTTACTTATATCTCGAAGAGGAAAGCCTTCATGATATAATAGGTACTGTGGTACACTTGAAGCCCACATATTTGCAGAACTGAGAGGAGGTTCGGATCCACTCCTATTGTTAAACATAAATCCATCTCTATCGAAGTTGTTGAGATGAAAATCACAGTAGGATATGGTCCTCGATTCCAGGACTTCCGAGGAGTACAAGTCAGAGGTGTTCAGGTGCCTCCACCAATATCATCCTCGGACTCACCCTCAACTTCTTCCACGCCTTCATCGACAACCTCAAGAATTGACAAGAAAAATGATAACAAAAGGATGAGGTAGAAGTTGGGAAAAAAGTAAAGCATGAGCCTAAGGTATGCCATGGGATATAAGAAAGTCGGTAACAAAAGAGCAAAATTCTCCTTTTTTTTTCTAAGAAACATAGTGAGAGGATTAAAGGAGAGGAAAAGTTCTTGAAAACAAGAGTGGGGAAATAATTCTCAAGGAAGGAGAGTATTTATAGGTGAAATCATGGTTATTCCTAGAATGGCTAGCTTCAGATGAAACGACGGATGAACGATGCGTGACCAAAAAAGTAAAGGCAAGGTGACGTAGTAGCTTCTCACAGAATACAAAGCATTCAGGACAACTCACCACCTTAACATGTAACTGTTCACATAATAAATAATGTAAGCATGGTTTTCATGTGATTCAATGGAACTCGATGCAGTTAAATCAAAATTTTGTGTTAGAGGAAGAGCTTATTGATATAATGAATAGGCAGGTTAGCAAGCTGAGATCCAAGGAAATATCATTTGTGAAGGTGTAGTGGAGGCATCGTTTGAAAAAAGAAGTCACTTGGGAGGTTGAGTCTGACATGCAAAGCATATATCCTCAGCTTTTTGATAGTCCAGATAATTTTTTTTCTCTTTACGTTCGAGGATTGTTATTGGTGGATAATGTAACAACTCTCCTAGTTATTTTGCGAATTTTCCTTGTTTTACCCATTCTAAACCCTACCTTTTACATGTGATTTATGACTTGCGGAGATGTGTGACACGATTATCTAGGTGATCGAATGACTTTTAGAGAAGATAATTCATTTTGAGAGTACATAGTGAGTGTTCATATCCTGATGCTTCAGAAAAAAGTTTTCAATACGTTCGAGTGCGAATGTTATTTTTAGTGGAGAATGAAAATATCCATTTTAAGGGTTATTTAGTAATTTAACAAAAAAAAGAGAATTAAGGGTTAAAAATAGTGGACCAAGCCCAAAGAAAGAAAAAAAAGAGAAAGGAGGCTAAAAGTACGATGAAAAAAAAGAGATGTGAGAGAGCATAGAGAAACAAAAGTAGAATGTAGTAAAGGAAAAAATAGAGAACTGCAGCAGACGAGAAAAGAAAGGGAGAAAAAGAGAGAAAGAAAAAGAGAAAAATAGGATTTTCATTCCAAATCATTAAGGTAATGATCCTAAACTTTTCTATGAGATTGTTACATAATTCTGGGTAAATTCTTAGGTATAAACATGGAGAAATTATGAAGAATTAAGAAACCTTTTAAAACTTTTAGAGTTATAAAATATTTCTTTTTTGATTTTTCATTTTTTTTGAATTCCTTAATTTAGCCCTAAAATTTCTTAGAGTAAAATTTCTTAAATAACGATCCGTTTTAGCTGAAATTTGATGTGAATTTTTTTTTCATTATAGGTAAACATAATTTGCACAAAAATTCCATATTCGACTATGGCAGCTCGGGGTGACTTTTTAACTCAAAACTAAGCTCGAAAATAAGTATAGCAATATGAGTGTCATTGAGTTTGTATTCTTATAGAGATATTTTATTTGAAAAAATTGTGATCATTCAAAAGTGTTACGAAAGGGAAAGTTTATAATTTAACTTTTAAATTTTAATTTGAGGCAAGTAGAGATTTCTTGATTATTTGAAGTGTTCGTTTTGATGTATTAAATGAATTTAAATGAATAATAGGGGGATCTCGAATAAATGAAATAATGAGCATTGTGTAGGTACCAGTTCCATGCTATGAAAAATTTATATGAAGTTTATTATCGGTTGATAGTATCCTGTGACTTGTGATATGATTGAACTGCTGAAACTTGTGAATTATGTGAACTTGATTATGACTAGACGATCCTTAGGTGTAGAGTTGATTGATGTAATCATGATATATATCTGTTCATATATATTTATACCACTTTTATTATTGCATGATAATTATTAACCTATAGTGCCCATTGTTATTTGTGAAATGCATATTCTTGTTATGCCGATTGAAAATGGTTCCGACAAGTGACATCATAAAAAAATATTAGAAATAATTCCGGAGAGTGGTATTTTGCTAATGAAATGGTTTCAACAGTTATATGGACCTCATGAGTCCCTCATGGGTTTCGACGATCCGACACAGAAAATGGGTGTATACAGATTCTTGGCCAATGCATTGCATTGAATTCCATTTCATCTTCATTGCATTTCATATTGATTTAGTGTTGTAGTTTTGAGATAACTATGATATTGATTTGACTTGATACATCTGAGGCACACTGTGATATTAATAGTGGTGTAACTAATTTTTAAAAAATATATATTTTATTTTTTATGTTATGATGATTTATTTTATGACTAAATTATACATGTGAACAAGGAAATTGTTAGGATATATTTCGTTATTGCTTCTAGAAAGGGCTAGTAATCAAAGCTTGCTGAGTACACATATTTCCGATACTCACTCTATACTTACTGCACCATTTTACGTGCGGAAACTGAACCAGGTACAAGTGGTACTTGACTTGCTACTTTTGATCGAGACTTATTGCGGTTAGGATTAAAGGTCAATTTTTTTCTCTTCGACAATAGTGGATTCTAGAGACACTTTTGGGTGAAGAACAAATAAAAAAAATTGGTGGTAGGTGGGGTGGAGGTTGAGGGTAGGGGATGGGTGGTGGTGGGAGGAGAGGGGGGTTGGGGGAGAGGTGATGATAAGGAGAGAGAAAGAAAAAGAGAAAAATAAAAGAAAAAGAAAAAGAAAGAGTAATTTTTTGGCTTCTCACTCTCTTTGAAAGAGTGAGATATACTCTCTCTGTCACATCAGCACAAAAAGAGCACAAAAATACACAAAAAATGAGTCCAAGGAGGTAATATGACCTATGTAAAGTTTATGTGTGTCTCTGGGATTTCGCCCATAGTTTAGGGTGGTACTTATGTATTATCTCAAGTATTTAAAACATAGTTGCCACTTAATTTTTGAAAAGAAATTAAGAATTATTTTAATTTAAAAGACTTAACAAAATAATCTTTTAAAAAATTTAAAAATCTAGGTAAGGGTTCAAATGGAACTTTTAAGAACTTAAAAATGATGGAGAAGAATCGGAGGGACATACTAAGGAGAAAACTACTACCTCAAACTGAAACCAAATCGGAAGGAAAGAGGTGAGGGTAATTGGCTTTCGTGGCTGCTTCTGCTTCCCAAGTAGCTCCCTCAACTAGCTGATTTCTCCAAAGGACCTTTACTGAAGCGACTTCTTTGTTTCTCAACCTCCGAATTTGACGATCAAGAATCTCCACAGGGACTTTCTCATAAGTGAGGATATCCTTCACACTCACATTCTCCAAAGGAATAATCAAGGTCAGATCACCAACACACTTTTTCAACAAGGAAATATGAAAAACTGGATGAACCGCCTCTAAAGCCATTGGCAACTCCAACGCATAAGTAACACTACCAAATCTTCTCAAAATTTGATAAGGACCTACATAGCGGGGACTAAGTTTCACTTTCTTACCAAACCTCATCACACCCTTCATGGGTGACATCTGCAGAAATACCCAATCGTCAACTTCAAACTCCAACTCTCTTCTCCTCACGTCTGCATATGATTTCTGTCGACTCTGAGCAATTTTCAAACTCTACCTAATAATCTAAAACTTCTCCATAGTCTTATGAACCAAATCTAGAGCAATAAAAGCTACCTTACCTACCTCAAACCAACCAATAGGAGATCTACACCTCCACCCATAAAGTGCATCATAAGGAGCCATCTCGATGCTAGAATGGAAGCTGTTGTTGTAGGCAAACTCGATAAGAGATAAGTGATTATACCAACTACCTTTGAAATCAATAACACAATCTCTAAACATATCCTCCAAAGTCTGAATAGTATGTTCTTCCAGGCCATCAGTCTGGGAGTGGAAAGATATGCTAAGCATAACCTGAGTACCAAGACCTTTCTGAAATGACCTCTAAAACTGGGATGTAAACTGAGTACCCCTATCCGAAATGATAGACAATGGAACACCATGCAATCTGACTATCTCCCAAATTTAGAGTCTGGCATAATCCTCTGCTGAATCCGTAGTCTTGACAGACAAGAAGTGGGCTGACTTAGTCATCCTATCGATAACCACCCAAATAGAATTATGTTACCTTCGAGTATGAGGCAAACCTGTAATAAAGTCCATATTGATCACCTTCCACTTCTAAGTAGGAAGATCAATATCCCGAGTCATACCACCCGGTCTTTGATGCTCTACCTTCACTTGCTGACAGCTGGGACACTTAGCTACAAAACCTGCTATGTCCCTCTTCATTCCATTCCACCAATAGACTTCCCACAGGTCTCGGTACATCTTGGTGGCACCGGGGTGTATAGAATACCTGGAGCTATTAGCCTCTGTCAAAATCCACTTTCTCAACCCATCTATGTCAGGAACACAGAATCGACTCTAATATCAAAGCACACCATCTCCCCCTTTGGAGAAAACCTCTACCCTTTGCTGATGGACTGCACCCTTCAACTGGTGCAAAATAAGATCACTGTCTTGCCTTTCTTTTACTTCAGCCACCAAAGATGATTCAGAACCATTCGAAATAATAACACCACCTTCTGTCGAATCCATAAGGCGAACTCCTAATTGCGCAAGTCGATGAACATCCTTGGCCAATTCCTTTTTTTCGTCCTCCACCAAAAACACTATAGACAATCTACTAAGTGCATCCGCCATTATATTGGCCTTACCCAGATGGTAAATCACACTCATATCATAATCCTTAAGAAGCTCAAGTCATCTCCTTTGATTAAGATTTAATCCCTTCTGAGTGAACACATACTGAAGACTCTTATGATCGGTTAACACATCCACATGAACACCATACAAGTAGTGTCTCCAATTCTTCAAAGCAAAACCAACAGCCGCTAACTAAAGATCATGAGTAAGGTAGTTATTATCATGAATCTTAAGTTGTCTAGAAGCATAAGCAATAACCTTACCACACTGTATAAAAACACAACCCAAAATGATCCTAGAAGTATCACAATACACCACAAAGTTATCTGAGCCCTCGGGTAGAGTTAACGCTAGAGTTGTGGTCAACCTAGTCTTCAATTCCTAAAAGTTCTTCTCACATAGATCAGACTATTGGAATTTTACCTTTTTCTGAGTCATCCGAGTCAATGTAGCAGCAATGGAAGAAAACCCTTCCACAAATCTCATGTAGTAACCATCCAAACCCAAAAAGCTCCTAATATCAGACGACGAGTGGGTCTAGGCCAGTTCCTCACTGCCTCAATCTTCTGCAAATCAACTCGAATACCATCTCTAGTCACAATATGACCCATAAAAGCAACAGACTGTATCCAAAACTCATACTTGCTAAACTTAGCAAACAATTGTCTATCCTTGAGTGTTTACAACACAACTCTCAAATGGTCTGCATGCTCCTCCTCACTCTGAGAGTAGATAAGAATATCATCAATGAAAACAATCACAAACATATCAAAATAATGTTTAAACACATGACTCATCAAATCCATAAAGGCTACAGGAATATTTGTTAGTCCAAAAGACATAACCATAAATTCATAATGACCCTACCGAGTTCTGAAGGCCGTCTTTGGGATGTCACGCTCTCTAACTCTGAGCTGATGATAATCAGATCTAAGGTCGATCTTGGAGAACTAACTGGAACCCTGAAACTGATCAAACAAGTCATCAATCCTAGGAATAGGATACTTATTATTGATTGTGACCTTGTTTAACTGGCGGTAGTCGATACACATTCTGAGGGAACCATCTTTCTTTCGCACAAATAAGACTGGAGAACCACATGGAGAGATTTTGGGTAGAATAAAACCCTTATCAAGCAGGTCTTTCAACTAATCCTTCAATTCCTTAAGCTCCACGAGAGCCATCCTATATGGAGGAATAGAGATAGAATGCTTATTTGGAAGAAGATCTATTCCAAAGTCGATCTCCCGCTCGGGAGTGACTCCTGGAAAATCTTTGGGAAACACTTCAGAAAACTCATTCACAATTGGAACTGACTGGAGAGATGGGGTTTCGGACTCCGTGTCCACAACCCAAACTATATGATAAACATAACCCTTAGAAATCATCTTCCTAGCCTTAAGATAAGATATGAAATGACCTTTTGAGGATGGAGGACTACCTTGACACTCTAAGACAGGTTCATTTTAAAACTTGAAACTGACAACTCGAGTATGACAATCAACCGAGGCATAACATGCATACAACCAATCCATACCAAGAATAATATCAAATTCAGTCATCTCCAACTCTACTAGATCCGCTGAAGTGACTCTATGAAGGACTGAGATAGGGAAATTTCGATAGATTCTTTTGGCTAGGACTGACTCACCAACAGGGGAAGAAACACAAAAAATTTCTAAGAGTTGATCAAGACAAATTTTGAACTTGCAAGCAACATAAGGGGTCACAAAAGATTAGGAGGCACTGGGGTCCAATAAAGCATATATATTGAGAGAAAGGACTTTCAACATACCAGTAATAACATCCGGTGAACTCTCCTGGTCCTGGCGAGAGTAAATGGCATAAAGGTAGTTCTGGTGTTGACCACCAGAACTAGAAGCAGTGCCCTGATGGGCCGATCGACCTCCTGGGGCTGCTGGGGAAAACTGTGTCCTGCTACCTCCTTGTCCCTTCTTAGCAGAAGTGCAATTCTTAATCTTGTGTCCAAACTGACCACACCAAAAGCATCCACTTGAACTAACTAAACACTCACCAAGGTGACTCTTACCACATTTGTTGAAAGTAGGGTAAGGAGTCCCCTTTGCAACACTTCCCTATGAATAGGAACCTGATCCTCTACTAGTCTAATCATGACGTGGCTTGGGGGCCTGGGTATGAGTACTAGCTGAAGAATGAATGGGTCCTGATGATTTCTTATGAAATGAAGAATGATTTCCACCTCCGGACCTCTGATGGCTAAAACCCAAATTCTCTAATCTAACCCTCTTGTTCTCTATATCCATTTCCTCAACTTGTCTCCGTTAATCTGATGGGTATGAGTCATAAGTCAAGAAATATCTATGTTACCCAAAAGCATAGAGGACCTACACTCCTTCTTTACCAAGTCTGACACTAAAAAAATGTACTTACTCATCTCATCCCTCGGTTCAGCTACCATGGAAGGAGCATACCTAGAAAGTTGAGTGAACCGCAGTCCATACTCCTGAACCAACATAGAGCCTTGCCTTAAATTCATGAACTCTTCGACCTTAGATTCCCTCAACTCCCTAGGGAAGAACCGATCCATAAAGGCCCTCTCAAAGCACTCCCAAGTCATAGGGATCACAACCCTAGCCCTAGCATCCCTCCACTGAGTATACCAAATATGAGCCACATCCTTGAGCTGATAGAAAGTTAGTTCAATACCATCAATACCAATAACCTGCATCACACCAAAGATCTTCTTTACCTCATCCATGAAATTTTATGGATCCTCACAAACTTTCAAACCCCAGAATTCAGGTGGGTTCATGCGAATGAAGTCTCGAACTCGGGCCACAACTCCACCTTGAGGGTGGATGGGAATAAGAGCTTGCTTATTAGCCTGAGCGGCCATAGTCTGAGTTAGCATATGAATGTCATTCCTAAACTCCACATTTATGACCTCTAGGTCGGAACTAAATGATCAACATTTTGTGCGGCTTGGTGAGGCATGACACAGCGAGGAGGCATAATCCGAAATGTACAAGATTGGATTAGAGGAGTAATAAAGTTAAACTCTATCGCATGATATTGATCATGAAAGAAGTGAAGTTTTTCCTAAGACACCTTGTAGCTTCTTTCTCATAAGTGTGGTGCGATTCACACACATGAAAGAGACTCTACTTGATGCATCTTTTAAATACCCTAGGACTCTTGAACCTGGCTCTGATACCAAGTTTTTCATTCCTCGAGATATCCCCTAGGCATAACACGGGACCTGAGACCACAAGTGCCCCAAGTTAACTCTTCTTCATAGCATAACTTAAATATACACAAAGAAATATAACAGAAGCATAAACAACAAAAGTAGGAAACCATGTCTATATAGAAATAAAGTCTAAGAGTACCAACTTAGGAATACAAAATACAAGAATCTAGCTGTGTCTGAAGCCTCTAACTGACATACGAAGTTGCTGGGACAAGACCCCACCTAACTCAGAGATCTGAAAGAAGAACATAATAGTAATAAGTCTAGTACTAGCCCTTAAATAAAGAGTACTCACCAATAGAAGCTGGATATCCGGCATCGTCTAGCCACGAGCCTGAGAAAGGGAGCCTGGATCTGCATCAAAGAAGGATGCAGCGCAAAATATGCGTTAATACTATAGGATGTACTGAATATGTGAGATATGCATGAATATAGTAAAAACGTACTTAAGACATAATTAAAAATTGGTTTCATACATCATAAGAAAAATCATAAGTAACATCGTAGTTTGAACATAAAATGAGAAATAGAAAAACATAAGACTTAAAGCATTCATACGGAGTTTCTCTTAACTGATATAAACTATGATGAGCTACATGGAGTCCAGTGTCATACACCCACACCGAAAAAGATTGTCCTAACCATCTAAGGTTAGAACCATATCTACCAGGATCCTATCATAAGTCACAGAGGGCAACCTACAGTAGCAACATAGTTTTGGACTTGGGTTATCTAGAACCCACATCGCTCGGTGCTAAATACTACTCCCAAAATATACATATAGCTTATAATAAACTTGTGACATATCTAATGCCAAATCTGTTTGAAAAGCGTAAAGACATATCTAATGTCATGCAATTCTCATATCATAAGTCTTAAAGCTTAGCATATCCATAATTCACAACATACTTTCCTTTCAAAAATCATAACTTGAAGAATTAGGTATGCAATTTCATGATAATAGAGGCCATGTTATCTAAACATGCCATTTTTACTTGAAAACATGTCATTCAATGAAATCATGCTAGAATTCATTATCAACATATGGGATCTTGAAATCATGCAAGGAATATTAATTAAAACATGAATAATGAGTGAGAAATTATGAATTGATACTTTAAAATAAGACCCATAACTTCTTCCCCATTTGGGTAAGAACCCTAATTTCACAATTTGATAACTGTAACACCCCAAAAATTCTAAGCTAAAACCCGAACCATTTTCCATAGGAGTCATGATCAATTCCCTAGTGTGGAAATAGTTTTGAATGCGAATCATATTCATAAAAAACTCCTATCAACAAGTTAAGTTAAAAGCACCTCAACCAAAGAAGTTTTCATATAAGACTAAACTAGGGTCAACTTCAAATGATCATAACTCCTAGAATATAAAGAGTTAGGTGGCCTATTATGCACTAAATTAAAGGTCTTCTAGTCTTCTTTCCAACGCTGCCAACTGCACATTACGAGCCTGGAGGAAAAAAGTTATGATCAGTTTACCAAAAAGATGTCTATCTGACCAGAAGTCCATCGAATTTAAAAGTTAAAACAGAAGAGAAAATGGTCCATTTTCTGGGAAAACGGTCCATTTTCCAAACTGTTTCCAGGACCAGAAGCTCGTACAATTCAAGGAGTTAAAACACTTAAGAAAACAGTCCATTTTTGGCTAAAATAGACCATTTTGGCTAAAATAGACCATTTTGGCGATCGTTTTAGACGCGTTTTTCCTTTCTAGACCAATCTGGATTTTAATTAGAATTCCCTATAAATAGGACTCTTAGGTTATTTTCACAACATTTTTTTTAGCAATTTTCTTTAAACAACTTAGTTTTATCTCAAGTCAGTTTCAAGGAGAAAAAGAGCGTTCTTCCCCAAGTTCAACCTAGGGCTTCCTTCTCCAAAGCTTCAGAACTCCTCCACTCAGTAAAGAATCTTCTACAACCAGGTATGTGGGTATTCAGTAAGGGCTTAGTTCGCCCTTATGCACAAAACCTCAGTCTTCTATTCCAAATTTTATGATGTTAGAAACTAGGGTTCTTACCCAATCATGCTAAATTTTATAGAATCCAATCCTTATGATTTCTACATGATTTATATCCTATTTTAGAAGATTTGCACCATATTTTCAATGACTTTCATGATCTTTACAAGAACTTTAAAAAAATGAGAATTTAGCCTAAAATTGTAGTATTTTCATGAGAATAGGTTTTCTTCAGAATTTGGCCTAAATTACTTTTCAAGCATGAAATTAGTCAATTGTCAGTCTACAAGTTCTCTTTGAAACTTCTCATGAGTTAACTTCTCCTTCAGAGCTCAGCTCAGATTGTTAGCACTTAGTCTACATAAGTATGCATGATTTTCAATTCAGTTATTTTAGTAAGAAAGAACTATGCATGACTTAGCAGGCTTCAGTGTACCTTCAATATGTTTTACAAGAATATATTTTAAATATGGACTTTCAACATATGCCATCAATGATGATGAACTTAGTAGGTCTTGTGATTACCATGGTATCAAGATATGCCATCAGTGATTACGAACTCAGTAAGCTTCATGATTAGTATGACATCTGGATATGTCCACATGCTTTATGAATAGTTTTCAGTTATACAGTCTTTTAGAAATCATCTAGATTAATTAGGTTCTGATGTAGCATTCCAGAACTTCACTTTTAAATGAGCTATAAACATTCAGTTTGGGAGTAGTACTTAGCATCATGTTTGACTAAGGTTCAGCGTCCCTAAAGTCCCAGAACTATGTACCACCTACCCCTCAGTTGGGCCTCAGAACTAGTGATCATATATCACGCCCCGAGGCTACCCCCTAGACATAACACGAGACCTGGGACCACAAGTGTCCCAAGTTAACCCTTGGTCATAACATACTCAGATATATATTTAAGAAGATAAAGCGGAAGCATACATAATGAAGATAGAAATCCATAAACTGAAATGGGATAAAGTCTACGAAATACCAATCCAGAATACAAACTAGCTATGTCTGAAGCCTCTAAGTCTAACATAAGAGTTGATGGGACAAGACTCTAACAAACTCAGAAATCCGAATAAGAAACATAAAGAGATAGGTCTAATACTGGCCCTTGAATAACGAGGACTCACAAAAGGAAACTGGAACTCCAGCGAAGTCTAGCCACGAGTATGAGGGAAGGAACTTGTATCTGCATCATCGAAAGATGCAACACAAGGATATGCGTCAGTACTATAGGATGTACTGAATATGTGAGACATGCATAAATATGGTAAAAACATGCTTAAACATAATTAAAACTGAGTTCATGCATAAAGAGATATCATAAGTAAATCTCATAGTTTAAAGCTTTAAACATGAAATAGAAAGGCATAAGTCTTTAATCTTCATACGGGGGTTTCTCTTAAGTGATATATACCATGATGAGCTACATGGAGTCCAGTGTCATACACCCACACCAAAAAATATTGTCCTAACCGGCCAAAGTTAGAATCATATCATATTAGGATCCTCTCATAAGCCATAGAGGGCACCTACGGTGACACGTAATTCTGGTACTAAGGGCAGTGTCACCCCTTCCAACTCAGTGCTAAATACTACTTCCAAAACATATACATATAGCTCACATAACTTGTGACATAATCTAATGCCAATTCTGTTTGAAGAGAATAAGGGTATAATCCAATACCATGCAATTCACATAGCTTAGGTAGACATATCTAGATGCCAAACTTTTCATAAATCATAAGGACATATCTAATGTCATGCAATTCATACTTCAAAATCCTTAAAAGCTTAGCATAGCCATAATTCAAAACATACTTTTCTTTCTAAATTCATGACTTAAAGAATTAGGTATGCAGTTTCATGATATTAGAGGCCATGTTATCTAAACATGCCAATTTTTCTTGAAAATATGCAATTTAATATAATCATGCTAGAATTCATCATCAATTTATGGGCTTTTGAAATAAATAAAGGAATCTCAAATAAATCATAATTAAGCAATGAAAAATTATGATTTGATGATTTAAAACAAAACCCATAACTTTTCTCCAATTTGGATCAAAACCCTAATTTCACAAGTCCATAAATCAAAATAAGAATTTGAGATTTTGCGAACAAGGGTGAAAGGAACCCATTATTGAATACCCACATACCTTAATTGAGCTAACCCAACTGAAATTGAAAAGAAGAGGAGGCTTGAACTTGAAGCTTGAGACTTGGATCTTGAAGGAGTTCTTTTCCCAATTTGGTAGATGAATGAGGAAATAAAGGAGGACTTAGGCTATTAAAAGTAGAAACCCTTCTAAAAGTAGTCAAAATGACCTCACTTAGATTTAAAAGGGTGGGTAATTACAAAAATAACCCTAGGACTTAATTAGGGAAAAGCTATTAAAAAGGTCGGCTTCAGGAATCACGAATGGATTCCACGGGTCGTAGACTGAACCATGACTCGTGGTTCCTTGCCAAAAGACCAAGCTACAGAAGAGGGGTTCCATGAGTCAACAGGAAAGACCATAGAACAAACTACGGTCCGTAAACCCAACTCATCATTTCTGAAGAAATAGGCAGACCTCAAAATTCCATGAGTCAACAGGACGGTCCGTAGTTTGAACTATGGTCCGTAGACCTAACTCGTGGTTCCTGAGAAAATTGTCAGTCCTCAGTTCTGATTCCACGAGTAGACAGGATGACCCATAGAATAATCTACGGTCTATAGAACCCACTCATGGTTCTCAGACCAGAGGCTAACCCTGCAGAAGGAAAACCATGACTCCATTCCACGGCCTGTGGTTCAAACTGCAGTCTGTGGTTTGGACCCGTAATTTATGGAAGAGTCAAAATTTTCAGATTTTCTAAGTTTGAAAGCTAGATCGAATTCTGGGGTGTTATAATATCTCCCCCTTGGGATCATTCGTCCTTGAATGAAGACTAAGCAAGGAAAACTGGAGAGAAAATAGCCCAACCAAATGACAAAAAATAAAAACTGAAGAACAAGCATGAAAAATGAGCTTTTCAACTTAAAACATGATTGAACTAACTTCGAAAAACATGGATGCATGCAAGGATCATGAGAGAAACTGATGGAATAGAATCAGAGGGACATACAAAGGAGGAAACTATTACCTCAAGCTGAAACGAAATCGGAAGGAAAGAGATGAGGGTACTTGGCTTTCATGGCTGCTTCTGCTTCCCAAGTAGCTCCCTCAACTAGCTGATTTCTCCAAAGGACCTTTACTGAAGTGACTTTTTTATTTCTCAACCTCTGATTCTGAAGATCAAGAATCCCCATAGGAACTTTCTCATAAGTAAGGCTATCCTTCACACCCACATTTTCAAAAGGAACAATCAAGGTCGGATCACCAACACACTTCTTTAATAAGGAAACATGAAAAATCGGATGAACCGCTTCTAATTCTATTGGCAAATCCAACTCATAAGCAACACTACCAACTCTATTCAGAATACGATAAGGACCTACATAACAGGGACTAAGCTTCCCTTTCTTGCCAAATCTCATCACACCCTTCATGGGTGACACTTTCAGAAATACCCAATCATCGATCTCAAACTCCAACTCTCTTCTCCTCACATCTGAATATGATTTCTATCGACTCTGAGCGGTCTTCAATCTTTCCCTAATAAGATGAACCTTCTCCATGGTCTCATGAACCAAATCTGGACCAATCAAAGCTGCCTCATTGTAACACCCCGTACCTTTCAAAACCTATGTGACTAAGTAAATATCTACGAATGTATATGAGCTCGAGATTGTGAAGGGGTACTTTGGCCTAGAATTTTAAATGGTCAAATGTATATAAGTGTTAAGTTAAATTATAAGGATGAGGGTTTTGAAAATGATATAAAACAAGTGAGGTACTTGCTCGACTTATCTAAGCTCTTAGGTGACAAGTAGGTGCATCACCTACCTACGCTAACGAACTAAGTTTCGAGGGCCGATTACGGGCAGCAACACCATGGATTATTAGACCTAATGGTAGCCCAAATGAAGCTTAAAGTGTCCATCAAAGCACAACCAAATCTGGCCCAAACAACTACAAAAGGTAGCCACCAATATTGACCACATTTTGACCCAAGAGAAGCCCAAAATCAGCCACAAAACATAACCCTTTTGAGGCCCAAGCAAAGGGTAATTTTGGTCCAAGTTTCTTGACCCATTTTGGCCTAAATATACTCAAAAATGCCGGCAAAAAAGGTCCCTTTATACAGACCTTTTGTTGATCAATATTGATCACAAAAAGCTGGAAACATTCTCTCTTATCTCCTTTCCTTTTGGCAGCCCTTCTCTCTCTTTAGGGTTCTAAGAAGATCAAGATTCATTCAAGCTTAAGGTGAGTTAAACAACTTGTTATCTTGTTATTAATCTACTACATATAGCTAGGATATCCTATATGGTAAGAAAGACATGAACTATGGAAGCCCCTTTCTTAAGATTTAACACATAGAAATTGTGTAACAATTAAGAGATTTCTTGTTCTCTTGTTGGTGTATGTGTAGGAGTACTTAAGCTTTTCAAGGCATCAATTAAAAAAGAATAAAACAAACCTTCAAGTGTGGTAAGTACTCTTCCCATAATCATATTTTTGGATTGAAGTTCGGATCGACAATTGTTGTTGAATTGTTGTTAAGAACTCACGGGACGGCGATCGGAAGCCGTGGATTCAATGTGTTGCTATTGTATTTCGGCATGGTGAGTTGTGTAGGGGCTGTTTGATGTGCTTTGTATTATTGGAGGAAGTAGGTTGGTGTGTGTGTGATGTGTATTGGACAGGGGAGAAAAGTGTGATGATACACCTTTAATTAATGCAAAATACGTAAATCTGCCCGGGAAATATTTAGCTACTGTTTTGGAAAGGTTGCATCAGGTTTAAGAGCTAATATTAGCTTCATTATACCCTTGTGTTGTAGATTAACTTAATAAAGGAAATCCCAAGTTCTGGTAAGCACAATCTTCGGAAGGAACGAGGTATGTTAAGGCTTCTTTATTCCTTGTCGGCATGAATCTAGAAATAGAACTCTAAATCACCGAAAGAAGGAATTTGAGTATTCTATTGTAAGAGAGATAATTTGGTAACTCAAAAAGTCTTAAGGAACTAAGTTATACCTTATGGTGATTCAAGTCACCTTCTTATAAAAATCTGATTCTTTTTGCACGAAACGTAAGTTATCCTTTTTTCAAGTTTCTTCTTTGTAGTGTGATCCCTAATCAAGCTTTAGAAAGTATACAAGGAAAGTTAGCAAGTCAAATCCCCATTTATATGTGTTTGGTATGTTGATTCCAACACCTAGTAAGCCAAGGCTAAAGAAGTTATCTAAATGAACCTTAATAAATAACAAGAATAGCTTTAAAGGTCAATCTAGTAATACACTTATTATGCGTGGTTTGCGTGTTAGTGTGCACTGAGGTGCTACTGCCATATTGAGGCTATTATATACATAGTGTGCACCGAGGTGCTACTACCATATTGAGGTCATTATATGCATAGTGTGCACCGAGGTGCTACTGCCATATTGAGGCCATTATATACATAGTGTGCGCCGAGGCGCTACTGCCATATTGAGGCTATTATATATAGGGTGCACCGATGCGGTATTCTGGTTCAACATGGGTTATAAAGAGTGAGTTGTGGTGTGAGTTAATGCATGTGTTGTATTCTAAAAGGAATAAAGGAGAAAGAGCTTAATGAGCCTTACCAATTATAGTTTACAAGTTTCATATTATATCTTGTTCAGATTTACTACTTGCGACTTGCTTTTATGCTTCTACCTTACATGCCAGTACATTATTGTCGTACTGACGTCCCCATTGCCTGGGGGCGCTGCATACATGCCTGCAGGTCTAGACAGATACCCAGACAGATCTCTTCAGTAGGAGTTGCAGAGTTCAGCCATTTTGGTAAGCTCCATTCTTCCTGGAGCTGACGAGTCATAGGTCTAGCTTATATTTTGACCAGGTTATGTATATGTACAGCTTATGGGTAGTCCAGGGCCCTGTCCTGGATATGAGATATTTTACTTACTCCTAGAGGCTTGTAGACGTGTATATGTACATCAGTGTTGGGTATGGCCTTGTCGGCCTTAACTTGTTTACCTACTATTGAGCTTTCAGTGTTTCAAATTGTTATTCTTAGAGACCTTGTCGGTCTCAGACCCCCAGCAGGTTCAATAGAGATACACTCTATTTTGGCACCCTCAACCTTTTGGGGCTTCGGGTGTTGGTCATGCCTCCCATGGTTTCGGGCGTGACAAACTTGGTATCAGAGCACGTCGAATCCCAGGGAGTCTACAATCCGTGTCTAGTAGAGTCTTGCTTATGGGTGTGTTGTGCACCATACCTATAATCATGAGGCTACGAGACATTTAGGAATTGTTATCCTTCTTTCATTTGCTAGATCGTGCAATAGAGCGAGGTCATAAGATGTTTGAAGTCTAATTCATGTTTTTCTATTCCTTGTTTACAGAAATGCCTGTGACCAGACAAATGAGTAGCCGACGGGTTGGCACAGATACAGGGGAAGGTACTAGTCGTTCCCCGCCTATCCGATTGGATATATTTGAGGCTCAAAGTGAATCACCAACACCAGAGATCCCAATTCATCAAGTACCTGATGAGACTAGAGAGGATCCCGTACCCCTGACCCCACCTGCTCCAGTGGCATCTGAGATAGCTAGAGATGAACCAGCACCTGTAGCTCTTCCATTTGAAGCAGAGGACCAGGACATCAGGAGTGCTATTCAATTATTGACCCAGATGGTAGCCACACAACAAAAACAAATTGGGGCATCAACGAGTGCTAGGTCAGGTGGCTCAGAAAGTTCTAGGGCTCGAGAGTTTATCAGCCTAAGTCCTCCTATATTTACAGGCTCTGACCCACGTGAGGATCCTCAGGAGTTTATTGATCAGACTTATCGAGTACTTCGAGTCATGCATGCAACAGTAGTGGAGGCAGTGGAGTTTGCATCTTTCAGGTTACGAGATATGGCCATTTTATGGTTCGAGGCTTGGGATCAGTTTAGGGGATCAAATGCACCCCCAGCTGAATGGGAGGAATTTTCAGAGGCCTTCCTAGCTCACTATCTTCCATAGGAGGTTTGAGAGGCCAGACTTGATCAATTTCTAGCCCTTAGGCAGGGCAATATGAATGTTCGATAGTACAACCTCAGGTTTAATTCATTAGCCAGGTACGCCCCTGATATTGTGAGTACGATGCGAGAGTTCATCGATATGTGCATGGCCTTAAGGATGAATTGATTAAGGGATTAACAATAGCAGCCACACAAGAGGATATGAATATTTCTAAGATACAGACTATTGCTCAGACTGCAGAGGATCTTGAAGTACAAATTGGAGATAACCAAAGCCGAGAAAGGGATCAGAATAAGAGGACTAGATCTATTGGGTCCTATGTAGAGCCACGAGGTAATGTTAGGCCACATTTTAATAGGCGATCACCCCACCCTACTAGTGGTGCCCCATATTAGTTGCAAAGGCAGAGGTATGATCGTTTTTCTCAGACTGGACCAGGCCACAGTTCAGGTGCATCCAGTTCCTATCGCCAGGGGCATTCAGGTGAGATGAGGCCACCTTTGCCACCTTGTGTTTAGTGCGGTAGGAAGCATCCTGAGATATGTCGCCTGGGTTCAGATACTTGTTATTCATGTGGGCATCCTGGTCACTTTATGTGAGACTGTCCGAGTAGAGGTAGGGGTGAGATGTCCTAGCCTACAGTGTCGATGGCAGCTTTTTCATCTACTATTTGTCCCCCTAGGACAGGCCAACAGGCTACACCAGGTCGTGGTAGAGGTAGAGGAGGAGGAGGAGCATCCAGTTCAGGCAGTGGTCAGAATCGCACTTATGCTCTAGCCGGTCGCCTGGACTTGGAATCGTCACCTGATGTTGTTACAGGTACATTGACTATTTTTACTCATGTTGTTTATGCACTTATATATCCTGGATCTACTCTTTCATATGTTACCCCGATCGTTGCTGGTAAGTTGGGGGCAGGCCCTGAGTTGTTTCCTAGACCTTTGTTGTATCTACGCCGGTTGGTGAATCTATTATAGCTAGACGAGTTTATCGAGATTGTGCAGTGTGGATTTATGACCGCCTCACTTCAGCTGATCTAATCGAATTAGATATGATTGACTTCGATATCATTATGGGCATGGACTGGTTAGCTGCATGTTATGCTAATAACGATTGTAGAAATAAGGTGGTCAAATTCCATTTTACGGAAGAGACAATCCTAGAGTGGAAAGGTAATGCTGCCACGCCAAGGGGTAGGTTTATTTCCTACCTTAAGGCCCAGAAAATGATTTCTAAGGGCTATATTTATCATTTAGTCCGAGTATGAAGCACAGAGGATGGACCAACGACTCTTCAATCGGTTCCCGTGGTGAGTCAGTTCCTAGATGTATTCCCGGATGAGCTTCCAGGAATCCCTCCAGAAAGGGAAATTGAGTTTGCCATTGACCTACTCCCAGATACTCAGCCAATATCAATTCCCCCTTACAGGATGGCTCCTACAGAATTAAGAGAGTTAAAGGAACAGTTAAAGGATCTACTCGAAAAAGGTTTCATTAGGCCTAGTACATCGCCATGGGGCGCACCTGTTTTGTTTGTTCGTAAGAAGGATGGGTCCTTGAGAATGTGTATCGATTACCGACAACTGAACAAAGTTACAATCAAGAATAAGTATCCGCTTCCAAGGATTGATGACCTTTTTGATCAGTTGCAAGGCGCCAAATGTTTTTCAAAGATTGACTTGCGGTTGGGGTATCACCAGTTACGTGTTAAAGGGGTAGATGTTCCAAAAACAGCCTTTAGGACAAGGTATGGCCACTTTGAATTTCTAGTAATGTCTTTTGGGCTTACTAATGCCCCAGCAGCTTTTATGGACCTAATGAATCGGGTATTCAAGCCATTCCTAGATGTATTCGTGATCGTATTTATTGACGATATCCTGATTTACTCGCGGTCCAAAGCCGAACATGCTGATCATTTACGTGCAGTATTGCAAACACTTCAGAATCATAAATTATATGTGAAGTTCTCCAAATGTGAGTTTTGGTTGACTTCAGTGGCTTTTCTTGGCCATATAATTACAGACGAAGGTATTAGAGTTGACGGCCAAAAGATTGAAGCAGTAAAGAATTGGCCGAGGCCCTTGAATGCTACAGAGATCCGTAGTTTTTTGGGCTTAGCAGGTTATTACCGGAGGTTTGTGGAAGGATTTTCTTCTATATCTGCACCATTGACAAAGTTGACTCATAAAGCTGCCAAGTTCCAGTGGTCTGATGCATGTGAGCAGAGTTTTCAGGAGTTGAAGGACAGACTTACTTCAGCACCTGTCTTAACTCTGCCAGAGGGCACGGAAGGTTATGTTGTTTATTGTGATGCTTCAAGGATTGGGTTGGGCTGCGTTTTAATGCAACATGGTAAAGTTATTGCCTATGCCTCGAGACAACTAAGAAAGCACGAACAAAATTACCCTACTCACGATCTTGAATTGGCAGCAGTTATATTTTCTTGAAACTTTGGCGCCATTACTTGTTTGGAGTCCATGTAGACGTGTTTACGGACCACAAAAGTCTACAGTATTTATTCAAACAGAAGGATTTAAACCTAAGGCAAAGAAGGTGGCTAGAGTTACTAAAGGATTATGACGTAGATATTTTGTACCATCCAGGGAAGGCCAATGTAGTGGCCGATGCACTTAGCCGCAAATCCATGGGAAGCTTGAGCCACGTGGAAAATAGAAAGATTGAGATGACAAGAGAACTACGTAAGTTAGCTAATTTGCAGGTTCGACTACTAGACCAAGGTAATGGGGGAGTTGTTATTCAAAGCACAGCGGAATCCTCACTTATGACAGAGGTAAAGGAATGACAATATCATGATCCAGAATTAGTAAGATTGAGGGAGGAAATTCCACAACAGAAGCAACCACTAATATATCTTAAGGAAGATGGGGTTCTGAGATATCAAGGTCGTCTATGTGTACCTAACGTCGGGGAGCTTCGGGAGAAAATTTTGGCAGAAGTTCACTATTCCCGCTATTCAATCCATTCCGGAGCGACGAAGATGTATCATGATTTTTGACAGATTTATTGGTGGAATAATATGAAGAAAAATATTGCAGAGTGTGTAGCCCAATGCCCGAATTGTCAACAGGTAAAAATTGAACACCAGAGACCCGGAGGTCTAACTCAAAGTATAGTGATACCTACCTTGAAATGGGAGGTGATCAACATGGACTTTATTATAGGCTTACCCCGTACTTATTGAAAGTATGATTCCATATGGGTGATTGTAGATAGACTTACAAAATCAACTCACTTTTTGCCAGTCAGGACAACTTATACTGCTGAAGATTATGCCAAGTTGTATATTAGTGAAATAGTTCGACTTCATGGTGTCCCAATTTCCATTATTTCAGATAGGGGTGCTCAGTTTACAGCAAATTTGTAGAGGTCTTTCCAGAGAGGCTTAGGTTCTCAAATAAGTCTCAATACAGCTTTTCATCCACAGACAAATGGACAAGCTGAATGCACTATTCAAACACTCGAAGATATGCTAAGAGCTTGTGTACTAGATTTTAAAGGGAGTTGGGATGACCATTTGCCACTAATTGAGTTTGCCTATAATAATAGCTTCCATGCAAGCATTCAAATGGCTCCTTATGAGGCTTTATACGGACGAAAGTGTAGATCACCGATTGGATGGTTTGAAATTGGAGAAGCAGGATTATTAGGGCCAAACCTAATTAATCAGGAAATGGAGAAGGTGAAGCTAATCCGAGAAAGATTACTAACAGCCCAGAGTAGGCCGAAATCATATGCAAATGTGCAACGTTGGGATTTGGAATTTAATATTAGTGATTGGGTTTTCCTAAAGGTTTCACCCATGAAAGGCGTTATGCGATTTGGTAAAAAGAGAAAGCTTATTCCAAGATATATTGGACCATACAGGATCATTCGGAGGGTAGGAAAAGTGGCATATGAGCTAGATTTACCCACATAATTGGAGACAGTCCATCCTGTATTTCATGTATCGATGCTATGAAGGTGCATAAGAGATCCTTCACGTATTATACCTATCAAAGATGTTCAACTTTCTGAAGACTTATCCTATAAGGAAGTACCAATTTCTATCCTAGATCATCAAGTTAGGAAGCTCAGAACCAAAGAATTAGCCTCAGTAAAGGTGTTATGGAGAAATAATAATATCAAGGAAATGACGTGGGAAGCCGAGGAAGAAATGAGGAAAAATCATCCCCAGTTATTTATGACTTGAAGATAGTATAGAGGTAAGTCATATTCTTATGTTCTTGATACTCTTCCTACTATGCAAATATGATCAGGTTTGAACATGTGAAAATGATTACATTTAATTGTATATAGTTGTATCGCCCTGTGAGGCATCGTGCTGGACTTTTGCTGAGTTTCAGGTTTTTGGATAGTCCCAATTATAAAGGAAACTCTGCCAAAATTTCAAAAATATCCTAAGGGACTAGAGCTCTATATGCATTACCCTTATTCGAGGACGAATGATTCTAAGAGGGGAAGGATGTAACACCCTGTACCTTTCAAAACCTATGTGACTAAGTAAATATCGACGAAGGTATTTGAGCTCGAGATTGTCAAGGGGTACTTTGGCCTAGAATTTGAAATGGTCAAATGTATATAAGTGTTAAGTTAAATTATAAGGATGAGGGTTTTGAAAATAATATAAAACAAGTGAGTTACTTGCTCGACTTATCTAAGCTCTTAGGTGACAAGTAGGTGCATCACCTACCTACGCTAATGAACTAAGTTTCGAGGGCCGATTACGGGCAACAACACCATGGATTATTAGACCTAATGGTAGCCCAAATGAAGCTAAAAGTTGGCCCATCAAAGCACAACCAAATCTGGCCCAAACAACTACAAAAGGTAGCCACCAATATTGACCACATTTTGACCCAAGAGAAGCCCAAAATCAGCCACAAAACTTAACTCTTTTGAGGCCCAAGCAAAGGGTAATTTTGGCCCAAGTTTCTTGACCTATTTTGGCCTAAATATACTCAAAATGGTCGGCCAAAAAGGTCCCTTTATATAGACCTTTTGTTGATCAATATTGATCACAAAAAGCTGGAAAAATTCTCTCTTATCTCCTTTCCTTTTGGCAGCCCTTCTCTCTCTTTAGGGTTCTAAGAATATCAAGATTCATTCAAGCTTAAGGTGAGTTAAACAACTTGTTATATTGGTATTAATATACTACATATAGCTAGGATATCCTATGGTAAGAAAGACATGAACTATGGAAGCCCTTTTCTTAAGATTTAACACATAGAAATTGTGTAACAATTAAGAGATTTCTTGTTCTCTTGTTGGTGTATGTGTAGGGGTACTTAAGCTTTTCAAGGCATCAATAAAAAAAGGATAAAACACACCTTCAAGTGTGGTAAGTACTCTGCCCATAATCATATTTTTGGACTGAAGTTCGGATGGACAATTGTAGTTGAATTGTTGTTAAGAACTCACAAGATGGCGATCGGAAGTCGTGGGTTCAATGTGTTGCTATTGTATTTCAGCATGGTGAGTTGTGTAGGGTCTGTTTGATGTGTTTTGTATTATTTGAGGCAGTAGGTTGGTGTGTTTGTGATGTGTATTGGACAGGGGAGAAAGGTGTGACGATACACCTTTAATTAATGCAAAATACGTAAATCTGCCCGGGAAATATTTAGCTACTGTTTTGGAAAGGTTGCATCAGGTTTAAGAGCTAATATTAGCTTCATTATACCGTTGTGTTGTAGATTAACTTAATAAAGGAAAGCCCAAGTTCTTGTAAGCACAATCTTTGGAAGGAACGAGGTATGTTAAGGCTTCTTTATTCCTTATCGGCATGAATCTAGAAATTGAACTTTAAATCTCCGAAAGAAGGAATTTGAATATTTTGTTGTAAGAGAGCTGATTTGGTAACTCAAAAAGTCTTAAGGAACTAAGTTATACATTATGGTGATTCAAGTCGCCGTCTTATAAAAATCTGATTCTTTTTGCAAGAAACGTAAGTTATCCTTTTGTCAAGTTTCTTCTTTGTATTGTGATCCCTAATCAAGCTTTAGAAAGTATACAAGGAAAGTTAGCAAGTCAAATCCCCATTTATATGTGTTTGGTATGTTGATTTCAACACCTAGTAAGCCAAGGCTAGAGAAGTTATCTAAATGAACCTTCATAAAAACAAGAATAGCTTTGAAGGTCAATCTAGTAATACACTTATTATGTGTGGTTTGCATGTTAGTGTGCACCGAGGTGCTACTGCCATATTGAGGCTATTATATACATAGTGTGCACCGAGGTGCTACTGCCATATTGAGGCCATTATATACATAGTGTGCACCGAGGTGCTACTGCCATATTAAGGCCATTATATACATAGTGTGCGCCGAGGCGCTACTGCCATATTGAGGCAATTATATATAGGGTGCACCGAGGTGCTATTGTGGTTCAGCGTGGCTTATAAAGAGTGAGTTGCGGTGTGAGTTAATGCATGTGTTGTATTCTAAAAAGAATAAAGGAGAAAGAGCTTGACGAGTCTTACCAATTACAGTTTACAAGTTTAATATTATATCTTGTTCAGTTTTACTACTTGCGACTTGCTTTTATGTTTCTACCTTAAATGCCAGTACATTATTGTCGTACTGACGTCCCCATTGCCTGGGGGTGCTGCATTTATGCCTGCAGCTCCAGACAGAAACCCAGATAGACCTCTTCAGTAGGAGTTGCAGAGTTCAGCCATTTTGGTAAGCTCCATTCTTCCTGGAGCTGACGAGTCAGAGGTCTAGCTTATATTTTGACCAGGTTATGTATATGTACAGCTTATGGGTAGTCCAGGGCCCTGTCCTGGATATGAGATATTTTACTTACTCTTAGAGGCTTGTAGACGTGTATATGTACATCAGTGTTGGGTATGGCCTTGTCGGCCTTGTTATTAGCTATGTACTATGATAATAGCCTTGTCGGCCTTGACTTGTTTACCTACTATTGAGCTTTCAGTGTTTCAAATTGTTATTCTTAGAGACCTTGTCGGTCTCAAACCCCCAGCAGGTTCAATAGAGATACACTCTATTTTGGCACCCTCGGCCTTTTGGGGCTCCGGGTGTCGGTCATGCCTCCCATGGTTTGGGGCGTGACACTCGCCTACCTCAAACCAACCAATAGGAGAACTTCACCTCTGCCCATAAAGTGCCTCATAAGGAGCCATCTGGATGTTAGAATGAAAGTTGTTATTGTAGGCAAACTCGATAAGAGGTAAGTGATCATCCCAATTACCTTTGAAATCAATAACATAAGCTCTCAACATATCCTTCAAAGTCTAAATAGTAAGCTCTGCCTTGCCTTCCGTCTGAGGGTGAAAAGTTGTTCTAAGCTTCACCTGAGTACCAATACTTTTCTGAAATGATTTCCAAAATAAGGATGTAAATTGAGTACCCCTATCAGAAATGATAGACAATGGAACACCATGCAATCGGACTATCTCTCAAATGTAGAGTCTAGCATAATCATCTGCTGAATTTGTAGTCTTAACCGCCAAGAAGTGGGATGACTTAGTCATCTGATCGACAATCACCCAAATAAAATCATGTTGCCTTCGAGTATAAGGCAAACCAATAATGAAATCCATATTGATCGCTTCCCATTTCCAAGTAGGAAGATCAATATTCTGAGTCATACCACCTGGTCGCTGATGCTCTACCTTCACTTGTTGATAGTTGGGACATTTAGCCACAAAACCTGCTATGTCCCTCTTCATGCCATTCCACCAATAGACTTTCCATAGGTCATGGTACATCTTGGTGGCACCGGGGTGAATAGAATACCTAAAGCTATGAGACTCTTTCAAAATCCATTGTCTCAACCCATCTATGTCACGAATGCACAATCGACCCTTATATTGAAGAACACCATCTTTCCTTTTGGAGAAAACCTCTACCCTTTACAGATGGACTGCACCCTTCAACTGGTGCAAAATAGGATCACTGTCTTGCTTTTATTTCACTTCAACTACCAAAGATGATTCAGAACCATTCTGAACAATAACATCAGCTTCTGTTGAATCCATAAGACGAACTCCCAATCGAGTAAGTCGATGAACATCCTTGGCTAATTCCTTCTTTCCATCCTCAACCGAAGACACACTACCCATGGACAATCTACTAAGTGCATCCGCCAAAATATTGGCCTTACCCGGATGGTAAAGCATACTCATATCGTAATCCTTAAGAAGTTGCAACCATCTTCTTTGATGAAGGTTCAATTCCTTTTGAGTGAACACATACTGAAGACTCTTATGATAGGTGAACACATCCACATGAACACCATACAAGTTATGTCTCCAAATCTTCAAAGGAAAAACCACGACGGCTAACTCAAGATCATGAATCTTAATCTGTCTCAAAGCATAAGCAATCACCTTACCACACTGCATCAACACACAACCCAAACCAATCCTATTAGCATTATAATACACAACAAAGTCATCTCGAACCTCGGGTAGAGCCAGCACTGGAGCTGTGGTCAATCTAGTCTTCAATTCCTGAAAGTTCTTCTCACATAGATCACAACACTGAAATTTTACCTTCTGCTGAGTCAATTGAGTCAGAGGGGCATCAATGGAAGAAAACCGTTCCATAAATCTCCTGTAGTAACTAGCCAAACCCAAAAAGCTCCTAATATCAGATGGGGAAGTGGGTCTAGGCCAGTTCATTACTGCCTCAATCTTTTGAGAATCAACTCGAATACCATCTCTAGTAACAATATGACCTAGAAAGGCAACATACTACATCCAAAACTCACACTTGCTAAACTTAGCAAATAACTGTCGGTCCTTGAGAGATTGCAACACCACTCTCAAATAGTCCGTATGCTCGTCCTCACTCCGAGAATAGATAAGAATATCATGAATGAAAACAATCACAAATATATCCAAATATTGTTTGAACACACAGTTCATCAAATCCATAAAGGCTGCAGGAGCATTCGTTAATCCAAAAGACATGACCATAAATTCATAATGACCATACCAAATTCTGAAGGTTGTCTTCAGAATATCACACTCTATAACCCGAAGCTGATGATAACTGGACCTAAGGTCAATCTTAGAGAAGAAGTTGGCACCCTGAAGCTGGTCAAACAAGTCATCAATCCTAAGAATGGGATACTTATTCTTGATTGTGACCTTGTTCAACTGACGGTAGTCGGTACACATTCTGAGGGAGCCATCTTTCTTTCGCACGAATACGATTAGAGCACCCCATGGAGAGATGCTGGGTTGAATAAAACCCTTATCAAGGAGGTCTTTTAACTGATCCTTCAATTCCTTAAGCTCCATGGGATCCATTCTATAGGAAGGAATAGAGATAGGATTCGTATCTGGAACAAGATCTATTCCAAATTCGATCTCCCACTCGGGAGGGACTCCATGGAAATCTTTGGGAAACACTTCTAGAAACTTATTCACAATAGGAACAAACTGAAGAGATGGGGCCTCAGACTCCGTGTCCATAACCCCAACTATATGATAGACGTAACTCTTAGAAATTATTTTCCTAGACTTAAGATAAGATATGAAATGACCCTTCAAGGATGGAGGACTACCTTGCCATTCTAAGACCAGTTCATTTGGAAACTTAAAACTGAAAACTCGAGTACGATAATCAACCGAGGAATAACAATCATACAACCAATCCATACCAAGAATAACATCAAAATCATTCATCTCCAATTCTACTAGATCCGCTGAAGTGACTCTATGAAGGACTGAGATAGGGCAATTTCGGAAGATTCTTTTGGCTAAGACTGACTCACAAACATAAGTAGAAACACAAATGGGTTCTAAGAGCTGATCAGGACAAATCTCAAACTTGCAAGAAACATAAGAGGTCACAAAAGATAAGGAGGCACCCAGATCTAATAAAGCATACATATCGAGAGATAAGACTTTCAACATACCAGTAATAATGTCCGATAAGCTCTCCTGGTCCTGGCGTGAGGACATGGAATAAAGACAGTTCTGGCGCTGATCACTAGAACTACAAGAAACACCCTGCTGGGCCGGTCGACCTCTTGGTGCTGCTGGGGGAGACTGAGTCCTACTACCTCCTTATCCTTTCTTAGCTGAAGGGAAATTCTTAATCTTATGTCCAACCTGACCACACCCAAACCATCCACCTGAACCATCTAAACACTCACCAGGATGACTTTTACCACACTTGTTGGAAGAAGGATAAGGAGTCCTCTTTGCAACACTCCCCTATGAGTAGGAACAAATCCTCTACCAGTCTGATCATTATGAGGCCTGGAAGCCTAGGTAGGAGCACTATCAGAAGAATGAATGGGTCCTGATGACTTCATCCAAAACAAAGTACGATGTCTACCTCCGTACCTATGATGACCAAAACCTGAACCCTCGGATCTACTCCTCTTATTCTAAATTACCATCTCTCTCAACTTGTCTCCCTCGATTTATTGGGCATGAGTCATGAGTCCGGAAATATTCATATCACTCAACAGCATAGCAGACCTACAATCTTTCTTCACTAAATCTGATACTCCATATATGTACTTACCCATCTAATTCTACGGTCCGCTACCATAGACAGAGCATACCTAGACAACTGAGTGAACCTCAAACTGTACTCCTAGACTGACATCAATCCCTGCCTTAAGTTCACAAACTCTTCGGCCTTAGCTTACCTCAACTCTCTCAGAAAGAACCGGTCAAGGAAAGCCCTCTCAAAACACTCCTAGGTCATAGGGACCACATCCCTAGATCTATCCTCCTTTTACTGAGTAAACCAAATATGAGCTACATCCTTTAGCTGGTAGGAAGCTAGCTCGACACTGTTAACTTCGATAACCTGCATCACCTTAAGGATCTTTTTTACTTCATCCATAAAGTTAGGTGGATCCTCACCAACTTTTGAACCCCAGAATTCCAATGGGTTCATACGGATAAGATCTCGAACATGGGCCGCTGCTCCACCTTGAGGGTGGGCGAGAATAGGAGCCTGCTGATTGGCTTGAGCAGCCATAGTCTGAGCTATCTTATGAATAGCATTTCTGAACTCCGCATATATGACCTAGGGGTATGGAATTGGAGGATTAAAATTTTGGGTATTGGCCTGGCGAGGCATTGCACGGCGAGGAGGCATAATCTGAAACGTAACAAGAATGGATTAGAGGAGTAACAGAGTTTAACTCTATCGCACGATAGTGATCATGAAAGAAGTGAACATTTCCTAAGACATCTCATAGCTCCCTCTCATAAGTGTGGCGCACTTCACACACATGAAACAGACTCTCCTCAATGCTGCTTTAGACACCCTAGGACTCTTGAACCTGAAGCTCTGATGCAAAGTTTTTCACACCCCGAGGCTACCCTCTAGACATAACATGGGACCTGGGATCACAAGTGTCCCAAGTTAACCCGTGGTCATAACATACTCAGATATATATTTAAGAAGATAAAGCGGAAGAATACATAATAAAGATAGAAATCCATAAACTGAAATGGGATAAAGTCTGCGAAATACCAATCCAGAATACAAACTAGCTATGTCTGAAGCCTCTAAGTCTAACATAAGAGTTGATGGGACAAGACCCCAACTAACTCAAAAATTCGAAGAAGAAATATAAAGAGATAGGTCTAATACTGGCCCTCAAATAATGAGGACTCACCAAAGGAAACTAGAACTCCGACAAAGTCTAGCCACGAGTGTGAGGGAAGGAACCTATATCTGCATCATCAAAGGATGCAATGCAAGGATATGTTTCAATACTATAAGATGTACTGAATATGTGAGACATGCATAAATATGGTAAAAACATGCTTAAACATAATTAAAACTGAGTTCATGCATAAAGAGATATCATAAGTAAATCTCATAGTTTAAAGCTTAAAACATGAAATAGAAATGCATAAGTTTTAAATCTTCATACTGTAGTTTCTCTTAACTGACATAAACCATGATGAGCTATATGGAGTCCAGTGTCATACACCCACACCAAAAAAAGTTGTCCTAACCGGCCAAAGTTAGAACTATATCATATCAGGATCCTATCATAAGCCACAGAGGGCACCTACAATGGCACGTAGTTATGGGACTAAGGGCAATCTCACCCCATCTAACTCAGTGCTAAATACTACTCCCAAAACATATACATATAGCTCACATAACTTGTGACATAATCTAATGCCAATTCTGTTTGAAGAGCATAAGGGTGTAATCTAATACCATGTAATTCACATAGCTTAGGTAGACATATCTAGATGCCAAACCTTTCATAAATCATAAAGACATATCTAATGTCATGCAATTCATACTACAAAATTCATAAAAGCTTAGCATAGCCATAATTCAAAATATACTTTTCTTTCTAAATTCATGACTTAAAGAATTAGGTATGCAATTTCATGATATCAGACGCCATGTTATCTAAACATGCCAATTTTGCTTGAAAATATGCAATTCAATAGAATCATGCTAGAATTCATCATCAACATATGGGATTTTGAAATCAATAAAGGAATCTCAAATAAATTATAACTAAGCAATGAGAAATCATGATTTGATGCTTTAAAACAAAACTCATAACTTTTCTCCAATTTGGATCAAAACCCTAATTTCACAAGTCCATAAATTAAAATTAAAATTTAGGATTTTGGGCACAAGAGTGAAAGGAACCCATTGTTGAATACCCACATACCTTTATTGAGGTAACCCAATTGAAATTTAAAAGAAGAGGAGACTTGAACTTGGAGCTTGATACTTGGAGTTTGAAGGAGTTCTTTTCCCAATTTGGTAGATGAATGAGGAAATAAAGGAGGACTTAGGCTAATAAGAGTACAAACCCTTATAAAAGTAGTCAAAACAACCTCACTTAGAGTTAAAAGGGTGGGTAATTACAAAAATATCCTTAAGAATTAATTAGGAAAAAAGCTATTAAAAAGGTCGGCTTCAGGAATCACAGATGGATTCCACGGGTCGTAGACTAATCTATGACTCATGGTTTTCATTCGTGGTCCCTGGCCAAAAGACCAAGCTGCAGAAGGGGGTTCCACGAGCCTACCGGATAGACTGTAGAACAAACTATGGTACAGACCCAACTCGTCATTTATGAAAAAATAGGCAGACCTCAGAACAAGTTCCACGAGTCAACAGGACGGTTCGTAGTTCGAACTACGGTCCGTAGACCTGACTCGTGGTTCTTGAGAAAATAGTCAGTCCTCAGGTCTGATTCTATGAGTGGAAAGGATGACCCATAGAATGAAATGTTATCCGTAGAACCCACTCGTGGTTCTCAGACCAGAGGCTAACTCTATAGAAGGCAAACCACAACTCCATTCCATGGCCCATGGTTCAAATCACGGTCCGTGGTTTGGACCCATAATTTCTGGAAGAGTCAATTTTTTTAGATTTTCTAAGTTTAAAAGCTGGATCAAATTCTGTAGTGTTACATCACATCAACCATGCCTTCATACCATGACAAGGTATATTGGGTCCTGTCGATGGGGCGTATACATCAGAATCCATGTTTAGCTCACATGGTTTATGTTGGTTAACAGACTCTCGCATAGAAATAGACTCAGTAGTTATGTACTAGCCCCTCAGTTCAGTTTTACAGTTCTTAATCATATTTCTTAAAATATCCTTGCTTTTTAGATTTTATGCATATTATGCTTGGGCCTGAGTACTACAGATTCAATTTACAGTTTTAAACAGCTTATTGGTATTTTTAGCATGCTTAGTTAGTTTATAGTCTATGTGTCTCACAGTTATAACTCAGAAATGTTTTATATTCTTTAGTAAAGAGCCCATGTTTTACAGCGTTGACTTATGCATTCTCAGATATCCATGCTTAGTCCAGCTTTAAGTTATGTTTCTAGTATAAACATGTTTTCTCATGTTTTCAAAGTTAGTGTAGTATCTCACATGCTTAGTACATTCAAAGTACTGATCGCATACCTTTTTGTGCTGCATCCTTTTGATGATGCAGGTTTTAGTGCTAGCTCTCAGGATCATGGACAGAAAGATCGCAGCTTCCAGTCAGCAAGAAATGAGTTCTTCATTTTTGGGATCTCTAGTCAGTTAGTAGTTATAACAGTTATTTTAGTTCTTATACATTGATTAAAGATAGTTGGGGGTCATGTCCTGGCTAACCATTATCAGTGTTAGTAGAGGCTTCATAGATAGTCATTTGTATCATTCTTCAAATGAGTTGTAGTTTAGTTTATAAAACATCAGTTTATTACAGTACTCTTCAAGAGCTCATCATATGTTTCAGCTTCCGCATAATTTTTTTTTCCAGTTTATCTGTTTCTATTTAGTTGCTCATGAAATATGCTAGCAAGAAAGGTTAGCTTGGGATCACTTGTGGTATCAGGTCCCGTGTTACATCCAGGGTGTAGGTTCGAGGTGTGACAAACTTGATATCAGAGCACAGAGTTTAAGTGTCCTAGGGTTTTTTTGAAGCCGTATCTAGTACGGTCTTGCGCAATGGTACAAAGATGTCTGTACTTTTTTTGAGGGGCTATAGGGCATTTAGGAAATGTTTCCCTTCTTTTATACTCTAGATTATGCAGTAAAATTATTCCTTAAGAAACTTTTGCAGATTTATGCGTTAATCTAATTCGTTAAATCATGACTCATCTTTGAGGTGGTGGAGACAGTTAAGTTCAGATTCCTATCAGTGAAATACCCTCAGATAGAGTAATCAAAACGTTAAGAAACTGCACAAGGGCTTGAGAGGATCTCACTAGTGCGTTAAGTCTATTGATTCAAATGTATGTACCCTCTTTCACTCGTGCAGTTGAGCCTATAGCAAGATGTTCTCTCAGACCCCCTTCCAAAAACTTTACTACAAATAGTGCCTCAGCCAAAAAGTATGGTTCTCTAAGCATTTGGGTAGTACAGTTGCTGAAGAGTTAGTGTGATTTAAGATATTATGGGCGATAAGTAGCAGAATGATCCCAGAGCAAGGTGTATGAATTTAGAAGTATAATAACCATAAGATTGGGATACTGACTGACGAAAGTCTGTAGCCATAGTTATCTTAGAGCATATTTGAACTAGGTGAAGAAGATACCTGAATGGTAGAAGAGTAGATGTGTATCTAGAATAGTATGTTGTGGCACAATGTTCAAACATTCTATGGTCCTATGTGTGACTAGTTTAGAATTCTCAGGTTGGTATTTATGGAGACGGCTAGGTGTATATTAGATGGTGTTCTTAGAGATGAATTCAGGAGAATAAAGACAGACAATGTTGAGCTTCTTAGTATGGTTTTAATTCAGTTGATTTGGGTGGATTTGAACTTAGAGATGTGATGTTTGTAGGTGAATAAGAAAAGGCCAGTTTGCTAAGTGTTAGAAAAAGTGGTTAGGTGCGCCAGTAAGAGTATGAGTCCTCTAGTGATAGCCTTAAGGGTAAAGAGGAAGCTAAGATATGCCTCAGAAACAAACTTGACGAGGGTATAGCATCTTCAGTTACAGCTTATCAGGGAAAGTTTAGCATCCAGGAGTACAGTGATACCCCGACCTTACCATGGTTAGTTGATTATAGTCCTATTTGGGAGAGAGATCCACAGACTTACTAGGGTGACTCTCGAGCTAAGGGGGAGAGGATAGAATAAGGAATGAAAAGAGTCTTGCAACTCAACTAGTATAGAACTCTAGTAAGAGCTATGATGGTATATCGATCCATTCTTATTCCAGCGGATTTCCTAGTACATCAGTCAAGATGACACTATACTCAGACGTATTTATACCATACTCGCAGCTAAGTTCATGCACTTCGTGTAGATTCATGTCCACGATCAGCTCCTAAAACAAACAGAACATTTCTCCAAATAGCGATTCTAGTCTTACTCTACGATTCTATGAATCCCAGCTTTATGCCATGAAACTCATTATTTATGTAAACTCATGCCTCATAGTATGCTCAGTTCTATGTACTCAGTCCAGTCTTCAGGATATGCCTTGATGGCTAATGAAACCATGTTACATCATGTATATGCTCAGACCAGATTTCTTGAACAATTCATGCTTATGATTTTCTTACTCTAACCATGCTTTATATGTCCAGTCCAGGAGGTGAAACACTCAAGCCTTTGCACTTAACTTCTCAGACCTCATTTTGAGTGGCTAGATCATGCTAAGTGTAAGTCGAGAATGATCAATATTCTTTCATGCATGATGCTCATGCTCCCACTTTACTCCTTCCGTGATATTCGCCAATGTTGTCATAGGAGTTAGTTGAGGGATCTAAGTAGTAGCATAGATGGGAAGTAGTAGATTCTTTTTCCTTTTTGGTCTACTAGTTCCATCTTAGCTTATAGGTGTGGATGAGTTGCGAGGTAAGGATCATTCATGTGTTATAGTTAGATGAGGAATTTTAGTATGTCTATTTGTAGAAGTTCTTGAAGTTTCAACTTCTAGATATGCTAGGGAATAGGATAAAAGTCTAAGGTAGTGTCAGCTACAAAGAAATCATAAGATGATCATATTAGTAGGCTTGAATATCGTGATGAAATATATGTGGGCCTTTGTTTTGTGCGAATAGTGACCCATTGATTAAGATCTCAAGGTTAGTTCATTTTTGTGATAAGAATGAATATCATTCATGAGAGATAACTCTAGATGTAAGAGACTCAGTCAAGATAGGCTTAAATGTGGTGAACGAAGATGGTTAGACTCAGATATCAGCATCTATATATGCAAAGGTGAGAATTTTAGTTTAGTATAGTTAAAAAGGTGTTCCTAACCGTAAAAGTGGTTAACTGCATTGTTTAAGGTAGAAATAGTATTTTTCTTATTCTGTTCCCAGGGTGTTCATACCTTATGTCCAACAGCTTCAGCTAGCCAGATAGTAGACTCCTCATATCAGATCAGTTCAGACCTGCCGGTAATCATTCCCAAGGTCAGAAGGCCCTACATTCAGTTCAGTCCTTGGCACTAAGTTCAGTTAAGAGAGAATAGTCTTTTCATACAGTTACTCCTCTCAGTTTTATGTTCCTTTCACTTAATCGCAAATTCTAAGAAGGAGTTCATTCTCAATAAGTTTCAGCTGAGTCCCTACTCTCAAGACAGACCAATTATCATGTTGGATATTTTGTTTCATATCTCATCAGTGTTCTTATGCTCTCAGTATGCATACAGGTCTCACAAATTCAACTAGACTCATATTTCAGTCAGACATCAGTTACCATGTAAATATTCTAACTTTTAGAAGTCAGTTGATGGGATTGCAGCTCCTTTCCCCACAACCCCAGCCTAGTTAGTCTTTATTCGAGGATGAATGATCCCAAGGAGGAGATATTGTAACACCCCAAAAATTCTAAGCTAAGACCCAAATCATTTTCCATAGGATAAATGATCAATTCCCTAATGTGGAAAGAGTTTTGAATGCGAATCATGTTCATAAGAAACTCCTATAAACAGGTTAAGTTGAAAGCACCTCAACCAAAGAAGTTTTCATGTAATACTAAACTAGGGCCAACTTCAAACGCTCATAACTCCTAGAATATAAAGAGTTAGGTTGCCTATTAACCACTAAATTAAAGGTCTTCAAGTCTTCTTCAAACACCACCAACCGCGTGTTAATACGAGTCTGGAGTAAAAAGTTATGATTAGTTTATTAAGAAGACGTCTGTCTAACCATAACTCCATCAAATTTTAAAAGTTAAAACGGAAGAGAAACGGTTCATTTTCAGGGAAATCGGTCCATTTTGCCAACTGTTTCCAGGACCAGAAGCTCGTAAAATTCAAGGAGTTAAAATGCTTAAGAAAATGGTCTATTTGTGGCCAAAATGGACCATTTTAGCTGTCACGCCCCGAGGTTACCCCCTAGACATAACACAAGACTCGGGATCATAAGTGCCTCAAGTAAACCCTTGGTTATAGCATAACATAGGCATACACGAGGAAATATAGCGGAATCATAAATAGAAAGCTAGGCAACCAAGTCCATAAATGGTGATGTCAATAAGAAACATAATCCAAACTAGAGACTCAAATACTGTCTATGTCTGAAAAGCCTCTACACATGACATAAGGAGTTTCTAGGACAAGACCCTAGCTAACTCAAAGTACGCAAGTAAACAACCATACAAAATACTAAGATCATAACTAGCCCTCAAATAATGAAGACTCACCAACACTGACTGGAATGGCCTACGGTCTCTAACCACATGCCTGAGGGAGGGAACCTGAGTCTGCATCATCAAGAGGATGCAACGCAAATATGTGTAAGTACTATAGGATGTACCGAGTATGTGAGATATGCATGTGATATGATGAAATATACTTGGAAGCATGCTTAAAACTGAGATCATGCATAATTTGTGATAAAACATGCTTAAAATATCCTTGAAGCTGAAATCATATGATAATAGTAAAATCTGTAATATAATGACTCAAAGCAATAACATAAACTTAAAACAAAGTGAAAGTCATAAACCATAAGTAGTAAGTCTAAAATCTGAAGGCCATGAGTCAATACAATCTTTTCCTGAAAACTAACTTCTGTGGGAAAGTAGCATAAGTAAAGCTTAAATCATGAAATAGATAACTTGATGCATTAAAATATTCTTACGGGAGTTTCTTATAATTGACAATAGACCATGCGAGCTACATGGAATCTAACTATATAACCCTAGTTGGCAAAGCTGACTTGAACCGTGCCAAGGAACGAGTCACCATATCCAACTATATAATCCTAGTTGGCAAAGATGTCCTAATGCCCGCTAAGCACAGGACACCATGATCAATATGTGGTACCACTCTCATAAGCCCATAGGGCACTTCATTTCATTACCTTCGCTGGCAATATAGTTTTGGACTTGGGTAATCGAACTCTAATCGCTCAATGCTAAATACTACTCCCAAAACATATACATATAGCTCATAATTTCATAGTGGCACAATCTCATGCAAAATCTTATTTGAAAAGCATGAAAACACATCGGGCATCACATAATTCTCATAGCTTAGGTAGGCACATCTAGATACCAAACCTTTCATAAAACATAGAGACATATCATATGTCATATTATTCATACTTCAAAATCCTTAAAACTTAGCATAGACATAATTCAAAATATACTTTTCTTTCTAAATTCATAACTTGAAGAATTAGGCATGAAATTTCATGATAATAGAGGCCATGTTATCTAAACATGCTAATTTTGCTTGAAAACATACAATTCGATGAAATCATGCTAAAATTCACCCTCAACATATAGGCCTTTGAAATCAACTAAGGAACTTCAATTAAATCATAGATACATAATGAAAAACCATGAACTTATGCTTTAAAACTGAACCCATAAGTTTTCCCCAATTTGGGTAAGAACCTAAGTTTCATAAATTGGATAAGGATTAGGCTTAAAATCATGAATAGGAAACCCCTTATAAAAACCATGAAAAAAATCATGCAATTTAGTGTTAGAATCCATAGAGGAATCATGAGAAAATAATTTATAGAAGAACACATGAGAATTGGGTAAGAACCCTAATTTAGAAATTCATAAAATCAATTTAGAAGATTGGGGTTTTGGGTATAAGGGTGAAGGAATTCCCTTATTCAATACCTACATGCCTTGATTGAATCTTTCCTAACTTGGGACTTGAAGATGGAATCCTTAGCTTGAAGCTTCGAGAATGGAGACCCTTTTCTTCTTTTGGAACTTTATTGAGAGAATGGAAGAAAACCTTGGCTAAGTGGGAATAAAACCCCTTCTAATTTGGCCAAATGACTTAACTTAGGTGTTAAAAGAGTGGAAAATTACCAAAATACCCTTGGGAAAAGAATTTAAAAACTTCAGAAAATTTCGTCAAAGGCTTCCACGGACACAAATCACGGCCCATGGAATGAATCACGGTCTGTGGAATGGAAGTTTTGGTTCCAAGGGACTTTTCAAGGCTCTGGACTGATTTCCACGAGTTGGTTTCACGACCCGTGGAAACTTCCATGACCCGTGGAATCTTCTCGTGATTTTCAGGTAAAAAACTAATTTTCACGAGTTGGTTTCATGACCCGTGGAAACTTCCAGGACCCGTGGAACCTTCTCGTGGTTGCTGTCTGTCATTTTGACAGACAGACACCCTTTAGTAAAACACTGATAACGTTTTGCTCCGAACTCGGATTAATGCAGGGTTGGCGGCGTTGGAAAGAAGATTCAAAGTACATTAATTTGGTGGGTACTAGGACACCTAAGTCTTTATATTCTAGGAGTTATAATCTCTTGAATTTGACCCTTAAAAAATCTTACATTAAAACTCAATCGGTAAAGAAGCTTTCAACTCAACTTTGAGCTAGAGGTTCTTTATGACCCTTATTCATATCTAAAACACTTTCAAAACTTAAGAATAGGTCTTAATACTTAGATACATAGAAAATTTATCTAGTTTGGGTCTAACAACACATGAAGAACGGTTCAGATTTGGCTTAAAATTTCTGGGGTGTTACAATATCTCCCCCTTGGGATCATTCGCCCTCGAATGAAGACTTCTAAGTTGAGAGTGGAGGGGGAGGGGGTTGCAATTCTTTCAACTAAGTTTTAGAAGTTGAAGTATTTACATGATAACTGATCTCTGACTGAATCATAAACTGAGCTAAATTCATGAGGCATGTAAGCATACTGGGGCATGAAAACAACTGATGGTGTATGAGACTGAATGGCTAACATAATAACTGATCTGGATTAAGAGTAGTGTCTCAGCTGAAACTCATAAGGAACGAGCACATACTTAGAAATCATAGATAATTTAAAAGGACGTCAAACTGAGAGGGGTAACTATACGAGGAAACCATTCTCTTTTAAACTGAACTTACTACCTTGGACTAAACTGAATGTAGGGCCTTCTAACCTTAGGAATGATTATCGATAGGTCTGAACTGATATGATATGAGGAGTCTAGTATTCTTGCAAGCTGAAGTTACTTGACCTAAGATATGGGCACCCTGGGCTAGGAGTAAGAAATACTATTCTGGCCTTAATCACTACGGTTGATAACTCTTAATCTTAGAAACACCTTTCAACTACACTAACTCCTCTGAATACTAAGGTCTGAGTGTAACTACCTACTTTCACTATGTTCAAGCCTATGTTGACTAAATCTTTTACATCCAGAATTACCTCCCAAGAATGATATTCCTCCTTATCACAAAAATTAACTAAGCTTGAGCTCTAATCAATGGGTCACTAGGCACACAAAGCAAAAGCCCACATGTATTTCATCACGACTTTTAAGCCTATAACTATGATCACCCTATGGTTTGTAGCTCATACTATCCACGACTTCTCCTCTCCTCCTAGCATATATAGGAGCTGTAACATGAAGAACTCCTACAAAGGGACATACTAAAATTCCTCATCTAACTATTTCACATGAATAATCCTCTCCTAACTTTTCTTCCACACTTACAACCTAATACTTCCCATCTAGGCTACTACTTAGCTTCCTCTCCTAACAACTATGACAACACAAGCCAACATCACTGAGATAATAGAGTGGGATCATGAGCATCATGAATGAAGGAATATTGATCGGTCTTGACTTATACTCAGTTTGATATAGCCACTCAAGGTAGGGTTTGAGAAGTTAAGTGAAAAGGGCATGAGTGTCTCACATCCTGGACATACAAAGCATGGTTAGAGTAAGGATATCACAAGCATGAATTATTAGAGAAATATGGTATGAGCATATACATGATATAACATGATTTCATTAGCCATTAAGGCATATCTTGAGAACTGAGTATGTATACTGAGCATAGTGTGAGACATGAGCTTTCATATATGAAAAGTATCATGGTGTAAAGATGGAATTCATAGAATCATAGAGTAAGATTGGAATTATGTATGGAGCAATTTCTATTTTTTCTGGGAGTTGAGTATGGACGTGAATCTGCATGAAGTTTGTGAATTTAAATTAAGAACATGGCACTGGAATACAAGACATGAATGGGGTGTTGTAATGAGGGAAGTATACTTAAGGTGCTAGGATAGAAATGAGTCTCTGCATCCCTCCTAACTTCATTCTGACACCTATTAAAATCACTACCCGAGTCTCCAAAATCTGACTGATTCTACATCCCACCATCTCCCCCTTAGGTTCATGCTATGTTCTAAGTATGTGGACCTCTCGCTAACCTATAAATTGAACTATGATCATTTTAATCTAACAGAGCAACATTACTCTAGGAGTTAATCTAAATATACACTTCCTTCTATAGTCTAAGGATTACCCTTACCTAAAAATCTTGGCCTCAACCTTTCTATCTCAAATAAGGGTTGTACATATCACACTCAATAACTTCCAACCCATCCCTAGCAAAGACATGTCAAGATTACATGGTTCTAACTCCCAAAGCTCTCTCTTTCTACTACCTACCAAATTAAATGCGTTAAAGCCTATACTAAGAGGCTCAAAATTGCCTATCCTTCTCTAACTCACATATATATATCATGCCTACACATTCACACTGGCTGCAACTCATCACTTAAACTCTTACATACACTATACCAAGCCTACCAAAAAATACCACAAAACTATCATTCTCACTCTCATACTATCATCCTTTTGTTCACATCCTATACCTGGTCTATACTAGCATAAGAAATTACCACTCTTTAATCCACACCAAGGGATGATCATCCCATTACCCATCTAGTAAAACACAACTCTAAATGCATACTCCAATCAACTATCATTCCCCCATCTAGGCTACCATCCTTCTGACTTCATATTTCTGGCTCTAGGTTCATTCTACTACTAATGGCTTATAATACAACATCTGTCGGGTGGCAACACTACCCAAGGATATAGGTACATATTTCCCCCTCTTACGGAATGATTAGTAACAAGGTTCTGAAAAAGGATCTGACAGCACCTCGCTAAGAGATAATCTAAGATATACTACTTCTGGCACCACAAATATGAGGTAAAGCAGGTGGAATTGGGACAACGCCTAAATTTGGAGAATAAATAGAGTCAAACTCTATCGCACAATATTGAACATGAAAGAAGTGAAGTTTTTCCTAAGACACCTCGTAATCTCTCTCTCATAAGTATGGAATGCTTCAGACGAATGAAAGATACTCTTGAACCTGATGCTCTGATACCAAGTTTGTCATATCCCAAGGTTACCCCCTAGACGTAACACGGGACTCAGGACAATAAGTGCCCAAAGTTAACCCTTGGTCATAGCATAACATAGGAATACACGAGGAAATATAGCGGAAGCATAAATAGAAAGCTAGGAAACCCAGTCCATAAATGGTGACATCAATAAGAAATATAATTTAAACTAGAGACTCGAATACTGTCTATGTCTGAAAAGCCTCTACACATGACATAAGGAGTTGCTAGGACAAGACTAGCTAACTTAAAGTACACAAGTAAACAACCATACAGAATACTAAGATCATAACTAGCTCTCAAATAATGAGGACTCACCAATACTGACAAGAATGGCCCGCAATCTCTAACCACGTGCTGAGGGAGGGAACCTGAGTCTGCATCATCAAGAGGATGCAGTGCAAATATGCGTCAGTATTATAGGATGTACTGAGTATGTGAGATATACATGTGATATGATGAAATATACTTGGAAGCATGCTTAAAACTGAGATGATGCATAATTTGTGATAAAACATGCTTAAAATATCCTTGAAGCTGAAATCATATGATAATAGTAAAATCTGTAATATAATGACTCAAAGCAATAACATAAGCTGAAAACAAAGTCAAACTCATAAACCATAAGTAGTAAGTCTGAAATCTGAAGGCAATGAGTCAATACAATCTTTTCCTGAAAACTAACTTCTGTGAGAAAATACCATAAGTAAAGCTTAAGTCATGAAATAGATAACTTGATGCATTAAAACATTCTTACAGGAGTTTCTTATAATCGACAATAGACCATGCGAGCTATATGGAATCTAACTATATAACCCTAGTTAGCAAAGCTGACTTGAACCGTGCCAAGGAACGAGTCACCATATCCAACTATATAATCCTAGTTGGCAAAGATGTCCTAATGCCCGCTAAGCACAGGACACCATGATCAATATGTGGTACCACTCTCATAAGCCCATAGAGCACTTCATTTCATTACCTACGCTGTCAACATAGTTTTGGACTTGGGTAATCGAACTCTCGTCACTTGATGCTAAATACTACTCCCAAAACATATACATATAGCTCATAATTTCATAGTGGCACAATCTCATGCAAAATCTTGTTTGAAAAGCATGAAAACACATCGGGAATCATGCAATTCTCATAGCTTAGGTAGGTACATCTAGATACCAAGCCTTTCATAAAACATAGAGACATATCATATGTCATATTGTTCATACTTCAAAATCCTTAAAACTTAGCATAGCCATAATTCAAATAATATTTTTCTTTCTAAATTCATAACTTAGAGAATTAGGCATGCAGTTTCATGATAATAGAGGCCATGTTATCTAAACATGCTAATTTTGCTTGAAAACATGCAATTCAATGAGATCATACTAAAATTCACCCTCAACATATGGCCCTTTGAAATTAACTAAGGAACTTCAATTAAATCATAGATACATAATGAGAAACCATGAACTTATGCTTTAAAACTGAACCCATAAGTTTTCCCCAATTTGGGTAAGAACCCAAGTTTCATAAATTGGATAAGGATTCGCCTTAAAATCATGAATAGGAAACCCCTTATAAAAACCCATGAAAAAATCCATGCAATTTAGTGTTAGAATCCATAGAGGAATCATGAGAAAATAATTTATTGAATAACACATGAGAATTGGGTAAGAACCCTAATTTAGAAATTCATAAAATCAATTTAGAAGATTGGGGTTTTGGGCATAACGGTAAAGGAATTCCCTTATTCAATACCCACATACGTTGATTGAAGCTTTCCTAACTTGGGACTTGAGGATGAAGACTTAAAGATGGAATCCTTAGCTTGAAGCTTGGAGAATTGAGACCCTTTTCTTCTCTTGGAACTTAATTGAGAGAATGGAAGAGAACCTAGGCTAAGTGAGAATAAAACCCCTTCTAATTTGCCCAAAATGACTTAACTTAGGAGTTAAAAGAGTGGAACATTACCAAAATACCCCCGAGAAAAGAATTTAAAAACTTCAGAATGTTTTTTCAAAGGCTTCCACGGACAGAAATCACGGCCCGTGGAATGAATCACGGTCCATGGAATGAATCACGGTCCGTGGAATGGAAGTTATGGTTCCAAGGGACTTTTCAGGGCTCTGGACTGATTTTCACGAGTTGGTTTCACGACCCATGGAAACTTCCATGACTTATGGAATCTTCTCATGATTTTCAGGTAAAAAATTGATTTTCATGAGTTGGTTTCAGGACCTGTGGAACCTTCTCGTGGTTGTTGTCTGTCATTTTGACAGACAAACACCCTTTAGTAAAACACTGATAACTTTTTGCTTCGGACTCGGATTAATGCGTGGTTGGCAGTGTTGGAAAGAAGATTCAAAGAACTTTAATTTGGTGGATACTAGGCTAGCTAACTCTTTATGTTCTAGGAGTTATGATCGCTTGAATTGACCCTTGAAAAATCTTATACTAAAACTCAATCGGTAAGGAAGCTTTCAACTCAACTTTGAGCTAGAGTTTCTTTATGACCCTTATTCATATCTAATACCCCTTCAAAACTTAAGAATAGGTCTTAATACTTAGATACATAGAAAATTTATCTAGTTCGGGTCTAACAACACATGAAGAACGATTCAGATTTGGCTTAGAATTTCTGGGGTGTTACATTGGCGACCATTTTGGATGCATTTTTCCTTTCTAGAACAATCCAAATTTTAATTGGAATTGCCTATAAGTAGGACCCCTAGTTTTTTTTCACTGCTTTTTTTTTAGAAATTTTCTTTAAACAATTTAGTTTTTTCTCAAGTCAATTTCAAGGAGAAAAAGAGCGTTCTTCCCCAAGTTCAACCTAAGGCTTCCTTCTACAAAGCTTCAGAACTCCTTCACTAATTCTAGAATCTTCTACAACCAGATATGTGTGTATTCAGTAAGGGTTTAGTTCGCCCTTATACCCAAAACCTCAGTCTTCTATTTCAAATTTTATGATGTCAGAAACTAGGGTTCTTACCCAATCATGCTAAATTTTACAGAATTCAGTCCTTATGATTTATACATGATTTATATCCTATTTTAGAAGATTTGCACCATGTTTTCAATGACTTGCATTAACTTTTACAAGAACTTTAAGAAATCGAAAATTTAGCCTAAAATTGTAGTATTTTCATGAGAATGGTTTTTCTTCAGAATTTGGCCTAAATTACTTTTCAAGCATGAAATTAGTCAGTTTTCAGTCTACAGGTTCTCTTTGAAACTTCTCACGAGTTAACTTCTCCTTCAAAGCTCAGCTCAGATTCTCAGCACTCAGTCTACATAAGTATGCATGATTTTCAATCCAGTTATTTTAGTAAGAAAGAACTATGCATGACTTAGCAGGCTTCAGTTTACCTTCAGTATGTTTTACAAGAATGTATTTTAAATATGGACTTTTAACATATGCCATCAATGATTACGAACTCAGTAATCTTTATGATTAGTATGTCATATAGATATGTCCACATGCTTTATGAATAGTTTTCAGTTATACAGTCTTTTAGAAATCATCTAGACTAATTAGGTTCTGATGTAGCATTCCAAAACTTCAGTTTTAAATGAGCTATCAACATTCAGTTTGGGAGTAGTACTTAGCACCGAGTTGGCCTAATGTTCAGCGTACCTAAAGTCCCAGAACTATGTGCCACCATAGGTTATTTAGCCACTCAGTTGGGCCTCAGAACTAGTGATCACATCAGCCATGCCTTTATACCCTGACAAGGTATATTGGGTCCTCTCGATAGGCGTATACATCAGACTCCATGTTTAGCTCACGTGATTTATGTTGGTTAACAGACTTTCCCACATAAATAGACTTAGTAGTTATATACTAGGCCCTCAGTTCAATTTTACAGTTTTTAATCATATTTTTTAGAATATCCTTGCTTTTCAGATTTTATACATATTATTCTTGGGCCTGAGTACTACAAATTCAATTTATAGTTTTAAACAGCTTATTGGTATTTTCTGCATGCTTAGTTAGTTTATAGTCTATATGTCTCACAATATTAACTCAGAAATGTTTTATACTCTTTAGTTAAGAGCCCATGTTTTATAGCGTTGACTTATGCATTCTCAGATATCCATACTTAGTCCAGATTTCAGTTATGTTTCTAGTATAAACATGTTTTCTCATGTTTTCAAAGTTAGTGTAGTATCTTACATGCTATGTAAATTCAAAGTACTGATCACATACCTTTTTGTGCAGCATCTTTTTGATGATACAGGTTTTAGTGCTAGCTCTCAGGATCATGGACAAATAGATCGCAACTTCTAGTCAACAAGGAACAAGTTCTTTCTTTCTGGGAACTCCAGTCAGTTAGTAGTGATAACGATTATTTCAGTTGTTATATATTGATTAAAGATAGTTGGGGGTCATGTCCTGGCTAACCATAGTCAGTGTTAGTAGAGGCTTCATAGACAGTCAGTCAGTCAGTTGTATCATTCTTCAAATGAGTTGTAGTTCAGTATATAAAATGTCAGTTTATTATAGTACTGTTCAAGAGCTCATCATATGTTTCAGCCTCTGCATATTTTTTTTTTCAGTTTATCTGTTTCTATTTAGTTGATCAAGAAATATGCCAGCAAGAGGGTTAGCTTGGGATCACTTGTGGTCTCAGGTCCCGTGTTATGTCCAGGGTGTAGGCTCGAGGTGAGATAATAACTCAAAGTAAAAACATGGGATTTTGGGCATAAGGTTGAAAGGAATCCCTTATTGAACCCACATACCTGATTTGAAGCTTGCTTGATCTAAGATGAAAAGAAATGAAGACTTGAACTTGGATGTTGAGACTTGGAGTTAAGGAGATCTTTCTTCTTTTAGAATAGAATGACTTAGAATGAGAAAAGCTTAGGCTATTAGGGAATAAAACCCTACTAAAAATGGCCAAAATAACCTTACTTAGGAGCTAAGGAATAGGGGAAAAGACCAATTTACCCCTGACCTAAAATAAAAAGTTGCAGGAAATTTTTCACCTCATGGGCTTCCCGATGGGCGTCACACCCATGATGGCCCATCAGACAAGGTACTTGGGGTCTGGGATTTTCTGGAGGATTCTGATGGTGGATTCCCATGGGCCATCACACCCGTGATGCCCGTGGTAAAGCCCGTCGGAGCAAAGGACTTCTTGGGGACAAGTCTGCTGGAAGATCCCGACGATGGGTTCCCACAGGCCATCGCACCTGCGATGCCTGTCATGACTGCTCATCTGGATGAAGGAAACTATCTTAAAGCCACTGGTCGATTCCCACGGTGTGCCCCACGGCCCGTCGGTGTTCCAATGCCTGTGGCAGCTGCCCGTGGTGCCCAATAGTTGTAGAATTTTCTGGGTTCAAAGTTTTATAGCTGATTCAAATTTTGAGGTGTTACATGGAATCATCATAAAGTGTGTCAATTAAGCACCCCCGTCTGACCTGACACATAACTTGTGACTGCATTTGTTCTGAGTTATTCTCCTGAGATCAAATGCATCCCACGTGAAAATTACAACCAATCAAAACACCACACCTATTTTTATTTTACACTTCATCTTTTAAAAACAAACCCTAAATTCATAACAACTTTTCGTTCATTTCCCAAGAAAAACTCTTCGATCACCCATCCTCGTTGAAAAATTATTGACAAAAAAAACCCTAGAATAATTTTTGCGATTTCATTAGTTTCTCTTACAATCGACGATATCTTTTTGTTGTTGACAAAGAAAATCCTACAAAGTCATTGACTCTATTTCTTAATATTAGAATTATTACTCAAAATTGGAATTGGATTTGAAGTCAACTTTGGCAAAATAGCCATAAATGTAGCTTTATTAGAATATTGAACATGGCGACCATAATTTCAAGGGCAGCAACACCATGTGGGTCTTCAAACTTGTTGGGGGATTTGGTGGATTTGGGTGAGTTAAAGTTATCAATGGGGGCAAAAATGGAATGATTGATCGATAAAATCTTCGTATGGCCCCTCACTTAAGCCATTTTCAAAAGAAACAAAGAGAGATGCCTTATGGGTCTCCCTATGTTCTTGAATTTGGAATTGAGGTTTTGTAGATGGGGAGAAGGAAGAGACAAAGATGAGAAATAAGAGAAAAGGGAAGAAATTAGGCCTAAATAGTAAAAAGTGAGGAAATATTACCATTGCCAAATCCACACCAGCAGGTTTTTTAAGTTTTCACGTGCTCAATCAATATGAAACACACGATATGTGTCAGGTTAGACGAGCGTGCTTAATTGACATACTTTATGATAATTTTAGGGGTTCAATAGGAACAAGGCCTTATTAAGGTGCCTATAAGGAAAACCTTGGCAAGTTGAAGGGGCCGCTTATGTATTCCGCCTAAAATTTATATATTTGAAAACTACATAAAAAGTACTATAAATCACAATAATTAAAAACTTATAATATTTAAAAATACATTAAAAAATGGGTAAAAAATCTAGATTGACTCTCAAAATTTTAAATGTGCCACATAAATCTATATTGACTCTCAAAATTTTAGTTGTGCCAAATAAATTGAGACAGAAAAAGTAATTACTAATAACTAGTATCTAATCGCTCATAAATAAAAAAGTCAAACATAACTTTGGTTTGAGGGAATGTCAATGAGATACAGGTAATTAAAAAGAAAGCTAAATTAGTGAGACTAGGTGGACCCACTAAATATGTCTGGAAAGAGTTTGACAAACAAAATAAGTAAAACAATAATGAGATTCGAACCTCCAACCTCACTAACACTTTTGAGCACTCTTTCTATTGTGCCAAAGGTTTTTACCATGTTAAGGGTGTGCAAAACTAAGTATATGATGGTATTTTAATAAATTTTGACCTATATATATGGTATAATTTTCTGACGAAGGGTGTCACTTGCACACCCTTGATTGGTTATAGCTCCACCCCTGTCAACTGTCATTGTCAAGAAGAACCTATTCTTATCAAGATTTATCATTTCAGTTCTTGTTGTCTAATTTAATTTTTTATGCTTAAATTTCAATCCTATACATTTGTGGAGAATTTGTATATTAGGTATTTGGGTTGTAAGAACTTGTAACACCCCAGAATTTGATTCAGCTTTTAAACATAGAATCTCTACAAAATTCATAAATTTTAGAAATCACGAGTCAAGTCCACGAGCCGTGGATGGAACCATGAGTCATGGAAAGAACTTGTGAAACCAGTCCTGTAGATCACCCTCAGGTCTGAGATCCACGAGCCAATTTCATGGTTTGTGGATGGTTCCACGAGATGTGGAACCAACTCATGGAACTCAGATAGAGGGCAGCATGTTCCCTAGTAACCACATATGATTTCTATGACTCGTGGGTGATTCCACGAGTCGTCCTATTAACTCGTGGAAAGTTATCCGTAGCTTGAAAATTTGGCTCAAGAACCACAACTCCAATCCATGAACCATGGTTCTTCTATGATTTGTGGAAAGGGTCCGTGGAACCTGAAGCCGAGATTTTAAGTCTGTTTTTCCCAGCTTTTATCTAGGGGTATTTTTTTATAATTTCCCATTCTTTTAACTCCTAAATGAAGTCATTTTGGACAATTTTAGAAGGGTTTTAACTTCATTTAGCCTAAGTTCCTTCCCTTAAGCTCTCATTCAATCCAAAAGAGGAAAAGAACTCCTTCAAGCCCCAAGTCTCAATTTCTAAGTTCAAGACTCCATTTCTTTTCATCCTAGATCAAGCAAGCTTCAATAATATATGTGGGTATTCAATAAGGGATTCCTTTAACCCTTATGCCCAAAATCCTCAAGTCTTACTTTGATTTATGAATTTGTGAAATTAGGATTCTTACCCAATCTGGGAAAAACTTATGGGTTCAGTTTCTAAGCATCAATTCATGGTTTCTCATTGCTTATCTATGATTTATTTGAGGTTCCTTAAGTTATTTCAAAAGGCCCATGCATTAAAGATTATTTTTAGCATGATTCCTTCAATTTGCATGTTTTCAAGTAAAAATTGGCATGTTTAGATAACATGACTTTATATATTATGAAATTGCATGCCTAATTCTTTAAGTTATGAATTTAGAATAAAAGTATATTTTGAATTATGACTGAGTTTTAAGACTTATGATATGTGAATTGCATGACATCAAATATATCCTTATTCTTTTTTCAATAGATTTTGGCATAGATTTGTCACTAGTATATTATGAGCTATAAGTATGTTTTGGGAGTAGTATTTAGTACCTAGTGATGAGGGTTCTACATAACCCACATCCAGAACTATATTGCCAGCGCAGGTTAAGAGGGTCCTCGTTAGTTGAGAGTGTCTTCTCATGAAGAAGGGTCCGCGTTAGTTGATAGTGTCCCCTTATAAAAGTAGTTCCACACTATGATATGTATTGTACCCCATACCTTGGCAAGGTTCAGGATAGCTTTGCCAACTAGGGGGATATAATTGGATTCCATGTAGCTCACATGGTCTATTATCGGTTATAAGAAACTCCCGTATAAAGGTTTTTAAGCATTAAGCTATTATATTTCATGTTTGAGCTCAACCCAGGGCATTTATTTTGTGATATCTCTTTTATGCATGATATCAGTTTTAATTATGTTTCAAGTATGTTTTTACCTTACTAATGCATATCTCACATATTCAGTACATCCTAAGTACTGACGCATATTTTGTGCTACATCCTCTTAATGATGCAAATTCAGGCTCTTTTCCTCAGGCTTGTGGCTAGATGATGCTGGATATCCCGATCTTGTTGGTGAGTCCTCATCCTTCAGAACTAGTATTAGTCTAGTTATTTTTCCTGTCTTCCTTTCAGATTTCCAAGTTAGTTGGGGTCTTGTCCCATCAACTCTTTATGATAGTTTAGGGGCTTCAGACATAGCTAGACTTGTATTCCGTGGTTGGATTTGGTATTTCTTAGACCGTATTCCTAATTAGATATGGTTGCCTATCTTATTTTAGTATGCTTCCGCTATGTTTCTTTATATTTATTTGAGTATGCTATGATCAAGGGTTAACTTAGGGCACTTATGATCCCAGGTCTCGTGTTACATCTAGGGGGTAGCCTCGGAGCGTGACAAAACTTTCTTTATTAGGTAGAGTCTTGAAAGAAGTAGCTATAATTAGGAAAATTTATTGAGAGGAAAGGTACCACGAGGTAGCCCTTGGTTATAGAGTTGTAACCAAAATAATTGCTCAAATTTAGTGAAAATTTAGAAAAAGCCTACGGGGGTAGGTCATGATTTTTGACTCTTTGAATTGAGGAATTTTTGATGTAAAAATTCTTGTATTGATTATTTATTCCGCATTTACTTCTTGCATAGTTATTGAAGAAATGGGTTCTTCAATACATAGTTCTTCATTACATAGGTGGCAACATAAAATAATATATAATCAGTTGGTGAACCTTCTTTGGCAATAGAAAAAAATGTTGCCTAATATGTTTACATTTCTAACAACACACTTTTGATTAATTAGAAAATAGAAACTTAGAAGGCCAGTATTTTATCCTTATTATAATCCTCTCCACTAGTGGCATGCATTGATTAGTTGTGAGTTTCCTAGATGAAAAAGGAATATCTAAGTAGTTGAAAGGAAAAGTACAAATAGTGAACTAGAGATTTATTAACAGTTAATCCCTGAATTCCCTTGAAGTACCAACTATACATAGTGAACTCTTCTCCATGTTAGCTCTGAGCCAAGACAACATAAAAGTGATCAAAAGCATTCAGCATAAGACCTATTGACACTATGTCTGCTCTGCAACACATGAATAAGTCACTGGCAAAGCATATACGTATTATCCCAATTTTAGAGCACCTTGGATGATAGTTAAAATCTAGATTTAGTTTAAGCTGCTTTAATGACCTATTGAGGAATATAATCGCTGGCACAAATATGTGTGGTGATATAAGGTAACCTTGCTTGAGTCCTTTTCTAACCTGAAAGATGGGAGTTAGTCCACCATTTACTATTATGGAATAGATAACATTAGTAACACATTCCATAATCAAAGTTATTATTTTTTAGGGAAACCCAAATTCTGCTAACAACCTCCTTAAGGATCACCACTCAAAAGAGTCATAAGTCTTCCTTATGTCTACCTTTTATCATGCATCTAGGAGAGATGGACTTTTGCATGCATCCTTTAAGTAGTTCATGGGCAAGTATAACATTATCCAATATCCTTCTACCTTCAATGAATGTTGATTGGGAGGGACTAATTAAGTAATCCATTTATGTTTTAAGTTTAGCAGTGAGAAGCATAGCTATAATCTTCTACATAGTAGAACATAATGCAATGGGTCTAAACTCTTTCAAATAGATTTCCCGTAATAATCTTTTCGCCATTATAGGTGAGCTAATCGTGCAAGAATCAGGGTTAGAATTTTTTTAGAATTGGAAGTTAAAAATTTCAAGCTAGGCTAGTCTTGAATGAAATCCAAGCAAGGTATGGTCTAGAAAAATCCAGGAAGATTGGGTAAAGTAATAATGTTTAGCTTATTTTTATGATAGCTAAGGAAATAAGGAATCCACAGGACTTTTTGGAAGTAGATTCGAGCAAGTGGACCACCCGATATCGAACTTGACATAAAATAGTTAGTCTGAGATGTCATAGTTTGAGGGTGAATCATGAAAAAAGAAAAACTGGGAGAAATCTCGAGTTTCTGCTTTGCCACACCCACTATAACGGGTGGTAGGCTGCTACAGGGCTATTGCTATAGCGGAATAATTTTTGCTATAGCGGGAGTCAAAGGAGGTCAATCCCGCTATAGAGAGAGGCTTATGCTATGGGGTGCCTCTATAGCGGCATTGGGTCCCTATAGCAGGGTAAATCACTGTCAATATAGAAACTTTCCCAAAAATATTCATTATTTTTAAAACACATTTTAGGGAAGGCTGAAGCAATTTAGGGTGATTTCTACCTGTTTTCCACCAGATTTCTTTGTAAAGGTAAGTTATTTATCCCCACTAACTAATGTTTTGATTCCTAGTTCTTAAGATCACTAGTTTACTAGTTTTAGGGAGGGGTTAACTTAATCTAGCTTTAAATTCTGGTGCAAGGGGTGATAATGGGGTGTAAAACCTTGGGATATTGATTAAAGGTTATTTATTTACGATTGCATGACCATAATTTACTAGTGTAACCATGAAATTGGTAGTTTTTAGGTGAATTATCGGTGGGAAAGTTCTAGGATAGGTGGAATGATCATGAACTTGGCCTTGGGGTTCAAGATTAGGCTATAATTCACGATGTTATAAGTCATTGGTTGATTTATTATTTACATTCCTCTTTTTAGACCACAATCAAGTCGAGGTTGCAAGAAAAGGGAAAACTTAGGTTTGGTAGAACATTTCAGGCTTGGATTGAGGTAGGTGATGGTTTATTATAGTACAAAATCCAATTTGTGTTATGTGTGCATGCTAACTGTTCCTTTGTATTACTTGCACAATACATGTTCAGAGAAAAGTGAATGACTATTTGATATCTTAAGTATTAATCACATGCAAAGGTTGTTGGTTCTTACAATGTTGTTTTGTTATTATTATTGTTGTGATTATATTGATGTCTGTCATTATTGTGGAATGTACTAGTATCTGGATATCTCCATGGGATTGGTTGGGATAAGATTGGTAGACACTTGATGTCTAGAATTTTGGTACATGGACAAGAGCTCGTCCCCTGCAGGTCATGGCTAGTTGGTGACCAAAAGACCCTTAGCATGTGTGTACATGTAATTGGTGAGTGTGACAGTTTCTTGAGTGAACCGGGATTATGTGCTCTTGATTATATTGGTTTCTTGAATGGACCGGGGATATGTGTTTTCATCATTGTATTTGTTCGTTGAGTGAGCCGAGCTTAAGTGTTTCATTATTCTATTGGTTCCTTGAGGGTACCAGGCTTAACTATTTTACTTGATATATATGTTGGTTCCTTGAGTGAAAGGGGTTGGTGTGCTTATATTCTAAAGGTGGTTTTTTTTTTATGTAAACCAGAAAGCATGTTATTGCCATAGTTGTTGTCCTAGTGATCCTTTGTTGGTCCTGGTTATGTGACATGATTCTATGTTGTCTATTACTTGTGTAGTTGGGATATGACTTGTATGGTTGTTTGGTAAGGATTGTTGACTTGGAGTCTTATTAGTGGTCATAGTTGACTTGACTTGTTATTTCTTTTGACTCATATTGACTAAATTTCATGTTGTACTTATTACATGGTTTAGTTATTATGAACTTGGATTAGAGTTTCATAATAGGGAACCATGGTTGTCTTGTTGTACTACGTTACAGTTATATGTTCATATTTCTGATTTTGGATTGGTCAATGATCTTACCAGTACACTGTTGTTTTTTGTGTACTGATACTACATATGCTCTTCTTTTGTTGAGTACTGGGCATATTCTGGTGACTGCTTCGAGACCTCATCCATGAGTTAGATGATATCTGAACTCAAGGGTGAGTTGCAATCTTCTGGGCTATCATGAGTTCTTCATTGTTTCTGGTCCATTGTTTTGGACTTAGACATTATTTTATTTTGGGGGTTGCATCCCCTTCTTTCAGACAGCTAATAGAGTTTTGGTACAATGACTTCAGATTCTAGGGGTGTTTCATTTCTGCAAGATTGTTCTTTTCTGTTAAAGAGATGAATTATTGGTTTAATTAATGAAAATTAGTTTAATTGCCTAATTTTGGCTAAGTATTGATTGGTTAGTTGGTTCTCCCACTGATGGTTTTATGTGGGTGCCACTCACAATGGGTTTAGGTCGTGATAAAGTTGGTATCAGAGCCCTAGGTTCATTGATCTTATCATACCAAATTGGGTCTAGTAGAGTCTTGCAAAATGGTATAGAGACATTTGTACTTTTCTTTGAGAGTCCATAGGACTTTAGATAACTATTCTTTCTTTCTTTGTGTTATAACTTGATTCCAATTGGTATTTGGCAATCCAATTTGGTATCTGACCCCCTAATTTCTTTTATCCGCAAATGATGAACACTAGGTTTAATGGAGCGAGGGCAACAACTCAAGTTGTGGTACCAGCTGTTCAAGGGCGAGGTAGGGGTAAGGGAAGAGAGAGAGAGCACCACCTGCCAGGGGTGGAGCTCAGGCAAAAGCTGACTAGGCCCATCAGAGGCCATCATCACCTCTCCTACCCCAGGATCATGTTGAGGAGGGTGAGGTAGTGAATGAGGATGGCACGGAACCGAGGTGGAAGAACCGGTTGAAGGTGCATTCCTTCCTCTGATGTCTTCTAAGGTTATTTAGCCGGTTCTGGCATTTTTGAGCAGGCTGACTAGTACTGGAGCCACCCCCACTATGCTAGCTTTCCATGATCCATGTGCCTATCCCACTGTCACCTTATATCATGGCCTGAGGTTACCCCCTAGACGTAACACAGGAATTGGAACCACAAGTGTCCTAAGCTAACCCTTAGTCATAGCATTCTCAAGTATAACGAAAGATAAGCGAAAGCATAATAGATAAATCTAGAATCACATAAATGGATAATCAAGTCAAATAGGAATACAAAATCCAGAAAGAGACTCAAAAGTTGTCTATGTCTGAAAAGCCTCTAATCATGACATAAAGAGTTGCCAGGACAAGACCTTAGCTAACTCGAAGTGCGGAAAGTATAATAGCTAACACTGACTAAGAACATAACTAGTCCTCGATCTAAGAGGACTCACCAACAGCTGATAGAAAGTGGCCTGGAAGCTCTAGCCACGGGTCTGAGAAGGAATACCTGAATCTGCATCATCAAAGGATACAACGCAAGATATGCGTCTGTACTATAGGATGTACCAAGTATGAGAGCGATGCATGAACATGATAAAAACCATTAAAACATACTTAAAATGACTTATTACATAAAGAAAGGACATGAATAAGTATTAAGATAAGAGACATAAGACATGAAAGAAAACTTAAGTTCAAAGTATAGAATCATATAACTTCATAGTTTGAAAATGATCATGTGGGAGTTTCTCTTAACCGAAGTAAACCATGCTGAGCTACATGGAGTCCAGTGTCATGTACCCCCACTGAAAAGGGCTGTCCTAACTGGCCAAAGCTAGAACCATGTCATACCAAGATCCTGTCATAATAAGCCACAGAGGGCAACCTACGGTGGCAACGTTGTTTTGAACTTGGGTTATCTGAACCCTCGTCTCTCGGTGCTAAATACTACTCCCAAAACATATAACATGAGCTCATATACATGTGACATATCTGATGCCAAACTTGTTCATAACATGTTCATACCCCAGATCATCATACTACTAATGAATTATAGTTTAGAAATTGATTCATAAGCATTGATGGAACATCGGGTGTCTTTCATTGCATCATAATCCATAACTTGAAAACTTGAATGGCCTTAGTTCAATCTCATAATAACATATACTTTCATAAAACATAAGAACTAGGCATGCACTTGCTTGAAATTCATGAAATCATGCCATCATTTCCCCCAATTTCTTAAATCACTTCATGCATATAGGATTCACCATAATTAACCTTCAATTCATGAAATAGAAGTTCATATGTAAAAACCATGCAAAATCATGCAATTTAATAGAATTTCATAATAAAATCATGAGAAGGCAATTTATAGAAAAACCCATAAGAATTGGGTAAAAACCCTAATTTGAAAGTTCATGAAATCACAATTTGAAATTTGGGGTTTTGGGCACAAGGGTGAGAGGAACCTATTGTTGAATACCCACATACCTTGATTGAAGCTAACCCACTTGAATTGAAAAGACTTAGGAGACTTGAACTTGGAGCTTGAGACCTTGAGCTTGGAGAAGAACTGTTCCTTTTTGGGAGATGAATGAGGTAATGAGAAGGGACTTAGGCTAATGAGGGTGAAAACCCTAGCTGGTCTCTGGATCAACCCACGACTCAGAAGGACGGTCCATTATTTGAACAACGGGTCATAGAACTGAGTCGTCATTTTCAGAGGGACTTGTCATACCTCTGATATGGTTCAACGAGTCGACAGGATGGACCCGTGGTTTTAACCACGGTTCGTAGAACCAATTCGTGGTTCCAGAACTGAGACATAATCAATAAAAGGGAACCACAATTCCATTCCATTACTCGTGGTTCGAACCACGGTCCATGGTTTGGACCTATCATTCCTGGAAACATGAAATTTTCTTGATTTTTAGACTTAGATAGCTGGTTCGATTTCTGAGGTGTTACAATATATCCCCCTTGGGATCATTCATCCTCGAATGAAGAGTAAGCAAGGGAAATAGAAGATAAAATAGCCCAACCAGCAACAAAACATGGACATCAAAGAATAAACATGAGAACCAAACCTTTAAACTCAAAACATGGTTAAATTAACTTCGAATACATGAATGCATGCTAGGATCATGAGAGTAACTGATGTAATAGGATCGGAGGAACATACTAAGGATGAAACTATTACCTCAAGCTGGAACAGAATCGGAAGGAAAGATATGGGGATATTTGGCCTTCATGGCCTCTTCCGCTTCCCAAGTAGCTCCTTCAACAAGATGATTTATCCAAAGAACTTTTACCGAAGCAACTTCTTTGTTCCTCAACCTCCAAATCTTATGATCAAGGATTTCTACGGGGACCTCCTCATAGGTGAGACTATACTTCACACCTACATCCTCCAAAGGAACAATCCAGGTCGGATCACCAACACACTTCTTCAATAAGGAAACATGGAACACTGGATGAACTGCTTCCAAATCCGATGGCAAATCCAACTCATAAGCAACCTTACCAACCTTTCTCAGAATCCGATAAGGACCTACAAAACGGGGACTAAGCTTCCCTTTCTTGCCAAATCTCATCACACCCTTCATGGGTGACACCTTTAGAAAAACCCAATCATCAACTTCAAATTCTAATTCCCTCCTCCTCACATCTACGTATGATTTTTATCGACTCTTAGCGGTCTTCAACCTCTCCCTAATAAGCTAAACTTTCTTCATAGTCTCATGAACCGAATCTGGACCAATCAAGGCTGCCTCACCTACCTCAAACCAACCAATAGGAGATCTACATCTCCGACCATAAAGTGCCTCAAAAAGAGCCATCTGGATGCTATAGTGAAGTTGTTATTGTAGGCAAACTCGATAAGAGGTAAATGATCATCCCAATTACCTTTGAAATCAATCACACAAGCTCTTAACATGTCCTCCAAAGTCTGAATAGCACGTTCTGCCTGGCCATGTGTTTGAGGGTGAAAATCTGTGCTAAGCTTCACCTGAGTACCGAGACCTCTCTGAAACAATCTCCAAAATTGAGAAGTAAACTGAGTACCCCTATATGAAATGATGGACAAAGGAACACCATACAATCGAACTGTCTCTTGGATGTAGAGTCTGGCATAGTCGTCTGCTTAATCTATAGTCTTAATAGCCAATAAATGGGATGATTTAGTCATCAGATTGACAATCACCCAAATCAAATCATGTTGCCTTCGAGTGAGGGGCAAACATGTAATGAAGTCCATATTGATCGCTTCTCATTTCCAAGTGGGAATATCAATATCTTGAATCATTCCACCCAGTCACTGGTGCTCTACCTTCACCTGTTGACAGTTGGACACTTAGCCACAAAATCAGTTATGTCCCTCTTCATACCATTCCACCAATAGACCTCCCGTAGATCACGGTACATCTTGGTGGCACAAGGGTGGATGGAATATCTGGAACTATGAGCCTCAGTCAAAATCTATTGTCTCAACCCATCTACATCTGGCACACATAGTCGATCCTAATAACGGAGTACACCATCTCCCTTTGCTGATGGACTGCACCCTTAACCTAAAATAAAATGGGATCACTGTCTTTGTTTACCTTCACTTCTTCTACCAAGGATTATTCGGAACCATTCTGAACAATAACACCACCTTCTGTCAAGTTCATAAGGAGAACTCCCAACTGAGCTAGCCTATGAACCTCCTTAACCAGTTCTTTCTTTTCTTTTTCGACTGAAGACACACTACCCATTGACAATCTACTAAGTGCATCCGCCACAACATTGGCCTAACTCGGATGGTAAAGTACACTCATGTCATAATCCTTAAGGAGCTCAAGCCATCTCCTTTGTCACAAATTCAATTCCTTCTGAGTGAACACATACTGAAGACTCTTATGATTGGTGAATACATCCACATTCACCCCATACAAATAATGTCTCCAAATCTTCAAAGCAAAGACCACGGCTGCTAACTCAAGATCATGAGTAGGGTAGTACTTCTCATGAGTCTTAAGCTGTCTAGAGGCATAAGCAATCACCTTACCAAGCTGCATCAAAACACAACCCAAACCAATCCTAGAAGTATCACAATACATAACAAAATCATCTAGGCCCTCGGGTAGAGCTAACACTAGAGTTGTGGTCAATCCAGTCTTCAATTCATGAATGTTCTTCTCACACAAGTTGGACCACTAAAATTTTACCTTCTTCTGAGTCAATCGGGTCAAAGGGGCAGCAATGGAAGAAAAACCTTCCACAAACCTCTTGTAGTAACTAGCCAAACCAAAAAAGCTCCTAATATCAGACGAGAAAGTGGGTCTAGGCCAGTTCTTTACTGTCTTTATCTTTTGAGAATCAACCCGGATACCATCTTTAGTCAAAATATGACCCAGAAAAGCAACAGACTGCATCCAAAACTCACACTTACTAAACTTAGAAAATAACTGTCGGTCCTTGAGAGTTTGCTACACAACTCTCAAATGGTCCACATGCTCCTCCTCACTCTGAGAGTAGACGAGAATATCATCAATGAAAATAATCACAAACATATCCAGGTACTGTTTGAACACACGATTCATCAAATCCATAAAGGCTGTAGAAGCATTCGTTAGACCAAAAGACATCACAACAAATTCATAATGACCATATCAAGTTTTGAAGGCTGTCTTTGGAATATCACACTCTCTAACACGAAGCTGATGATAACTGAATCTAAGGTCGATTTCGGAGAAGAAACTAGCACCCTGAAGCTGATAGAACAAGTCATCAATCCTAGGAATGGGATATTTATTCTTGATTGTGACCTTGTTCAACTAACGGTAGTAAATACACATTCTAAGAGAACCATCTTTCATTTGAACAAATAAAACCAGGGGACCCCATAGAGAAATGTTAGGCCTGGTGAAACCTTTATCAAGAAGATCCTTCAACTAATCGTTTTCTGTGGGAGCCATTCTATAGGGAGGAATAAGGATATGATTCGTATCTGGAAGAAGATCTATTCCAAAGTTGATCTCCCGCCCGGGAGGGACTCCGAGCAAATTCTTGGGAAACACTTCTGAAAACTCCTTCACAACAGGAACAGACCGAAGAGATGGGGTTTCGGACTCCGTGTCCATAACCCGCACTATGTGATAAACATACCCCTTTGAAATCATCTTCCTAGGCTCAAGATAAGATATGAAATGACCTTACAAGGAAGGGGGACTACCTTGCCATTCTAAAATGGGTTCATTTGGAAACTTGAAATTGACAACCCGAGTACGACAATCAACAGAAGCATAACAAGCATGTAGCCAATCCATACCAAGAATAACATCAAAATCTGTCATCTCCAATTCTACTAAATTCGGTAAAGTGACTCTATGAGGATTGAGATAGGGCAATTTTGGTAGATTCTTTTGGCTAAGACTTACTCACCAACAGGAGTAGAAACACAAAAGGGTTCTAAAAGCAATTTAGGATAAATTTCAAATTTGTATGCTGAATAAGGAGTCACAAAGGATAAAGAGGCATCGAGGTCCAACAAAACATACAAATCGAAAGAGAAGACTTTCAATATACCAGTAACAATATCTGGGGAACCCTCTTGGTCCTGATGAGAGGACATGTCATAAAGACGATTTTGGCACTGACCACCAGAACTAGAAGTTGTGCCCTGCTGGGCTGGTCGGCCTCCTGGGATGCTGGAGCAGACTGAACCCTACCACCACCCTACCTCTTCTTAGTTGAAGGGCAATCTCAAACCATGTGTCCAACCTTTCCACACCCAAATCAAGCTCTCGTGCCTGCACGACACTCTCTCGGGTGATTCTTCCCACACTTGTTGCAAATGGGATGGGATGGTCCTCTAGTAACACTCCCATGAGACTGTGAATAAGAACCAGATCCTCTACTACTCTGATTATGATGAGGCCTCAGGGCCTTGGTAGGAGCACTATCAGAAGAATGAACGGGTCCTGATGACTTCTTCTGAAATGAGGAGCGGTGCCCACTAATGGACCTCTTATGGATAAAACCTGAACTCTCGAATCTAACTCTCTTGTTCTCCCTAGACATCTCCCTAAGTTTGTCCCCCTCAATCTGGTGAGCATGAGTCATGAGTATGGAATGTTCATATCACTCAACAGCATAGCAGACATGCACTCCTTCTTCACCATGTCTGAAACCCCATAGATAAACTTACTCATTTGGTCATACGGGTCCGCTACCATAGAAGGGGCATACCTCGATAACTGAGTGAACTTTAAACTGTACACTTGGACTAACATCGACCCCTGTCTCATATTCACAAACTCTTCAGTCTTTGCTTGTATCAATTCTCAGGGAAAGAACCGGTCAAGGAAATCCCTCTCGAAACACTCCCAAGTCATAGGGACTATGTCTCTAGCTCTAGCCTCCTTCCATTGGGTAAACCAGATATGAGCTACATCCTTGAGATGGTAGGATGTGAGCTTCATGATATGCCCAAATTACACCTCCTTTTAAAAGCGTAAGCGGTCGCTGATCAAATATAGAACCCAATGAAGGTTGGGGTTGATCCCACAGGGAATATGGTAGGACTATGGTCGATTAATGTTTACTCGTGCTCTTAGTCGCTTATTTTCCTCGAAAGGGGGGTTTTAAAGTAACAAGTAGTAATGGAACTTAGAATGTAAACAAGTAACACATGACAATTTTAAGAGTTGTAATCAATGGATGAGATGACTAGGGTAATGTTCCCCATGAGATCATAACTTAGTACTTTGTACTTAGTAAACTAGTTTGGTGCTTAGCATGAAGAATGGGTAAGTTAGGTTCACCTAAATCCTTGGTCCAACAGATAGATGAATTTCACCACACGCCTTGGTCCGGCCGTGGGTGTATGCTTTACTAACCCTTCCCTGTATCCCAGATTAGCTATTACCGGATAAGGTCAAGCTATTAGATGAGAGTTAGTAGCCTCAAATCCCATGCGAGTTCTAATGTTGCGCACCGTTAAAAAGCAATTAAAATGAAGGGAAGAATAATACATGCATAAACACCACCCTAGAGTACCCAAATACTTTGCCTACTTCGTTAATTCTTCATGGTTCCCACAACCATAGTTGTGGATTTAGCTACTCATGTTCATAAGTAAACAATCAAGAGTTATTGGTGTGGTCATGATCATATACATACAATAAGAGTTAACGAAATCCGGAATCTTGAATGGATGATGATGGAAGTAAAAACAATGACTTATGAATATGTATAACTCTCAAAAACCAAGAACAAACTAATATCACAAAGTTACAAATGTGTTTCATACAAAATATCGTGCATAAGACATAAAATAAAACCTAGGAAAGGTATTTATAGACAGTAAAATCCTATCCTAATTAAACAAGGAAACTGGCATCGGCAGCTTTTACGAAAACAGTCTACGGTCTGTGGAAGTTTCTACTGGTCATCTTCAGCACTCGTGAAACTCAGTGTCTTTGTCATCCTGCAGGTTCCTTTCCACGAGAGCAGTCTACGACTCGTGACTTAAATCACGGCTCATGGATTTGAGTCGTAGACCTCATACAGTTTTCTCCTTTTCTGATCAGGTTCCACGAGCAGGAATCACGACTCGTGAACAGGTCCACGACTCGTGAAACCTTCCGTGGAACTCATGCATTTTTATCCTTCTCTAATTAGGTTCCACGAGCAGGAACCTAATATCTTCTTCACTTCATCAATAAAGTTAAGTGGGTCCTCACTCACTTTGGAACCCTAAAATTCGGGTGGGTTCATTCAGAAAAAATCACAAAACTGGAACTCAGGCATTTTTCTCCTTCTCTAATTAGGTTCCACAAGCAGGGATCACGACTCGTGAACAGGTCTACGACTCGTGGAAACCTTCCGTGGAACTCAGACCTTTTTTTCTCCTTCTTTGATTAGGTTCCAAGAGCAGGGATCACGACTCGTGATCAGGTCTACGACTCATGGAAACCTTCCATGGAACTCAGGCCCCAACTACATCTGCAGTATTCTTTCCACGATTGACTTCTACGACTCGTGGAATAATCAATGACTCGTGGTCTTGAGTCGTAGAAGTCAGTTTTAGCTCAAATATCAGTCTTTCTTTGCACTTAAGTCTCCAAACCATGTTTTCCTACACAAGACTCAAAAACACATCAAAACTACTAAAAATCGCTAAAGAACATACTCCAATTCCAAGTTTTAAGCGTTGAAAGTGCCGCAAACTCACGACACATCAACACCTTCAACTTAGAACTGTTGGTTGTCCTCAAGCGACAAAACAAAAATATCCTAGAATGACGCTTGATTAAAAGAAAACTAGGAACTATGGCAGTCATATGATTTAGCAAGTCAGCTTACAACAAGTATCCCCCCCTTTTTTTCAATACAAACAAGTGCACAAATTTCGCCTATCAAGACAATACAAGAGGATCCATGGATGACATCATGCTATCAATAGACGACACAACATACACATATGAGACTTACCCTAACAATCAGTAGTCAAAGTTAATCTAGTGCCCTCACCACAAAGAAGTCCCACTCACTCAATAATAAATTTCATATATGGGACTAAACTAGAACAACTCACACTCTCAAAGATGTTCAAACACTCCATGCACAATACCATAGGCTTGCCCTTATTTTCTATTCCTCGGTTTTTGAATGGTTGGGTTAGGATCACTATAGGACTTTACTCAGCTTGTAATGTAGGCTTGGGGATGGGTATGGTAGATATGGGAAATAGTGACTAAGCTCTCCTTGACACTACGCTATGTTTCTTCCATCTTTCAAGAATAACCCCATTCCTTCTTTCCTTTCTTATCCCTTTTTATTCCTTCTTTTTCATCAAGTGACGGGTGCGACTTTTATTTCAGACTAAGCTTTTCATCACACATCTATCTCTTTTCTTTCTTTCTCTTTTTTTTTCTTTTTTTTTCTTTTTCTCTTTTTAGCATATCCGCCACACCCGTTATTTACCTCTTTATCACAAAGCTTATATTTTTATACCCCATATTTCACACTTACCTTCACAGTAGCCACCCTCAACTTAGGCAATTTGCCTGAGTTGAGGTGCACAATGTCCAAGGAGGGACCAGGGACAAACTGAAAGTTCATAGAAAACAGGAAAGGCGATTAGGCTAAACAATAAAAAGGGTCGATTTAGGCTCAAAATCAGGGATCAAAGGATATTCACATTATTTGGATGGTCGTTTAGGCTTAAGTGGACTATTTCAAAAATGGCCTATGATCCTTTTCCAACCAACCATCCTACAACCTAGGCAAGACTAACTGGGAAAGTTCTAGATTGACACACAATGCAAGAACAGTACGAATGCAGCTCACACACACATGGCACAGAGTATAACAGTCACATGCTAACTATCAGGTTCATACTCTAGCTTAAGTTGTTCATCATATCGATTAACCTAATGTCATGCACAGATCCATAATGGTTAGTCTATCAAATAGATACTAATATGTCACACAAAAATTTGGAGGGGTCTCCATTTTTCAATCAACTTTCAATCAAAATCATACCATAGACTGCACTAAGTTCCTTTTCTTCTTTTACTATACACAACCTATACTAAATTCCAGTTCAATAGAAAATAAAAATCCTTAGGGAAAGAACACAGGAAAGAAAGCCCTAAGGACTCGGGTACCTTATGAGTACCCTCATGGGTTTCCTTCCATGCAGCACCTGATTTAACGTTGTGGCACGATGCGCATCTTTTGGCTACTCAGACTTCACCAAAAGACCCACCAAAATATGGACAGTTTCTACCCCCACCCCACCAAAAATCAATGTGCATTGTCCTCAATGCATCAATAAAAGTAGAAACATAGGGAGGCAGAAACATACCTGTGGCGCCTAGGCGCTGGCGTTCGATAAAGTGTGCGGGGACGGTGATGTGGCACCCATCGTAGTGTTAGTGGCAATGGTAGTGGCCGTTGTGCTCAGTGTCTCAATAGTAGGAGGGATATCAGTGGATGCCCTCACAGTAGCAACCAAATCTAGACTCCTAAGAACAGAAAATACGGCTCCTCCACCTCCTGGAGCTAAACTAGATGATGCACCCCGATGCATCTGTCACTCTGCCTCCTCACAGAGATGCATATCATCCAAGGAGTGCTGTGTGTCCATGGAAATGTCTCTCTTAAATCTCTTAGGGTCCTCCGCAACAAGTAGGGGTGCTCTCAAGATGCACTCGCTTTTCTCTATCACTCGTGGGTGCCGGCTCTATCCCAACAAATAAGTTAACAACTCAGCGCGTGAGCGCTGGGACTTCAATATCAATAGAGGGCATGAGCGGGGTCTGGCTGGTGTCAACAGATCTAACCTTCTCTCGGAGTTGTGCCAGCTCATCCTGAATATGTCCTAAGTCCAGGCTCTGGATGGACTGTAATCGAGTACTTACTCGGCGCTCAAAAGCATCAACCCTTGCTGCCATCTCTCGTGTAACCCGGTCGATCTAATCTTTCATCCTCTCCTCCGAGGCCACTACAGTAGATCGCACCCATGGTTGGAGCTGGTCTAACAAATCATTCTCCTATTTTTGCATATCAGCCTGGCGGCAACTAACTTTTGGAGAAACTCAGCATCAATAGTAATCCTACACGAAGAAGCTAGGCGCGAGGGCGCGGTAGGGGTGCCTACTGGTGGCTGAGAGGTCGAAGGCACTGAAGCTGAAGCTGTGGCTGTGGCACCCTCTGAAGATACACTTACCCCCATATCATGTATGTCTATTAGGTCTCGTGCTGTGGAGGATCCCTCAACTCACAAAGTACTAGCATAAATGGAGGATGACGCTCATCGATGTGCAACTGGGTTAGTCACATCTCTAATCAACCCGGCATCCTGAATCCTAGTCACCTCCTTAGTATGGTCAATATCGGGCATCCGCAGGACTGCCGACTCCATGCATAGACAATGAATCAAATAGGGAAAGGGTATGCTAGTGTGCGGTCTGAATGCCCGCTCATATATCTCCTCCAATATGCAGCATGGGAAATTAATCTCATATCCTGCCATGATGCTAGCCACTAGTACTGCATAGTCAGGTGTCAGGGAATTGTCCACATGAGTCAGACAGATGCGGGACCAGACAATGGCTCACCAGAACTTGCCAGCGAAATTTAATGTTTCCCTTTTTATGTCACCGTCGTGAACCCATTATGCATCTTCACCATTCTCTTCTATATAACCCACAACCTATTTCAATAAATCTGCTCACTGAACTGGGTCCCTCATCTTTATTTTATCTCGGACAATATTCATCTTGCTATCAAACTCTACCATGTTGACCTGTAACTCATGCTCTGGTCCAAACAAGAACCTATGAAATAGTCCACTCAGAGATATCCACAGGTTCATACCGCACCATAGTGCTGGTGAGTGGAGGTAGATCCTGATATCTCTATCTCGATCCAAGTAGCCGAGTGCCTGTGGCCTTATAGGATCCATAAAATCCCAAACTATCTTAGGACAATAGCTACCTGGGGGCTCAGCCATCCAACCACACCCGTAGTGATTGAATGTGGCTTAAATATATGGGATGGATGCTAAGCCCTCAGTCCGGATCCATGGCTCCTCAAAAATACCCCTTTTGGGCAGGCCCCTTTCAAACTAAGAAATTCCCTGTCTGTATATGGTCTGCATCTCCGGAAGACACCATATCTGATTAGCATGCACCTCCGGTCTCTGTGCTCTGTCAACCTCTGCCTGTTTCGAAAGTGCAGCTGCCAGGACAGCCAGATCAGAAGAGCTCTTATCACCGGATGCTGACTCAGCATCATCAGACTTATTTTCATTGTCAGTGTCGGTCCTTGTGTTGCTCTCCCGACTATCATTACCCTCTTCGGATGACCCCTCTCCCTCTTCAGACTGAGGAGAAGTAGTCACTATTGGTGGTACTGTGGTAATGGCTAGCTGAAGTGCGACTTTCTCAGCTGCCTGTGTCTGGGCCCCATGTCTTATGGTCTGACGCTCCAAGTCTGGGCAGGCTAAACCTCATAAATTTCCTCCGATCCACCTTATTTTGATTCATGTGCGGCAGGCTCGTCAGGTTCATCATTGAGTCTAGATCTGAATTGACGAACTGCCAGTTTTGCTGACTTTGTGTTCTTCGACCTCATGGTACCTATGGAGGGAAACATCAGTATGATCAAATTAAGGAGAACCCACAAAAAAAATTAAATTTTCACTGGACTTTGGGTCTACGAGAGGGTTCCCTGACTCATGGAATGAACCACGACTCATGGAAGACCCTCATGATTTCTGGTTAGCAACATGTGATTGCAGGTCTGAGTTCCACGAGTTGCATCTATGACTCATGATTGGAACCATGACTCGTAGATGCCTCTCGTGAAAATCAGACCACATTGACAGTCTGCAGGTCTGAGATTCACTAGTGCCATCCATGACTCATGGAATGAACCACGACTCGTGGACGACCCTCGTAAAAATCAGACCTTAGAATAGGTTCCTGTTCTAATTTCGACGAGTACATTCCATGACTCATGGAATGAACCACGACCCGTAGAGTGCACTCGTGATCACTGTGAAGCAGAAAACCAATGTGTTTAATTTTTGTGAATTTCTTTCAACCCCAAACATATTCTTACACACCATTTCCTACATGTTTTACGTATTCACCCCACAACCATCATCCATTAGGGTAGTTAAACAATAAAATCACACAATTATATACCCTAGGTCAAGTTGTGTTCCCTAAAATTTCAAGCAAGGTTTTAGAGTAGCTTCATACCTTTGAAATTTGGGGAAGAACGATAGTGATTGATGGTGATTAGGAGCAACGGCCTCGACCCACAACTTGAGGCGAACTGGTATGCAAGTTTTCAACACGTATAGTGAAGAAAACAGAGACACTGTTGATTTGGGGGGATACGGGGAGTGATTTTAGGGCATTAACTGATTTGATGGTGGATTTGTAGGGATTTGAGGTGTTTGAATGGAAGTAGGAGATGGTGGTGGTCAGTTTAGAAGGAAAAAAAATAGGGGAAAGATTTGATTTTAGGGTAATTTAAACAATAGGAGTCGCGGGTCAGGAGGGTGAACAATAAAATTACAAGAGAGCTTACATGTGTTCCACGAGTCATGTTCACGAGTTGTGAAGTTAACCACGGCTCGTAGGACAGGAACGTGGAACAAGTCCTGCCACCCATGTTTATGTCTGACTTCCACCACCAAAAACCATGATTCGTGATTGTGATCACGACTCGTGGAACAGGTTCATAGATGTTGTTCTGTAGATTGCCATAATTATCTGATTTCTATGACCTAAAACCATGATTCGTGATTTGAATCATGACTCGTGGAACTAGTTCGTAGAAGTTGTTTTTCCCTTGGCCATTTTTACCCACGTTCCACGAGTTGGGTCTACGACCCGTGGAATGACCCACGGTTCGTGAACTTTGCCCGTGGATCCTGCCTTACCCATTTTCAGAGTTTTATCTTTTCCAAAATTCTCCCTCCACTTGTTCCTGCACACATAGCAAATATTAACCTTGGGTTTCCTCCCAAGAAGCACCTGATTTAATGTCGTGGCATGACGCGAGTGTTTTGGCTACTCAGACTTCGCCAAAACACTTCTACAAAAGCAAAAATAGCAAGATAAAATGAAAATGTCCATGGGTTACCTCCCATGCAGCACCTGATTTACGTTGCGGCACGACATAGGTTGCTTGATTACTCAGACTTCATCAAGCTCCTTAGGTGGGATTAGTTCATCAAGGCTGTAGGCTTTAATTGCTTTGAGCTCTTTCGCTGTGCCAAAGTAAGATTTAATCTATTGTCCATTTTCCTTGAACCTTTTTCCTTCATGATTCTCGAGCTCAACTTCCCCATGAGGAAACACTTGTACCACCTTGAAAGGTCCAATCCACTTGGACTTCAACTTGCCAGGAAACAAGCGAAGTCTAGAATTGAAGAGCAGGACCAAGTCAGCCTACTGGAAATCTCTCTTTTCTATCTTCCGGTCATGATACAATTTCATCTTCTCTTTGTAGAGTGCTGAGCTCTCATATGAATTCAGAGGGAACTCATTCAACTGCCCAAGTTGCTGCAACAATGCCTTAGACCAGTCTAAGTTCAGCTTCTTCAACGCCCACATGGCCTTATGCTCTAACTCAACCGGAAGATGGCACGCCTTACCAAACACAAGCTGATATGGTGACATACCTATTGGGGTCTTGAATGCAGTCCGGTATGCCTACAAAGCATCATCTAACTTCTGTGACTAATCCTTTCTATTTGCATTGACAGTCTTAGACAGGAATGACTTTATCTCTCTGTTGGAAACCTCTACTTTCCCACTCATCTGAGGATGATAAGGGGTTGCAACTCTGTGTTTCACTCCATATTTCTCAAGCAAAGCTCAAAACAGCTTGTTGCAAAAGTGAGAGCCTCCATCACTAATGATTTCCCTTGGCGTACCAAACCTGTAGAAGATGTTCTTTTTCAAGATCATTGTGACACACTTGCCTTCATTACTAGGAAGTGCAACCGCCTCCACCCACTTAGACACATAGTCCACAGCCACCAATATGTACCGGTTTCCATTGGGCAGCACGAACGGACCCATGAAGTCAATACCCCAAATATCAAACAGCTCGATCACAAGGATGGGATTAAGAGGAAGCTCATGCCTCCTTGATATGCCTCCTTCCCTTTGACATCTGTTGCAAGCCTTAGCAAATTCATGGGCGTCTTTGTGAATAGTCGGCCAATAGTAGCTGCATTGCAAAATCTTGTGCGCAGTCCGAATACCACTATGATGACCTCTAACAGGGGATAAATGGCGATCTTCGAGTATCTCTATCATCTCAGCTTCAGGCACACATATCCGGGTCACTGTATCAGCACACACACGGAACAAGAATGGCTTTTCCTAGAAGTATTTCTTGACATCGGACATGAACTTTCTTCTTTGGTGGACAGACATATCATCAGGAACTAAATCACTTGCCAAATAGTTGGCAATATCAGCAAACCATGGGATCAAATCTTGAGAAGCTGCTAACACTTGTTCGTCAGAAAACCAGTCATCTATTTCTTGCTCATCATTCAGCTTAATCATTGCCTCTTCTTCCAGCCTAGATAAATGGTCTGCTACCTGATTCACTGTACCCTTTCGATACTTGACCTCAAAATCAAACTCTTGCAACATCAACACCCATCTAATCAACCTTGGTTTAGCATCCTTCTTCTCCATGAGATAACGAAGGGTTGCATGGTCATTGTGCACCACCACCTTTATGCCAAGCAAATAAGATCTAAATTTCTCAAATGCAAAGACCACAACAAGCAACTCCTGTTTAGTGATAGTATAGTTCTTTTAAGTCGGATTAAGTGCTTTGCTAGCATAGTATATCAGATGGAGGATCTTTTCACTCCTTTGACCTAGGACTGCTCCTAGCGCCACTCCACTAGCATCACACAATACCTCAAAAGGTTAGGACCAATCAAGAGAGATAATGATATGAGCTGAGACCAACTTTTCTTTAAGGCATTCGAATGCCTTCAAACATGCATCATCAAACATGAACTTTACCTCCTTCTCCAAATATTTGCACAATGGATTAGCTATCTTGAAGAAGTCCTTGATAAACCTCCTATAGAAATCAGCATGCCCCAAAAAGCTTCAAATCCCCTTCATAGAAACTGGTGGAGGCAATTTTTCAATCACCTCAATCTTCACTTTATCGACCTTAACACCCTTCTTGGAGATCCTATGACCAAGCACTATGCCCTCTTTCATCATGAAGTGACATTTTTCCCAGTTCAGCACCAGATTACACTCTTCACATCGTGTCAGCACACAACTCAGATGATTCAAACAGTCTTCAAAAGAGTCACCTACCACCGAAAACTCATCCATAAATACATCAATAATGTCCTACACCATGTCTGAGAAAATGGACATCATACAACGCTGAAACATTGCTGGCTCATTACACAAACCAAACGACATTCTTTTGGAAGCAAACATCCTATATGGACAGGTGAAAGTGGTTTTCTCTTGGTATTCAAGAGCAATCGAGATCTGATTGTACCCTGAATAACCATCTAGAAAACAATACCATCCTCTACCAGCAAGACGGTCTAACATCTGATCCATGAATGGCATTGGAAAATTATCCTTCTCAGTCCAAGCATTCAGCTTCCTATAATCTATGCATATGCGCCAGACTGTGACTGGCCTCATCAAAATCAACTCATTATTTGCATTTGGGACTACAGTAATCCCACCCTTCTTCGGCATACACTAAACCGGGCTCATCCACTTGCTGTCAGCAATAGGGTAAACCACACCTGCATCCAGCCACTTAATAATCTCCTTCTTGATGACCTCTTGTATAGGCTGATTTAACCTACGCTGGTGCTCAATACTTGGAATACAATCTGGCTCAAGCTAGATTTTATGTGTACAGATTCCTGGCAAAATCCCGATGATGCTAGCGATGGTCCAACCAATGGCTCTTTTAAATTTCTTCAAGATAGAAACCAGAGCTTCAACTTGCCCTTTACCTAAATCTGCAATAATGATCACTGGAAAAGTCTCATTAGCTCCAAAGAATACTTACCGAAGAGTAGCTGGAAGCGCTTTGAGCTCCAAGACTGAAGGCTCCTCAACATATGGTTGGGCAAGCGGTGTTTGCCTATTTTTCAAGTCCAAGTCGAGCTTCTTTGGTGCATAACTGTAAGATCCTAACCTAGTGAGTTCTATTACTATTTCATCGTACTTCTCAATGTCGTCACCTTTAAAGTTCATAATCACGGCAGCAAGGGCTTCGACTCCAAGTCTCTCCTCAATAGGTACGCCAATCTGATCCTCATCAACAACATCAATAACTGACACCACTCGCATGTCATCATGATGCTTCATAGATTTGCAGACATCAAATGTCACCTCCTCATCATTCAGCCTGAACTTCATCTGCCCAGTTTCTAAATCAACCAAAGCACATCCAGTAGCCAGGAATGGGTGCCCCAAGATAATGGGAACCTCAAAACCAACCTCATAATCTAGAATCACAAAGTCTGCAGGAAAGGTAAGCGTGTCAACCTTTACCAATATATCATAAAGTATCCCCACAGGTCTCTTCACCGTATAATCTGCCATGAGGAGCCACATTATAGTCAGAGTGGGGGCTCCCAAGCCCAACTTATTATACATTGCTAGCGGCATAAGATTTATACTAGCACCCAGATCACACAATGCTTTGGCAAAGTAGAAAGCTCCAATAGTGCAAGGAATTGTGAATGTTCCAGGATCTTCTTTTTTCTGCACCATGGAACGGGATGCTATCGCACTACAGTGGTGCTAATTATTGTCTGGCTCAAAACTAACTATCCTCTTCTTAGTCACCAGATCCTTTATGAATTGAGCATATCTAGGCATCTGCTCCAATGCTTCAACCAAAGGAATATTTACTGAGAGTAGTTTCAGCATGGTGATGAACTTGTGAAATTTTTCATCTTCAACCTTTTTCTTCAATCTCTGGGGATAAGGAGGAGGAGGCAATGGTATGGGTTTCAGAACTGGTGCAACCTTCTTGCTCTTTTCTTTCAACTCAGAAGACTGTCTCTCAATTTTCTCATCTTCACCATCTATTCCTTCAGACTCGACCAGAATTTCAGCATCACCCTTTTCAACTTCTGTGAGCTTATCAATAATTTTAGGCATGGGAGGATCAATGGTCTGCTTTTCGCTTTAAGCCATCACTGCCATAACCTGTCGATCATTCTTCGGGTTCTGAATGGTATCACTAGGGAGAGTACCCTTTTGACGCGGATTCATACTAGTGGAAATATGGTGCATCTTCGTCTCAAGTTATTTTATGGAGCCAACATGGGAATCCACTCTCTGACTGATCTTTGAAAGGTCTGATTTTATCTCCTTCTTGCTTGAATCCGTGCATTCAAACTTTTCAAACACCTTGTTTAGCAGCTCCCTCATGGTAGGTTGTCTAGGACGCTCTTCACGATTCACAGGTAGGACATAAAGACCACTTCTATCGTTCTTATACCCATCCTTTTTCTGCCAGTTTCCATCTCTGTAACTGGACCGATTGTAGTAATCATCTCTATCACTATTCTGACCTTGATTTCCTTGGCCAGAGGCCCAGAAACCCGCCCCTTGATCATTCAGATAACTAACCTCTTCTTCGGATGAGTAACCGTCTGGCCTAGGTGCTTTACCTTGTGAACCGATGGCTTTTACCTTCTCTACTCCCTCAGCCAGGAATTTCTGTGCAAGCAACCCAAGTGTCGTGTTCAGCTCAATAACTTCCTGTTTGATGTCTTGCAATTCATTCAAATCCAAGGACTTACCAACTGCGTATGTACCTGCTGGGGTCTTTGATTCTCTGGTGTGCCATGCTCTGTTGGTCTTTGAAACCCGATCAAGCATCTCCAAAGCTTCATCATACTAGTTATCCATGAATGCCCCACCAGTTACAGTGTCATCTATTGCTTTGGTGTTGGCGTTCAGTGCTTTGTAGAAAATATCCATCAGATGCCTTGAAGGGATTCAGTGTCTCAGAACTTGCTTCAACTTCTTATTGAACCTTAGCCAAGCCTCATAAAATGCCTCTACAGGTAGCTGCCTAAAATTATAGATCTCTTGTTTCATATGCAACATCCTTGATGGAGGAAAGAATCACTCCAAAAACTGAGTCTTCAACTCGTGCCATGTGTATATGGAATTATTGGGCAGTTCTGAGAGCCAAACAGTTGCCTCATCGGTCAATGAGAATGGAAACAACCTCAGTTTAATAGCAACTTGCCCCACTCCTGGTATACTATACGCCTAGCAAATCTGAGTAAAATTCTACACATGACGATTTGCATCTTCTGTAGGTTTTCCAGCATACAGTCCCTTATTATTCATCAACTGGATCATGGTGCTGGTGATGTCAAATTTTGCTCCCTCAGTCAGTGGTGGCAACACTATGGGTCCAGCAATGCCCAATTCCTCCTCCTTGTCATAATCATCATAATCATAGTAGCGATGGGCTTGCCTGGGTTGCTGTATCTGTCAACCCCTATTCTGACGTGGCGCGACTGGTCCTCTAGGCAAATTTCAGTGAGCTTCCCCATCTACTGTTGTTTGTGCCTTTAGTGCAACTTGATGAGCAACTTGTTATCGAGCCTGCCTTGCTTGCTCAACTACTGCATTTTGAGCTGTGAGGTCTACTGCAAATGCAACATCTTCAGTGGCAAGAGCATCTTCTCTGGCCTTTTTTGTTGCTCATCCTCGGCTAATAACTGGGCTGTGATCTGAACCTGTGTCTCGTGCTCTCCGTCTTTAGCCATGTTTCTTAAGGCTTTGGAGAACTCATTATCGTACGGGATCAAGGGATTGCCTTGACTCCTTTTACTGGGCATGCATAAATGTGCAACCTGTATATCAAAACAAAAACAACAGAAAAAGTAAAATCTGGAAATAAGGACTAATAGTGAGATAACCACAATCTCCCTTAATCCTAAACCGTATTCCCTGACAACAGCGCCAAAATTTGATACGCCCAAATTACACCTTCTTTTAGAAGCGTAAGCGGTCGCTGATCAAATATACAACCCAACGAAGGTTGGGGTCGATCCCACAGGGAATATGGTAGGACTATGGTCGATTAATGTTTACTCGTGCTCTTAGTCATTTATTTCTCTCCAAAGGGGGGGGGGTTAAAGTAACAAGTAGTAATTGAACTTAGAATGTAAACAAGTAACACGTGACAATTTTAAGAGTTGTAACCAATGGGTGAGATGACTAGGGTAGTGTTGCCCATGAGATCATAACTTAGTAAGGCTTTGTACTTAGTAAACTAGTTTGGTGCTTAGCATGCAGAATCGGTAAGTTAGGTTCACCTAAATTCTTGGTCCGACAGATCGATGAATTTCACCACACGCCTTGGTCCAGCCGTGGGTGTATGATTTACTAACCCTTACTCTGGATCCCAGATTAGCTATTCTCGGACAAGGTCAAGCTATTAGATGAGGGTTGGTAGCTTCAAATCTCCATTGTTAAATGATCCTTTTCCCATCCGTTACCTCCTTGGTCCAGCAAGTAAGGATAAGGCGAGTTCTAATGTTGTGCACTGTTAAAAAGCAATCAAAACAAAGGGAAGAATAATACCTGCATAAACATCGCCCTAGAGTACCCAAGTACTTTGCCTAATTCGTTAATTCTTCATGGTTCCCACAACCCTAGTTGTGGATTTAGCTACTCATGTTCATAAGTAAACATTCAAGAGTTATTAGTGTGGTCATGATCATATACTTACAATAAGAGTTAAAGAAATCTAGAATCTTGAATGGATGATGATGGAAGTAAGAACAATGACTTATGAATATGTATAACTCTCAAAAACCAAGAACAAACTAATATCATAAAGTTACAAATGTGTTTCCTACAAAATATCGTGCATAAGACGTAAAATAAAACCCAGGAAAGGTATTTATAGACAGTAAAATCCTATCCTAATTAAATAAGGAAACGGGCAACGGCAGCTTCCACGGAAACAGTCTACGGTCCATGGAAGTTTCTAGGGGTCGTCGTCAGCACTAGTAAAACTCAGTGTCTTTGTCATCCTGCAGATTCCTTTCCACGAGAGCAGTCTACGACTCGTGACTTAAATCACGGCCCATGGATTTGAGTCGTAGACCTCATACAATTTTCTCCTTTTCTGATCAGGTTCCACGAGCAGGAATCACGACTCGTGAACAGGTCCACGACTCATGAAACCTTCCGTGGAACTCATGCATTTTTCTCCTTCTCTAATTAGGTTCCACGAGCAGGAACCTAATATCTTCTTCACTTCATCAATAAAGTTAAGTGGATCCTCACTCACTTTCGAACCCTAAAATTCGGGTGGGTTCATTCAGAAAAAATCACAAAACTGGGACGCTACCCCACCTTGAGGATGGATTGGGATAGGAGCCTGCTGGTTGGCCTGGGCAGCCAAGGTCTGGGCTAGCAAATGGATGGCGTTCCTGAATTCCTCATTCGTGACCTCGGGGGCCTGAACTGGAGGAGCAGCATTTCGAGTGGCTCAATGAGGCATAGATCGTCGAGGCATGATCTGAAACATAAAAGGTAAGGATTAGAGGAATATTAGAGTTAAGCTCTATTGCATGACATGATCATGAAAGATGTGAAGTTTTCTAAGACACCTCATAGCTTCCCTCTCATATGCGTGGCGTGCTTCACACACATGAAAGAGACTCTATTCAATGCGACTATTATACATCCTAGGACTCTTGAACCTAAGGCTCTGATACCAAGTTTTTCATGCCCCGAGGTTACCCCCTAGATGTAACATCGGACTTGGGATCACAAGTGCCCCAAGCTAACCCTTGGTCATAGCATTCTCAAGCATAATGAAAGATAAGTTGAAATATAATAGATAAATCTGGAATCATATAAATAGATAATCAAGACAAATAGGAATATAAAATCCATAAAGAGACTCAAAAGTTGTCTATGTCTGAAAAGCCTCTACTCATGACATAAAGAGTTGCTAGGACAAGACCCTAGCTTACTCGAAGTGCAGAAAATACAATAGCTAACACGACTAAGAACATAACTAGTCCCCGATATAAGAGGACTCACTAACAACTGAAAGAAAGTGGCCTGGAAGCTCTAGCCACGGGTCTGAGAAGGAATACTTGAATCTGCATCATCAAAGGATACATCGCAAGATATGCGTCTGTACTATAGGATGAACCAAGTATGAGAGCGATGCATGAACATGATAAAAACCATTAAAACATACTTAAATGACTTATTACATAAAGAAAGGACATGAATAAGTATTAAGATAAGAGACATAAGACATGAAAGAAAACTTAAGTTCAAAGTATAGAATCATATAACTTCATAGTTTGAAAATGATCATGTGGGAGTTTCTCTTAACCGAAGTAAACCATGCTGAGCTACATGGAGTCCAGTGTCATGTACCCCTACTGAAAAGGGCTGTCCTAACTTGCCAAAGTTAGAACCATGACATACCAGGATCCTGTCATAATAAGCCACAGAGGGCAACCTACGGTGGCAACGTAGTTTTGGACTTGGGTTATCTGAACCCTCGTCTCTCGGTGCTAAATACTACTCCCAAAACATATAACATGAGCTCATATACATGTGAAATATCTGATGCCAAACTTGTTCATAACATGTTTGTACCCCAGATCATCATACTACTAATGAATTATAGTTTAGAAATTGATTCATAAGCATTGATGGAACATCGGGTGTCTTTCATTGTATCATAATCCATAACTTGAAAACTTGTATGGCCTTAGTTCAATTTCATAATAATATATACTTTCATAAAACATAAGAACTAGGCATGCACTTGCTGGAAATTCATGAAATCATGCCATCATTTTCCCCAATTTCTTAAATCACTTCATGCATGTAGGATTCACCATAATTAACCTTTAATTCATGAAATAGGAGTTCATATGTAAAAACCCATGCAAAATTATGCAATTTATTAGAATTTCATAATAAAATCATGAGAAGACAATTTATACCAAAACCCATAAGAATTGGGTAAAAACCCAATTTGAAAGTTCATGAAATAACAATTTGAAATTTGGGATTTTGGGCACAAGGGTGAGAGGAACCTATTGTTGAATACCCACATACCTTGATTGAATCTAACCCACTTGAATTGAAAAGACTTAGGAGACTTGAACTAAGAGCTTGAGACCTTGAGCTTGGAGAAGAACTTTTCCTTTTTGGGAGATGAATTAGGTAATGAGAAGGGACTTAGGCTAATGAGGGTGAAAACACTACTATAAATAGCCAAAACGACATCATTTAGGAGTTAAAAGGGTGGGTAATAACTAAAATACCCCTGGGATTTAATTAAGAAAAAACTGGAAAAATAGGTCAGTTTCAGGAATCACAAGTCAGTTCTACAGGTCGTCGCTTAAACCATGACCCGGGTTTCCAACTCATGGTTCTTGGCCAACTAATCAGGATGCAGAATGTAATCTACGGGTCAACAGGATGGACCCGTAGAATGGATGATGGGTCTTCAATTGGACTCGTCATTGCTGGGGACCTAGATGGTCTCTGGATAAACCCACGACTCAGAAAGACGGTCCATCATTTGAACGACGGGTCGTAGAACTGAGTCATCATTTTCAAAGGGACTTTTCATGTCTCTGATCTGGTTCCATAGGTCAGTAGGACGGACCCGTGGTAGAACCAACTCGTGGTTTCAGACCAGAGACTGAATAAATAGAAGGGAACCATGGTTCTATTCCACGACCCATGGTTCAAACCATGGTCCGTAGTTTGGACCCGTCATTCTTGTAAACATGAAATTTTCCTGAGTTTCAGACTTAGATAGCTGGTTTGATTTCTGAGGTGTTACACCTTAGCTCCCGGGATGGATGAGGCTTCGGGTATAAATGCTTTTTTCCAACCTATGTTAGGCCCTGTCATGACCAGGACCAAACATGAGTTGCTGACCAAGTTTCTGAAAATGAAACCCCCTTCATTTCATGGTACTGAGGATGAGGATGCTTTTGAATTTATTCTTGATTGCTATAAGAGGCTACTGATAACGCCCAAACTACGACTCCAATTAAGAAGCGTAAGCGGTCATCGGCAAATATAGAACCCAACAGAGGTTGGGGTCGATCCCACAGGGAATAAGGTGTGAATTAAGTCGTTAGTGAAGTAGATGACTAGTAATCGATATTTTTCGGTAAATAGGGGGGTTTTGCGTGATCAAAACGTGAACGAAAGCAAATAATAATGTATGAGAGATAATCAATAGGAGATAGAACTAGGGAAGTGTTCACCATGGCATCGTAACAATGTTGATTCAAGCTTAACCGGGTTCTTTCTTATATGCATGTCACGATGTGATTGAATTAATGGTATCATCTAAACGTTTCTCAACCAAATAGACGAATTTCCTTTTCAATTCTCTCGAACTTGAAAAGGTTAGCTTTTATATTTCAATCCTAAACATCAAGTAGATTAATCTAGTTACAGCATTAATCATAAGACGAGAGTTGGTAGTCTCGAATCCTCGTAGTTAACCAAATTTTCCAGTTTTAATCTCTTTACTCAAGCAAATTTAAACCTAGGCATGTTCTAATGTTTGCAACCACTAGAAAACGTTAAATAATGAATGATTAACAACGTGACTACATATATTGAACCCAACGCTACCCGGAATCTATATTGCTACTTTTGCCATGGCTCCCACAACCCTAGTTGTGGGAAGTTTAGTTAATCATGCTATTAAGAAGGGAGAAGAGAGTCGTATTCATAATAAAGAGGAAAAGATTCTTACAATATAATGAAACAATCTTCAATTATCCAAGAACAAGAAAACCAAGATCCCAAGAACGAATCAAGAACAAGATTGAAGGAGGAGGAAAACGTGTGTAGCGTGTTTCCTCTCTCAAAACTCGCCTAAACTCTCCTAGAATTATTGGGTGAACTATTGTAAAAAGCTTAACAAATAAAATAAACCTAACATAGGGTATTTATAGGAGTCTAGGAAACAAAGTCCCAAAAATGTTCGGATTCCGCGTAGCAGACTGCCTTACTGTGACGGTTTGGAGTGACGGACCGTCACCACCTTGATGGACCGTCATGGTGGCCATCACCACTAGGCAGTGGTGCTGCCTCAGGGTGACGGTTTGGGTGACGGACCGTCACTGGCTTGACGGACCGTCACTCCAACCGTCACTCTTATCCAGAATGCTCTTTTGATTGGATTTCCTTCCTTTTCTACGTTTGTCTCCATTTCCTGAAAACATAACATAAAACATCAAAAACGACGACGGTTGCTTGAAAACGTACGATTATTCTTAGTTTAGAGACGTCGAAAGTGCCGTAAAATGGCGGCACATCAACACCCTCAACTTAAAACGTTCGCTTGTCCTCAAGTAACATGACACAAAAACAATAATACGACGATCAACTAAGAAAACAAACTCGTGTCTCTAGCACTCCATGGTCATTCAATAGCTCATTAATTCTTAAATCAAGCCACTCCTCCGATAGTACACAAATGTATGAAACATTAACTTGCAAGGATCCAAACATGTCATTCCGATATGATGGAATATTATGCATACACACGCACAACCATCCTAACAGTCAATAGACGATACAGAAATCTTGGTGCCCTCACCACAAAGAAGTCCCACGCACAACATTTAGGACTAGGTAAGACACTCACACTCGCAAACGATTTCAAACAATGCACATGCGATGCCATAGGCTTGCCCTTACTATTCTATTTCAGTTTTTCAGAAAGCCACTCAGGATCATTACATGACTTATTTTGGCTTGTAATGAGGTTTCGGGTGCAGGTAGGATACGTTTGGGGAATAGTGACTAAACCCTCCTTGGAATTCACCGACCTACTATTTCCACATAACTTTATTTTGTCCATCCTTTATTCACCTCCTTATTCCCTTCTTTCTAGCTACAGGTGCGGCCTCTTTATTTTGACACTTCTCTTTATTTCTTTTTCGTTCTTTATCTTTCTTTTCCTTTTTTCTTTCATTTCTTTTTCATCTTTTCTAAGACACACACCCGGAATTTTCATTCTATCCACAACCAAACTTATCCATCCTATTTTTCTTCTCATTTACCTCTATAGTAGCCACCCTCAACTTAGGCTGATTGCCTGAGTTGAGGTGCACGAAGTCCAAGGAAGGACCAGGGCCAAAACAGGGATTCAAAGTTAAACAGGAACGGTGATAGGTTATTGAAAGAACAGGGTCAATTATGGCTCAAACAGGGATCAAAGGGATTATTTACATTTGGACGGTCTTATAGGCTATGTGGACTGCACACAAAAAGGGCCTGTGATCCTTTCCTAAGCAACCAACTTCAAACTTTAACAAAATAGACCGGGCAAGTTCTAGATGCATGCACAGAGTAAGAATTTATAACAATACGCTCACACACACTTGGCACCAAGAAACCATACCACTACCAACTATCAAGACAACAACTCGACTTAAGCATACTTATTCCAATCATAACCATACAATGACATCCAAGGATCCAGACAGTCAATCGTTGCAAACATTAGTACAAACTCAACTTTTTTCAGAGGGGGCTCCTTTCAGTATATTTTCCAACAAAAGACGCCATGCTTGCTATAGACACTAAAAAAAAATAACATTTAAACGACAACCTAAACATGCTGATTCTACTAGATAGCACACCAGAGGGAAAAGAAATACGGCAACAAAAACCCTCGGTGGTGTATGACTCACAGGTATCCCAACACCCTCAACTTAGACTCATGCATTATCCCCAATGCATACATACGAAAGCTAAAAACTGTGAGAGAAAGGAATACCTGAGGAGCCTATAGGACTCAGATTCTGACATGATGTTGGAGACCGCCAGGGTCTCCAAAGCAGGAGAAATCGATGGAATAGGTGCACGCCACACCATTCTGTTGCGTTCCAACGCCCTCTTTTCTCAGCTCCGCAGCTAGTCGCGGCAACTTCTTCACTCTTTCTTTGCAGGTTCTCTTGCGGTGTTTTCGTTTTCTTGATCTATTTTCACCACATTCCTCTACAGGTTTCTCTTTTTACGCTCCTAACTTCATTCTCATAACAGCTCGGGTCTCAACACAACCCTTCTCCTTTAGATGCACCTCCGGAGGCGCTTCCTCAATAACATTTAAAACCGCGACCACCTTCATGTCTCTTGGTTGCTTCATCAATTTGGACACATCAAACTTGACCACTTCATTGTTCAATCTGAAGGTCAGTTCATTTCTTTCCATGTCGACCAATACTTTTGCCGTGGATAACAAAGGTCATCCCAAGATTATGGGAACTTCAAAATCCACTTCGCAATCCAAGATCACAAAGTCAGCTGGGAATATAAGCTTACCGATCTTTACCAGCACATCAGACAATATTTCAACTGGTCGCTTTACTGAACGGTTAGCCATTAGCACCCTCATGGTAGTTGGTTTGGGCGCTCCCAACCCCAATTGTTTGTAAACTGCTAGCGGCATCAAGTTGATGCTAGCACCAAAATCACATAATGCTCTTCCGAAGTTGAGCTTCCCGATAGTACAGGGAACAGTAAACGCACCTGGGTCTTCCTTCTTTTCCACTAATGATCTTGAAGAAATAGTGCTGCAGTGGTGAAGGTTATCTTCTGGTTCAAAGCTTACTGACCTCTTCTTGGTAATCAAGTCCTTCATGAACTTAGCATATCCGAGCATTTGTTCAAGCGCTTCCACCAGTGGAATGTTTACTGATACCTGCTTGAGCATGGTCATGAAATTTAGGAACTTGCCATCGTCCGCTTTCTTCTTCAAACATTGCGGGAAAGGAGGCGGTGGCTGAGGCATCATAGTTGGAAGCTTTTCGGCTTCTTTGCTTTTATCCGCGGGCCATTGATTAGCCTCCTCCACCACATGGTTATCCGCAACATCACTTTGAGCTTGAATTACCGGATGTGATTCCGGTAAGGTTTTACCGCTTCTTGTAGTGATCGCCATACAGCTCGCGTCATTCCTCGGGTTTTGGACGGTGTCTCTCGGCAAGGTACCTGTCCTCCTTTGATTTAGAGATGCCGAGATTTGACCCACTTGCTACTCCAATTGCTTGATCGAGGTGGAATGTGAATCCACTACCTGACTCATTGTTGATAGTTCGGTCCTCATCTCCTTGACCGCGGAGTCAGTAGATTCCACCTTTAGCAGCATCTTCGCCATCATGTTCTCCAATTTGGACGTTCCTGTCTTGGTGTTAGCTCTATCCCGATTTCCAGGTGGTACATACAACCCACCTATATCAGCGTTATTCCTCCAGTTTCCCTGGTCTCGATCTCTGTAGCCAGCTTTCTCATAGTAGTTATCTCTCTGATAGTTCCGACCTTGGTTTCCCTGGCCATTGGCCTGGAAACCCCCCAAATAGTTTGCCTCCTCATCAGATTCAACCTCTGCTGCTCTACCTTGGGACCCCACAGCTTTCACCTTCTCAATACCTACTGACATCAAATGCTTGGTCAGCAGGTCCATTTGCGTTTTTAGATGGGCCATGTCTTGGTCCCGTTCTTCCTCTTTTCTGCGCTGCTCTGCTGACATGGCAACTGCATAGGTGCTAGCTGCTACTTCTGTATCACGTGTATGCCAGGCCCTGTTGGTTTTTGTGAGCCTGTCCAAAATAGTTGTGGCATCGGCAAATGTGCGACCCATAAATGCTCCACCTGCTGCATTATCCAATGTCGGCTTGGTAGCCAAATTCAGTGCCCTGTAGAATGTCTGCACCAAAAATTCGTCATTCAATTGATGGTTAGGGCATTGTGTCAGCTTCTTCTTGAACCGCAACCAAGTCTCATGTAAAGCTTCGTGAGGTTGCTGTCTGAAGTTGCTAATTTCATCCCTCAACTGTATCATCCTAGAGGGAGGAAAGAACCTTTCTAGGAAAGCTCCTTTCAACTCTCCCCAAGTTGCGATAGAGTCGGGGGTCAGCTCTGTCAACTATAGCGCTGCCTCATCAGACAGAGACAACGGAAATAACCTGAGCCTGATCACTGTCTGACTCACTCCAGGAAACTCAAATGACTTGCAGATTCCCACAAAATTCATCAGGTGTTGGTTTGGATCATCACCAGCAGCTCCACGGAACACTCCTCTCAAATTCAACAGCTGAATCATCGTGCTAGTAATGTTGAACTTGGCCCCGGGTGCTAGCGGAGGAATCGCAATAGCGCCCGTGGCACCAGCTCCATCCAAGTCGATATCCTCATCATTCAAGTGATGTTGAGCCAGTTGTTCTGCAGCGAGCCTTGCTGCCTCCTCCTGTTGTACGTTCATGTTTAGCCTTAGCGTTCTTGCGAGCTCGGGGTCGTAGCATAATATTGGATCACCCGAGCCTCGGGTACTTGGCATGCACAACTATGTACCCTGTGAAACAAAAACAACAAATAAAAGTAAAAGCAGGAAAGTATGACTAAGAGTCAAATAAACACACCAGACTTAATAAACAACTGTATTCCCCGGCAACGGCGCCAAAATTTGATAACGCCCAAACTATGACTCCAATTAAGAAGCGTAAGCGGTCGTCGGCAAATATAGAACCCAACAGAGGTTGGGGTCGATCCCACAGGGAATAAGCTGCGAATTAAGTCGTTAGTGAAGTAGATGACTAGTAATCGAAATTTTTTTTGTAAATAGGGGGGTTTTGCGTGATCAAAACGTGAACGAAAGCAAACAATAATGTATGAGAGATAATCAATAGGAGATAGAACTAGGGAAGTGTTCACCATGGCGTCGTAACAATGTTGATTCAAGCTTAACCGGGTTCTTTCTTATATGCATGTCACGATGTGATTGAATTAATGGTATCATCTAAACGTTTCTCAACCAAATAGATAAATTTCCTTTTCAATTCTCTCGAACTTGAAAAGGTGAGCTTTTAAATTTCAATCCTAAACATCAAGTAGATTAATCTAGTTACAGCATTAATCATAAGACGAGAGTTGGTAGTCTTGAATCCTCGTTATTAATCAAATTTCCCGATTTTAATCTCTTTACTCAAGAAAATTAAACCTAGGCATGTTCTAATGTTTGCAACCACTAGAAAACGTTAAATAATGAATGATTAACAATGTGACAACATATATATTGAACCCGACGCTACCCGAAATCTATAATGCTACTTTTGCCATGGCTCCCACAACCCTAGTTGTGGGAAGTTTAGTTAATCATGCTATTAAGAAGAGAGAAGAGAGTCGTATTCATAATAAAGAGGAAAAGATTCTTACAATATAATGAAACAATCTTCAATTATCCAAGAACAAGAAAACCAAGATCCCAAGAACGAATCAAGAACAAGATTGAAGGAGGAGGAAAACGTGTGTAGCGTGTTTCCTCCCTCAAAACTCTCCTAAACTCTCCTAGAATTATTGGGTGAACTATTGTAAAAAGCTTAACAAATAAATAAACCTAACATAGGGTATTTATAGGAGTCTAGGAAACAAAGTCCCAAAAACGTTCGAATTCCGCGTAGCGGACTGCCTTACTGTGACAGTTTAGGTGACGGACCGTCACCACCTTGACGGACCATCACGGTGGCCGTCACCACTAGGCAGTGGTGCTGCCTCAGGGTGACGGTTTGGGTGACGGGCCATCACTGGCTTGACGGACTGTCACTCTAACCGTCACTCTTATCCAGAATGCTCTTTTGATCGGATTTCCTTCCTTTTCTACGTTTGTCTCCATTTCCTGAAAACATAACATAAAACATCAAAAACGACGATGGTTGCTTGAAAACGTACGATTGTTCTTAGTTTAGAGACGTCGAAAGTGCCGTAAAATGGCAGCACATCAGCTACACAAGTTGGAGATTTTTCAATAACATGGTATTGAGTTCTTTACTTTCCAACTGTAAGGGGATGCCAAGCAGTGGTGGAGAGCCCATGTGGAGTGTCGATCATCAGCTTTGCTCCAATGACTTAGGCTCAGTTCCATGCCCTATTTTTGGAGAAGTATGTACCCTATACTCTTAGGGATCGCAAGAAGGATGAGTTTCTAGCTCTTGAACAGGGCAATATTTTTTTTGTAGCCTATGAGGCTAAGTTCCATGCTCTGTCTCGCTATGCTACCCAGCTATTAGGCACTGAGGAGGAGAGTATTCAGTTATATGTTAAGGTTTTGAATACTGATCTTCAGATTCTGCATGTTCACATGACTTCTGCATGAAGGAGCTTCAATGATGTGGCTTACTATGTGAAAAATATTGAGGGAGTTAAGCAAGTTGGGCAGGCTAAGGTATTAGCCAAGAAGTCTCGGAGTGTGGGTAACTACAGTGGGTCTTATTCCAGGGGTCTCAGCCAGCAGGTTCACTCGGTTTGCCCTATTCAGTCAGCTTTTCCAACCTCTACAGGTTGTCATTCTGTAACACCCTGGAAACGTATCTAGCTTTTAAACTCAGACTTGCTAAAAATTTTGGACTTTCAGGGACCACGGGTCAAGTCCACGAGTCATGGAAGGTTTCACGAGTCGTAAGAGTGACTCGTGATCCCAGTCCTGCAGACTGACCTCATTACTGACAACCACGAGTCACTTCCATGACTCATAGAAGTTTATACGGGTCGTACTGTTAACTCATGGGACTTCATAAGATGCCAGCCAAGTCCCTGAGTTCCATGACCAGGTCCCACAACTAGTAGAAGTTCCTACGGGTCGTCTTGTTGACTCGTGGAAACTCATCAGAGGCCAACCATGTTCCCTGACATCCACGACTAAGTTCCACGACTCGTGGAAGCTTCTAAAAGTCGTCATGTGGAGTCGTAGAATGTGTTCAGCAACCTAAAATTTTTGCTCAGGAACCACGACTCCATTCCACGAGTCGTGACTAGTTCTACGATTCGTGGGAGGGACCCATGGAACCTGAAGCCGTGTTTTTAAGACAGTTTCTAAATTAAATCCTGGGGACATTTTAGTCCTTTCCCACCCTTTTTAACTACTAAGTGAAGTCGTTTTGACTACTTTTATAAGGGTTTTCACCCTTATTTTCCTAAGTCTATCTTAAGCTTCTCATTCCTCACTCAAAGGAGAAAGTTTCTCTCAAGCTCAAGTCTCAAAGCTCGAAGTCAAGTCTCCTAATCTTTTCCATTGAAGTGGGTAATCGTCATATAAGGTATGTGGGTCTTTAACAATGGGCTCCTTTCACCCTTGTGCAAAAAATCCCCAAATCTTTATCTTGAATTATGAACTTATGAAATTAGGGTTTTGAACCAAAATTGGGGAAAGTTTATGAAATTAGTTTCTATGTTTAAATTCATGGTTTCCTATTGATTATTCATGATTTGATTATGATTCTCTTATTGGTTTTAAAAGACTAAGCATGAAAGTTGATTTCTAGCATGAAACTATGAATTTGCATGTTTTTAAGAGAAAATTGGCATGATTAGATATCATGGCCTCTATGTATTAATGAAATTGCATGCCTAATTCTTTAAGTATGAATTTAGAAAGAAAAGTATGTTTTGAATTATGGCTATGCTAAGTCTATGTATGTATGAATTTGAATTGCATGGCATCAAATATTTCTTATTGCTTTTCAACCAGTTTTGGCATCAGATATGTCACCAGGTATGAACAGTTTTGACATCAGATATATCCTAAGTATGAACAGTTTGTCATCAGATATGCCCAGTATTATATGAGCTATATGAATGTTTTGGGAGTAGTATTAGCACCGAGTTAGACAGGGTGAGAGTACCCAAAAAGGTCCCAAAACTACGTGCCCCTGTAGGTATTGAGTCCCCTCTGTTGGGCATCAGTTTTAGTGATCACGCCACAGTAATGCCTTTATACCCTAGCAAGGTATATTGGGTCCTCTCGATAGGGCGGATACATTGAATTTCATGTAGCTCACATGGTCTACGTTGGTTAGAGAACCTCCCACAGAAAATAGTTTATACTTTTAAAACTTGCATTTGACTCTTATTTAGATTTCAGAATTATTACTTATGACTATGTTTCAGCTTACAGAAAGTATTAGAGTCATTTCACTCAGTTTATCTTTAAAAGCATGATTTCAGTTATTTAAGTATAATTAGCATATTTTCATCATGTTCATGCCTTGCTCATATACTTAGTACATTCCATAGTACTAACCCATATTGTTTTGCATTCTTTGATGATGCAGATTCAGGTGTCCCTTCATAGATTCGTGGCTAGAGTTCCCGGCCACTCACGCTCAGCTTTGGTGAGTTCTCATAGTACGAGGACTAGACTTTATTCTAGATTTTCTATGTTTCTTTTCCTTCCAAGTTGTTGAGTTAGTTGGGGTATTGTCCCATCAACTCCTTATGCTAGTAGTAGAGGCTATTCAGACATAGGTGTTATCAGATGATCTTTTGAGTTGTATTCCCTATTTAGTACTCTATCTATGATATGTCTTCTCGTTTTGGATTTCCTTGTGATGTTTCCGCTATGTTTTCCCTTTCATGCTTTAGAATGCTACGATCAAGGGTTAACTTGGGATCCTTGTGGTTCCGAGTCCCGTGTTACATCCAGGTGGTAACCTCAGGGTGTGACAAAACTTGGTATCAGAGCCTCAGGTTCAAGAGTCCTAGGATGTCTGAAAGCCGCATCGAGCAGAGTATTTTTCATGTGTATGAAGCGCGCCACATATATGAGAGGGAAGCTATGAGATATTTCTAGGAAAACTTCACTTCTTTCATGATCATATCGTGAGATAGGGCTTAACTTTAATGTTCCTCTAATCATTATCTTATGCATTTTAGACTATGCCTCATCGATGTGCTATGCCTCCCCGAGCCGCTCGGAATGCTGCTCCTCAAGTTACGGTTCTCGATGTCACGAATGATGAGTTTAGGAATGATATTCACTTGCTAGCCCAGACTTTGGCTACTCAGGCCAATCAGTCGGCTCCTACCCCCGTCCATCCTCAAGGAGGGGTAGCGGCCCGAGTTCGTGACTTTATCCATATGAACCCACCGGATTTGAAAGTGAGTGAGGACCCGCCCAACTTTATTGATGAAGTGACGAAGATCTTTGAGGTCATGCAAGTGGTTGGGATTGATTGTGTTGAGCTTGTGTCCTATCAACTCAAGGATGTGGCTCACATTTGGTTCACGCAATGGAAGGAGGCTAGGGTGAGGGATGCGATCACCACTACTTGGGAGTGGAGAGGGCCTTTCTTGATAGGTTCTTTCCCCGTGAGTCGAGGCAAGTGAAGGTGGATGAATTTGTGAACTTGAGGCAGGGTTCGATGTCGATGCTAGAGTATAGTTTGAAGTTCACTCAGTTATCTAGATATGATCCCTCTATGGTAGTGGACCCGCATGATCAAATGAGAAAGTTCATATATGGGGTTTCTAATATGGTGAAGAAAGAGTGTAGGTCTGCTTTGTTGTTGAGTGATATGAGCATTTCCCGACTCATGACTCATGCTCATCAGATTAAGGGTGACAAGCTTAGGGAGATGTCTAGGGAGAATAAGAAGGTTAGATTCGAGTGATCAGGTTTTGGTCATCACAGGTCCGGAGGTGGACATCGCTCTTCTTTCCAGAAGAAGTCATCAGGATCCGTTCATTCTTCTGCCAGTGCTCCTACTCAGGCTTAGAAGCCTCGTTATGATGAGGGTGGTAGAGGATTTGGTTCCTATTCTCAGTCTCAAGGTAGTGTTGCTAAGGGATCTTCCTACCCAGCTTGTGTTTAGTGTGGGAAGACTCACCTCGGTGAGTGTTTGGATAGTAGAGAGGGTTGTTTTAGGTCTGGTCAGACTGGGCACCATGTTAGAGATTTCCCTTCGGCTAAGAAGGGGCAAGGAGGTGGTAGGAATCAGTGTACCCCAGCATCTTCAGGTGGTAGACCAGCCCCGCATGGCAAAACTTCTAGTTCTAGTGGTCAGCGTCAGAACTGTCTTTATGCTATGTCCTCCCACCAGGATCAGGAGAGTTCTCCAGATGTGGTTATTGGTATGTTGAAAGTCTTTTCTCATGATGTGTATACTTTGTTAGACCCCGATGCCTCCTTGTCTTTTATAACTCCTTATGTGGCTTGTAAGTTCGAGGTACGTCCTGAATTTCTTTTAGAATCCTTTCATGTTTCTACTCCTATTGGTGAGTCAGTCCTAGCCAAAAGAGTCTATCAAAATTTCCCTATCTCAGTGCTTCATAGAGTCACTTCAGCGGATCTAGTAGAGATGGAGATGACTGATTTTGATATTATTCTTGGTATAGACTGGTTGTATGCATGCTATGCCTCAGTTGATTGCCGCACTCGTGTGGTTAGTTTCAAGTTTCCTAATGAACCTGTCCTATAATAGCAAGGTAGTCCCTCTTCTTCGAAAGGTCGTTGCATATCTTATCATAAGGCTAGAAAGATGATTTCTAAAGGTTATTTCTATCATATAGTTTGGGTTGTGGACATGGAGTCCGAGACCCCAACTATTCAGTCTGTTCCAATTCTGAACGAATTCCCAAAAGTATTTCCCGATGATTTTCCCGGAGTTCCTCCCGAGCGGGAGATCGACTTTGGGATAGATCTTCTTCCAGATATGAATCCTATCTCTATTCCTCCTTATAGAATGGCTCTCGCGGAACTCAAGGAGTTGAAAGATCAATTGAAGGACTTGCTTGATAAGGGTTTCATCAGGCCTAGTATCTCTCCTTGGGGTGCCCCAGTTTTGTTTGTTTGGAAGAAGGATGGATCTCTTAGAATGTGTATTGATTACCGCCAGTTGAACAAGTTCACAATCAAGAATAAGTATCCCATTCCTAGGATTGATAACTTGTTCGACTAGCTTCAGGGTGCTAGTTTCTTCTCCAAAATCGACCTTAGATCCGATTATCATCAGCTTCGAGTTCGGGAATGTGATATCCCAAAGACAGCCTTCAAGACTCGGTATGGTCATTATGAGTTTGTTGTTATGTCTTTTGGTCTAACGAATACTCCTGCAGCTTTTATGGATTTGATGAACCGTGTGTTCAAATAGTATTTGGATATGTTTGTGATTGTTTTCATTGATGATATCCTCATCTAGTCTCAGAGTGAGGAGGGGCATGCGGATCACTTGAGGATTGTGTTGCGACTCTCAAGGATAGGCAGTTGTTTGCTAAGGTTTAGCAAGTGTGAGTTATGGATGCAGTCTGTTGCTTTTTCTGGGTCACGTTGTGACTAAAGATGGTATTCGGGTGGATTCTCAAAATATAGAGGCAGTAAAGAATTGTCCTAGACCTACTTCTCCGTCTGATATTAGGAGTTTTTTGGATTTGGCTAGTTACTACAGGAGGTTTGTGGAAGGTTTTTCTTCCATTGCTGCCCCTTTGACCCGATTGATCCAGAAAAAGGTGAAATTTCAATGGTCCGACTTGTGTGAGGAGAACTTTCAGGAATTGAAGACTAGATTGACCACCGCTATAGTGTTTGCTCTACCCGAGGGTTAGATGATTTTGTTGTGTATTATGATGCTTCTAGGATCGATTAGGGTTGTGTTTTGATGCAGCATGGTAAGGTGATTGCTTATGCTTCTAGACAGCTTAAGACTCATGAGAAGAACTATCCTACTCATGATCTTGAATTAGCAGTCGTGGTCTTTGCTTTGAAGATTTGGAGACATTACTTGTATGGTGTGCATGTGGATATTTTCACTTATCATAAGAGTCTTCAAAATATGTGTTCACTCAAAAGGAATTGAATTTGCGACAAAGGAGATGGCTTGAGCTCCTTAAGGATTATGATATGAGTGTGCTTTACCATCCGGGTAAGGCCAATGTTGTGGCAGATGCCTTGAGTAGGTTCTCCATGGAAAGTGTAGCTTCTATTGAAGATGGAAAGAAAGAATTGGTTAAAGAAGTTCATAGGGTTGCTCGGTTTGGAGTTTGCCTTATGGACTCGACCGTAGGTAGTGTGATTGTGACTAATGGTGATGAATCATCCTTGGTGGATGAGGTGAAAGCCAAGCAAGACCAAGATCCCATTCTACTTCAGCTTAAGGGTGCAGTTCATCGGCAAAGGGTTGAGGTTTTATCCCAAGGGGGAGATGGTGTGCTTCATTATCATGGTCGCTTGTGTATGCCAGATGTTGATGGGTTGAGATAGTAGATTTTGGCTGAGGCTCACAGTTCTAGATACTCTATTCATCCGAGTTCTAATAAAATGTACCGTGACCTACGGGAAGTCTTTTGGTGGAGTGGTATGAAGAAGGACATAGCCGAGTTTGTGGCTAAATGTCCCAACTATCAGCAGGTAAAGGTGGAACATCAAAGACCAGGTGACATGCTTCAAGACATTGACCTTCCCACTTGGAAATGGGAAGCAATCAATATGGACTTTATTATGAGTTTGCCTCGTACTCGAAGGCAACATGATTCAATTTGGGTGATTGTTGACCGGATGACTAAGTCATCCTATTTCTTGGTTGTTAAGACTACGGATTCAGCGGATTGATTATGCCAGACTCTACATTCGGGAGATAGTCCAATTGCATGGTGTCCCTTTGTCTATCATTTCTGATAGAGGTCCTCAGTTTACATCTCAGTTTTGGAAGTCATTTTAGAAAGGTCTTGGTACTAAGGTGAAGCTTAGCATAACTTTTCATCCTCAGACAGACGGCCAGGCAGAGCGTACTCTTCAGAGGTTGGAGGATATGTTGAGAGCGTGTGTGATTGATTTCAAAGGTAATTGGGATGATCACTTACCTCTTATCGAGTTTCCCTACAACAACAGCTTTCACTCTAGCATCCAGATGGCTCCGTATGAGGCACTTTATGGCCAAAGGTGTAGATCTCCTATTGGTTGGTTCAAGGTTGGTGAAGCAGCCTTGATTGGTCCAGATTCTATGCATGAGACCATGGATAAAGTTTATCTTATTCGGGAGAGGTTGAGGACCGCTCAGAGTTGACAAAAATCATATGCAAATGTGAGGAAGAGGGAGTTGGAATTTGAAGTCGATGATTGGGTTTTCCTTAAGGTTTCACCCATGAAGGGTGTGATAAGATTTGGCAAGAAAGGAAAGCTTAGTCCCCATTTTATAAGTCCTTATCAGATTTTGAGGAGAGTTGGTAGTGTTGCTTATGAGTTGGAGTTGCCAACGGAGTTGGAAGCGGTCCATCCAGTTTTCTATGTTTCCTTGTTGAAAAAGTGTGTTGGTGATCCCACATTGATTTTTCCTTTGGAAGATGTGGGTGTGAAGGATAGTCTCACTTATGAGGAGGTCCCCGTGGAGATCCTTGATCGTCAGATTTGGAGGTTGAGGTACAAAGAAGTCACTTCGGTAAAAGTCCTTTGGAGGAATCAGCTTGTTGAGGGTGCTACTTGGGAAGCGGATGAGGCCATAAAGGCCAAATATCCTCATCTCTTTCTTTCCGACTCAATTCTAGCTTGAGGTAATAGTTTCCTCCTTAGTATGCCCCTTCGATTCTATTCCACCGATTTCTCTTATGATCTTAGCATGCACCCATGTCTCACGAAGTTAGTTTATCATGTTTTCAAGTTGAGAAGTTCAGTTTTCATGATGTTCCCTTGATTTCTATATTTTGATATTTGGTTGGGCTGTTTTCTCCTCAGTTTTCCTTGTTTAGTCTTCATTCAAGGACGAATGATCCCAAGGGAGAGATATTGTAACACCCTGGAAATATATCCAGCTTTTAAACTCAGACTTGCAGAAATTTTTGGAATTCCAGGGACCACGGGTCAAGTCCATGAGTCGTGGAAGGTTCCACGAGTCGTGGGAGTGACTCGTGATCCCAGTCCTGCAGATTGACCTCAGTACTGACAACCACGAGTCACTTTCACAACTCGTAGAAGTTTTTACGGGTCGTACTGTTGACTCGTGGGACTTCATCAGAGGCCAGCCAAGTCCCTAAGTTCCACAACCAGGTCCACGACTCGTAGAAGTTCTTACGGGTCATCATGTTTACTCGTGGAATCACATCAGAGGCCAACCATATTCCCTGACATCCATGACTGAGTTCCACGACTCATGGAAGATTCCACGAGTCATCCTGTGGAGTCATAGAATGTCTTCAGCAACCTGAAATTTTGGCTCAGGAACCACGACTCCATTCCATGAGTCGTGACTGATTCTACGATTCGTGGGAGGGACCCGTGGAACCTGAAGATGGGTTTTTAAGACAGTTTCTAAATTAAATCTTGGGGCAATTTAGTCCTTTCCCACCCTTTTTAACTACTAGGTGAAGTCATTTTTACTACTTTTAGAAGGGTTTACACCCATATTATCCTAAGTCTATCTTAAGATTCTCATTCCTCACTCAAAGGAGAAAGTTTCTCTCAAGCTCAAGTCTCCAAGCTCCAAGTCAAGTCTCCTAATCTTTTCCATTGAAGTGGGTAATCTTCATCTAAGGTATGTGGGTCTTTAACAAAGGGTTCCTTTCACCCTTGTGCCCAAAAATCCCCAAATCTTTATGTTGAATTAAGAACTTATGAAATTAGGATTTTGAACCAAAATTGGGGAAAGTTTATGAAATCAGTTTCTATGTTTAAATTCATGATTTCCTATTGATTATTCATGATTTAATTATGATTCTCTTATTGGTGTTAAAAGCCCAAGCATGAAAGTTGATTTCTAGCATGAAACTATGAATTTGTATGTTTTCAAGAGAAAATTGGCATGATTAAATATCATGGCCTTTATGTATTAATGAAATTGCATGCCTAATTCTTTAAGTACGAATTTAGCAAGAAAAGTATGTTTTGAATTATGGCTATGCTAAGTTTATGTATGTATGAATTTGAATTGCATGGCATCAGATATGTCTTATTGCTTTTTAACCAGTTTTGGAAACAGATATGTCACCAGTTATGAACAGTTTTGACATCAGCTATGTCCTCAGTATGAACAGTTTGGCATCAGATATGCCCAGTATTATATGAGCTATATGTATGTTTTGGGAGTAGTATTAGCACCGAGTTGGATAGGGTGAGAGTACCCAAAAAGGTCCCAGAACTACGTGCCCCTGTAGGTCTTAAGTCCTCTCTGTTGGGCATCAGTTTTAGTGATCACGCCATAGTAATGCCTTTATACCCTGGAAAGGTATAAAGGGTCCTCTCGATGGGGTGAATACATTGAATTTCATGTAGCTCACGTGGTCTATGTCGGTTAGAGAAGCTTCCACAGAAAATAGTTTATGCTTTTAAAACTTGCATTTGACTCTTATTTAGATTTCAGACTTATTACTTATGACTATGTATTAGCTTACAAAAAGTATTAGAGTCATTGCACTCAGTTTATATTTAAAAGCATGATTTCAGTTATTCAAGTATAATTAGCATGTTTTCATCATGTTCATGCCTTGCTCAAATACTTAGTACATTCCATAGTACTAACCCATATTGCGCTGCATCCTTTGATGATGCAAATTCAGGTGTCCCTTCACAGCTTCGTGGCTAGAGTTCTCGGCCACTCACGCTCAGCTTTGGTGAGTCCTTATAGTACGAGGACTAGACTTTATTCTAGATTTTCTATGGTTATTTTCCTTCCAGGTTGTTGAGTTAGTTGGGGTATTGTCCCATCAACTCTTTATGCTAGTAGTAGAGGCTATTTAGACATAGGTGTTATCAAATGATCTTTTGGGTTGTATTCCCTATTTAGTACTCTATCTATGATATGTCTTCCCATTTTGGATTTCCTTATGATGTTTCCGCTATGTTTTTCCTATGTATGCTTGAGAATGCTATGATCAAGGGTTAACTTGGGATCCTTGTGGTTCCGAGTCCCGTGTTACATCCAGGGGGTAACCTCAGGGCATGGCACATTCAGTGGCTATTCAGCAATCTCCAGTTACTAGAGGTCAAGGGGCTTCTTATTCTTCGGCCAGCATGCCTTCTCTTAAGGGAGGTTGTTATACTTATGGTGTTGTGGGGCACTTCAAGAGAGAGTACCATCTAAGACAAAGAGGTAATCAGGTGTAGCAATAGGCCAGGGTTGTGGTTCTAGCAGGTGAAGGTGGCAACGATAAGGGCCATCCACAGAGTGTACTAGGTAATAATTAGGGAGGCCATGGTGGAAACAAAGGTAATGGTAATGTATGAAAGAGCAGAGCGCAGACTGCTAGAGAGGTTTCCCAGCTTAATGATAGAGCTCATTGTTATGCCTTCCTTGACAAGTACAAGGCCGAGGCATCCGATGTTGTTATAATAGGTATTATTCTCGTCTGTGATCGGATGGCTACTATTTTTTTAATCTAGGTTACACTTACTCTTACGTATTTATTAGATTTTTTTTGGGTTTGGATTTAGTCTGTGATGTTCTCGATTCTCCTGTGTATGTTTCTACTCTGATTAGAGATTCTATAGTAGTGACCCATGTGTATTGTGCATGTTCTGTTTTACTCTTCGGCCAGCATGCCTTCTCTTAAGGGAGGTTGTTATACTTATGGTGTTGTGGGGCACTTCAAGAGAGAGTACCATCTAAGACAAAGAGGTAATCAGGTTTAGAAATAGGCCAGGGTTGTGGTTCTAGCAGGTGAAGGTGGCAACGATAAGGGCCATCCAAAGAGTGTACTAGGTAATAATCAGGGAGGCCATGGTGGAAACAAAGGTAATGGTAATGCATGAAAGGGCAGAGCGCAGACTGCTAGAGAGGTTTCCCAGCTTGATGATAGAGCTCATTGTTATGCCTTTCTTGACAAGTACAAGGCCGAGGCATCCGATGTTGCTATAATAGGTATTATTCTCGTCTGTGACCGGATGACTACTATTTTGTTTAATCTAGGTTACACTTACTCTTACGTATTTATTAGATTTTTTTTGGGTTTGGATTTAGTCTGTGATGTTCTCGATTCTCCTGTGTATGTTTCTACTCTGATTAGAGATTCTGTAGTAGTGACCCATGTGTATCGTGCATGTTCTGTTTTGTTTATAAGTCTTCAAAGTTGGGTAGGTTTGATCATTTTGGACATGTTTGATTTTGACATTATTCTGGGTATGACTTGGTTGTCTCCATTTCATGATATTTTGAACTGTAATACTAAGACAATGACTCTAGAGATGCCGGGTGTGGGTAAACTAGAGTGGGAAGGTGTGTATAAGTCTAAGATGGTGAAAATCATATCATTTGTTCGGGCTATAAAACTAGTGAGAAAGGGGTGTTCAGCCTTCCTAGCTTATCTTCGCGATGTTAGTGTGGAGTCCCCTCCTATTGAGTCAGTTCCTATGGTTTCTGAATCAGGAGGTATTTCGTATTGATTTTTCTGGTATGCCTCTAGACAAGGATATCAACTTTTGTATTGATTTTGAGCTAGTTACTCGCCCAATTTGAATTCCCCCTTATCGAATGGCTCTGGAAGATTTGAGGGAACTTAAAAATAAATTATAGGAACTTCTTGATAAGGGATTTATTCATCCTAGTGCTTCACCTTGGGGTGCTTTGACTTTTTTCGTTAAAAAGAAGAATGGTAACATCAGGATGTGCATAGATTATAGGTAGTTGAACAAGGTTACCATCAGGAATAAGTATCCCTTGCCCCGCATAAATGATCTTTTTGACCAGTTGCAGGGTGCTCCAATATTTTCCAAGATTGACTTGAGATCAGGTTACCATCAGCTGAAGATTTGGTTTGAGGATATACCTAAGACAGCTTTTACGACTCGGTATGGGCACTATGAGTTCCTAGTAATATCTTTTAGGTTGACCAATGCATTGGCAGTCTTCATGAGCTTGATGAATGGTATTTTCAAGTCCTTCTTAGATTCTTTTGTGATAGTCATTATTGATGACATTTTGATTTACTCCAAGAGCAAGGAGGAACATACAGGGCATCTTTGTATTGTCTTGGGGATTGTGAAGAAGAAGCAGTTGTATGTGAAATTCTTGAAATGCGAGTTTTGGTTGTCTTCAGTTGCCTTCTTAGGGCATGTGGTCTCAAAAAAAGGGGTGATGGTAGATCCCCAGAATATTGACGCGGTTAAGAGTTGGGTTCGGCCTAGCTCTGTGACTGAGGTTAGGAGCTTCGTGGGTTTTGCTAGTTACTATCATCAGTTTATTAAGAATTTTGCTTCTATTGCTACCCATTTGACAAGGTTGACTCTTAAGGAGGTGCCATTTGTTTGGTCGGATAAGTGTGAAAAGATCATTCAAAAGCTCAAGACACTTTTTACTACAGCTCCTATTCTTTCATTACCAATTAAATGTAAGGATTTTATTGTATTTTGTGATGCTTCACATGGGTTTGGGTGTTGTGTTCATACAGGACAAGAATATCATTGCTTATGTTTTGAAGCAATTGAATCCTTATGAAAAAAATTACCTGACTCATGATTTGGAGCTGGCAATGGTGGTGTTTGCACTTAAGATCTGCAGGCACTATCTTTATGGTGTCAAGTGTGAGGTATTCACATATCATCGCAACCTACAACATGTGTTCATGCAAAGGGATTTAAAATTGAGACAGAGGATATTGATGGAGTTGTTGAAAGATTGTGATGTGACTATCCAGTATAATTTGGGTAAGGCCAATATGGTGGCAGACGCATTAAGCTGAAAAGTGATAAGTATGGGCAGTTTGGCCTATTTGAGGGTGTCAAGGTGACCCTTGGCTAAGGAGTTTCAAACTCTAGCATCTAATTTCATACAGTTTGGTATTTCAGAAAGGGGTAGAGTGTTGGCTAGTATTAAGGTGAAGTCAACATTTCTGGATGAAATCAAGGCCAAACAGTTTGAGAATGTGCAATTGAATAAACTCTGAAACAATGTGGTATCTGGTAATCCTTCAAATGCCACACTTGATGTGTGTGGAGTATTATGGTTTAGAGGGTGAGTATGTGTTCCTCGGGTTGGTGATTAAATTTAGAATGTCCTAGCTGAAGCTCATGGTTTGCGATATTCTATTCATCCAGCTTATTGGTGGCTTGGAATGAAGAAGGACAAAGTAAAATATGTCTCCAAATGTCAGAACTGTCAGCAGGTAAAGTACATGCACTAAAGTCCTGTGGGTTTGCTACAAAGGATTCTTATTCCCGAGTGGAAGTGGGAAAGGATCGCTACAGATTTTGTGGTAGGTCTTCCTAAGACCTTGGGAAAGTATGACTCAATTTGGGTTATAGTGGATAGGCTGACTAAATCAACCCATTTTATTCCGGTTAGAGTATACTACAGCTCTAAACAGTTAGCCAAGATCTACATCAAGGAGATAGTGAGGCTACATGGGTTTCCACTTCCATCATTTCAGAAAGAGTTACGCAGTTCACTTCTAAATTTTAGGGGAGGTTGTACGAAGAGTTGGGCACCCAACTCACTTTTAGCATAGCCTTTCATCCTTAGACTGATGGACAGTCAGAGAGGATGATTCAGGTACTTGAGGACATGTTGAAGTCATGTGTGATCGATTTTTGTGGCCATTAGGACCAGTTCTTACCATTTTGTGAATTCTTATACAACAACAGTTACCACTCTAGCATTGACATTGATCCATTCGAGGCACTCTATGGGAGAGGGTGTAGATCGCCCATAGGATGGTTTGAGGCTGGTGATATGAAACCTCTGGGCACTGATTTGGTAAAGGAAGCTCAATAAAAGGTGAGATGTATCCAAACCAAATTATTGGCATCCCAGGGTAGGAAAAAAGAGTATGCAGACCGTAATGTGAGGGACATGTCATTCCAGGTTATTGAACAAGTTTTGTTGAAAGTTTCACCTATGAGAGGATTCATGGGTTTAGCAAGAAGGGAAATCCTAGCCCACAGTATATTGGTCCATTCGAGGTTCTTGGAGATGTAGGGATGATAGGGTACAGGTTGTCATTACCGCTAAGCTTGTCGAGAGCCTATTTGGTATTTCATGTATCCATGCTTAAGAGATACCATGGGGATGGGGATTACATCATCAAGTGGAATTCAGTTTTGTTAAATAAAGATCTTACTTATGAGGATGAGCCAGTTGCCATTCTTGATCGGGATGTCCGAAAGTTTAGGACAAAGGAGATTAGATCAATAAAGGTTCAATGGAAGCATCATCCAGTTGAAGAAGCCACTTGGGAAATCGAGAAGGACATGCTAGACAAGTACTCTCACTTGTTTGAGGATCCAAGTACTCTTTCATTTTCTTGGATTGGCTCATTTTTATTATTGGATCATTTGGGGAAGAACGATGAGTAAATTGGTATCTATTGAAATGACCCTTTTCATTATTATGGGTGAGCTAATTGTGCAAGAATTAGAGTTAGAATTTTTTTGGAATTAGAAGTTAAAATTTTAGGCTAGGCTAGTGTTGGATAAATTCTGAGCAAGGTATGGTCTAGGAAAATCTGGGAAGGTATTGGGTAAAAGTAATATGGTTTATCATGTTTTTATGATATCTAAGGCGATAAGGAATCCGTAGAACTTTTTGAAAGTGGATTCGGGCAAGTAGAACTCCCGATATCAAACTTGACATAAAAAGCTTAGTGCGAGATATCATGGTTTGAAGGTACATTGCAAAAAAGGAAAAATTGGGAGAAATCCCGAGTTTCTACCTCACCACACCCACTATAGCGGGTAGCAGGCTCCTACGGGACTGCCACTGTGGTGGAATAATTCCCGCTATAGCGGGAGTCAAAGGCGGTCAATCCTGCTATAGTGGGAGGCTTCCACTATGGCGGTACAACTATAGCAGCATAAGGTCGCTATAACGGGGTAAATCATTGTTAATGCAGAAACTTCCCCAAAAATGTTCATTATTTCTAAAACATATTTTGGGAAAGGCTGAGGCAATTTGGGGCAATTTCTACCTGTTTTCCACCAGATTTCTAGGTAAAGGTAAGTTATTTATCCCCACTAACTAGTGTTTCAATTCCTAGTTCTTATAATCACTAGTTTACAGGTCTTAGGGAGGGTTTAACTTGACCTAGCTGTAAATTCTAGTGCAAGGGGTGATAATGGGGTGTAAAACCTTGAAGTTTTAATTAAAGGTTGTTTATTTACAATTGCATGACCATAATTCACTAGTGTAACTATGAAATTGGTAGTTTTTAGGTGAATTATCAGTGGGTAAAGCCCTAGGGTTGGTGGAATGATCATGAATTTTGTCATAGGGTTCGAGATTAAGCTATAATCCACGATGTTATAGGTCATTGGTTGATTTTGTGTTTACATTCCTGTTTTTAGACCACAATCAAGTCGAGGTTGAAAGAAAAGGGAAAGCTCAGGTTTGGTAGATCGTTTCAGGCTTGGATTGAGGTAGGTGATGGTTTATTGTAGTTAAAAATCGAATTTGTGTTATATGTGCATGCTAATTATTCCTTCGTATTACTTGCACAATACATGTTCCGGGAAAAGTGAATGACTGTTTGATATCTTAAGTGTTAATCACTTGCAATGCGTCTATTTGAAAATGTAACACCCTGGAATTCAAATCAGCTTTTAAACTTGGATCCCTGATTTTTCTGAAGTTTTCCAGGAACCACAGACCTAGACCATAAGCCATGGATGGAACCACGGGCCGTGGAAAGGTCTCAAAAAACCTATTTTGCAGACCCCTCCTCAAGTCTGATAACCACGAGTGGGGTTCATTGGTCGTGGATAGTTCCATAGGTCGTGAAACTAGCTCGTGGAAATAAGACTGAGGCTCACCTTTTCCTCTGAAACCACGAGAGGTTTCTACGGTCCATGGATCAAACAAAGAGTCGTAGATCCTACTCATGGAACTCAGACCCGCAGTTGGTCATTCAAGCCAGAAACCACGAGAGACAACCATGGGTCGTGGTAATGTCTACAGTATGTAGGGATTTCTTTCACTCTTATGCCCAAAACCCCAATTCTTAGATTGATTTTTATGAATTCTCAAGTTAAGGTTCTTACCCAAATTCTCATAGTTTTCTATAAATTATTTTCTCATGATTCTTCTATGAATTCTAATTCTAATTTCATGATTTTACATGGGTTTTTCACACATGATTACTTATCTCATGATTTCAAGGCTAACCCTAGCCCAATCTTACATGCATGGCTTGATTTAAGAAAATCTGCATGGGTTGATACTATGACCTCATGAATTTTAACAAATTGCATGCCTAGTTCCTATTTTATCTATGAAATTGTATAAGATTATGAAATTGAACTAGTGGCATGCAAACCTTTCAGATATGATCCATTATGAAAGATAAGTCATCCTTATGTGCCATCAATACTCATGAATTATTTCCTAAAAACAAGGTTTGTGACTATTATGAACATCTGGGTTGTAAACATGAATATGAACATGTTTTGATATATAGATATGTCACATGTATGTGAGCTTTGTGATATATTTTTGGGAGTAGTATTTAGCACCGAGCGATGTGAGTTCTAGATAACTCAAGTCCAAAACTATGTTGCCACCATAGGTTTCCCTCTATGGCTTATGACAGGATCCTTATGAAAATGGTTCTAACCTTGGCCGGTTAGGACAATCTTTTTTAGTGTGGGTGCATGACACTGGACTCCATGTAGCTCACCATGGTTTAATATCGGTTAAGAGAAACTCTCGTATGGATGTTTTCAAGCTACTAAGTAAATGATATTCTATTTTGAAGCTTTGTTTGTTACTTCATGTCTTATGCTTAAATTATGATAGTTACTTATGATTTCTTTCACTATGCATGAACTCAGTCTTAGGCATGTTTTCAAGAATATTTTACCATGTTATTGCATAAACTCGCATACTCAGTACACCCTATAGTACTGACGCATATTCTTGCGTTACATCCTATTATGATGCAGATTCAGGCTCTCACTCTCAGGTCCATGGCTAGAGTTCGGGGGTTATCCAGTCACTGTTGGTGAGTCCTCATCTTTCGAGGACTAGTATGATTCCTAGTTAGTAGACTCCTTTTATTTGGTGCTTATAGTTAGCTGGGGTCTTGTCTCAACAACTCATTATGAAAGTTTTAGAGACTTTTCAGACATAGCTAGATATTTGGTGTTACATGTTTCAGATTATGATATTCCTAGATCTCTATGCTTATGTTGAGTTAGTGTTCTTACTATTTCAGTTATGCTTCCGCTATTGTTATCTATGTTCTATTATGTCATACCAATGCCAAGGGTTAACTTGAGACTAGTTATGGTCTCGGGTCCCGTGTTACATCTAGGGGTAGTCTCATGGCATGACAAACTTGGTATCAGAGCATCAGGATCAACAGTACTAGGGTGTCTAAAAGTTGCATCAAGTAGAGTCTTTTTCATGAAAGTGAAGCACGCCACCTTTATGAGAGGGAGGCTATGAGGTCTTTTAGGAAGAACTTCACTTCTTTCATGATCAATATCATGTGATAGAGTTTAACTCTATTACTCCTCTAATCCAATATTTATGCATTTTAGATTATGCATTCTCGCAGAGCCATGCCTCCTCGCCAAGCCAATGCCCGAAATGCTAATCATCCAGTTCCGGACCACGAGGTCACTAATGCAGAGTTCAGAAATTTCATTCAGATGCTAGCACATGCAATGGCCAATCTAGCCAATCAGCAGGCACCTGTTCCTGCTAACCCTCATATTGGGACATCTACTGCCAGAGTTTGTGACTTCATTTGTATGAACCTGTCGGAGTTTTGGGTATCTAAGGTTAGTGAGGATCTGGAGAATTTCATGGATGAAGTGAAGAAGATTTTAGAGGTGATGCAGGTGGCCAGTATTGATGGTGTTGAGCTAGCTTCCTATCATTTCAAAGATATAGCTCATGTATGGTATACTCAGTGGAAGAATGCTAGGGGAAGGGATGTGATCACTATGACTTGGGAGTGCTTTGAGAGAGCGTTTCTTGATCGATTATTCCATAGGGAGTTGAGGGAGGCTAAGGCCGAAGAGTTTATGAATCTAAGGCAAGGTTTTATGTCAGTTCAGAGTATGGGTTAAAGTTCACTCAGCTTTCTTGATATGCTCCTTTTGTGGTAGTCGATTCGAGGGATCAGATGAGCAAGTTCATTTATGGAGTATCCGACTTGGTGAATAAGAAGTGCAGGGCTGCGATGCTATTGTGTGACATATATATCTCTAGGATCATGACTCATGCTCAGCAGATTGAGGGAGATAAGTTGAAGGAAATGGCAAGGGAGAACAAGAGGGCCAGAACAAAGAGTTTGGGTTTTAGTCATCAGAGGTCCATAGGTAGACACGGTTCTTTATTTCGGAAGAGGTCTTCAAGGCCTGTACCTTCATCAGCTAGTGCTCCTACTCAGGACCCCAGGCCTAGGCATTATCAGACAGGTAGAGGATCTAGTTCGCAGTCTCAGGGGAGTGTTGCAAAAATGGCTTCCTACCCTATTTGCAACAAGTGTGGGAAGAGTTACCCTGGAGAGTGACTTTATGGAATTGGTGGATGCTTTGGATATGGACAGATTGGTCATAGGATCAAGGATTGCCCTTCATCCAAGAAGGGACAGAGAGGTTGCAGGACACAACCTACTACAGCAGCTCCAACAGGTCGTCCAGTTCAGCAGGGTACCCTTCTGGTGCAGGTGGTGGTCAGTGCCAAAACTGCCTCTATGCTATATCATCCCGCCAGGAGCAGGATAGTTCTCCAGATGTAGTCACTGGTATGTTTCAAGTCTTCTCTCTCGATGTTTATGCTTTGTTAGACCCTGGAGTTTCCTTGTCTTCATGACCCCTTATGTTGCTTGCAAGTTCAAAGTCAGTCCTGAACAACTCTTAGAACCCTTTAATGTCTCCACTCTTATTGGTGAGTCGGTCCTAGCCAAGAGTTTTTATAGAAATTATCCTATCTGAGTCCTTCATAGGATCACCTCAGCAGATCTAGTAGAGTTAAAGATGACTGATTTTGATGTTATTCTTGGTATGGATTGGTTACATGCATGTTATGCCTCGATTGATTGTCACACCTGAGTAGTCAGCTTTAAGTTTCCAAATGATCCTATCTTAGAGTGGCATGGTAGTCCTTCATCCTTAAAGGGTCATTTCATATCTGATCTCAAGGATAGGAAGATGATTTCCAAGGGTTATGTCTATCATATAGTTTGGGTTATGGATTCAGAGTATGAAACCCCATCTCTCCAGTCGGTTCTTATCGTAAATGAATTTCTTGAAGTGTTTCTTGAGGATTTGCCTAGAGTCCCTCCCGAGCAGGAGATTGACTTTGGGATAGACCTTCTACTATATACGTAGCCCATATCTATTCCTCCCTACAGAATGGATCCAGCGGAGCTTAAGGAATTGAAAGAACATTTGAAGGACCTTCTTGAAAAGGGTTTTATCAGGCCCAACATCTCTCCATGGGGTGCTCCTATCCTATTCGTGCAAAAGAAAGATGGTCCTCTTAGAATGTGTATTGACTATCGTCAGCTTAACAAGGTCACCATCAAGAATAAGTATCCCATTCCTAGGATTGATGACTTGTTCGATCAGCTTCAGGGTGCCAGCTATTTCTCCAAAATTGACCTCAGATCTGGTTATCATCAGCTCAGAGTTAAGGAGTGTGACATTCTGAAGACAGCCTTTAGAACTCGGTATGGTCATTATGAATTTGTTGTTATGTCTTTTGGACTAACGAATGCTCCATCAGCCTTTATGGACTTGATGAATTAAGTGTTTAAATTGTACTTGGATATGTTAGTGATTGTTTTTATTGATGACATCCTTATCTACTCTTATAGTGAGAGGGAGCATGTGAACCACTTGAGAGTTATATTGCAAACTATCAAGGATCGACAGTTATTTGCCAAGTCCAGCAACTGTGAATTTTGGATACAATTTGTTGTTTTTTGGGTCGTGTAGTGACTAAAGAAGGCATTCGAGTAGATTCGCAGAAGATAGAGGCTGTGAAGAACTGGCCTAGACCCACTTCTCTGTCAGATTTTTGGAGCTTTTTGGGTTTAGCCGATTACTACAGGAGAATTGTGTAAGGATTTTCATCTATAGCTTCCCCATTGACCAAATTGACTCAGAAGAAGGTTAAGTTTCAGTGGTCTGATGAGTGTGAGAAGAACTTTCAAGAATTGAAGATTAGGTTGATCACACCTCCAATTTTGACCTTACCGGAGGGCTTTGATGGCTTTGTTGTGTATTGTGATGCTTCTAGAGTTGGTTTGGGTTGTGTTTTGATGCAGCGTGGTAAGATAATTGCTTATACTTTTAGATAACTTAAGATTCATGAGAAGAACTACCCAACTCATGATCTTGAGTTAGCTGCAGTGGTCTTTGCTTTGAAGATTTGGAGAGACTACTTGTATGGTGTCCACGTGGATGTGTCTGTTGATCATAAAAGTCTTCAGTATGTGTTCACCCAGAAGGAATTGAATCTTTTTCAAAGAAGATGACTTGAGCTTCTTAAAAATTATGATATGAGTGTGCTTTACCATCCAGGTAAGGCTAATGTAGTTGTTGATGCACTTAGTAGGTTGTCTATGCATAGTGTGTCATCGGTTGAGGATGTAAAGAAGAAGTTGGCCAAGGATGTTCATAGACTTGCTCAATTAGGAGTTCACCTTATAGATTCAGTGGATGGTGGTGTTATTATTCATAATGGGTCGAAATCATTGATAAGTCAGTAATCTACAAATTTATTGAGCCTTTACTCATGAATTATTGCTATGTTTTGATGAGATTTAGAGGTTCTTATGGCCTTTATTGATGTCTATGCAGGTACTTGTGATCAAAGATAGAAAACAAGGAAATGGACCCAAAAAGAGACAGAAAGGAGTGAAGTGTGAAGTGAACAAACAAGATGAAGATTCTGCTAAGAGATGTGGTGCTCGTGCGACATGCACTTGCCTTGGTGCGGAATGCACCTTCCATCACATGGAGCTCTAAGATTACTGAAGGATCTACTAAGGGGTGCAGTCGCTATGCGATGCGCATAATGCCTTGTGCAAACTTTACCCCACTTTGCATGAAACTTCCCAATTGTCCTGAGTCACTAGATCACTGAAGAGGGTGTGCGACGCGCACATGCTGATGTATGAATCGCACATCGCATTGCACACCACTCAAAGGAGAATTTTGTCCAAATTTATGTGATGTTTTGGGAATGGTTATAAACTCATTTTAAGCACAATTATAAAGAGTTGAGTAGTTAGTTTTTGAACAATTCTCTTAGCTTTGTGAACAAGTTTTCCCTTCTAAGAACAAGAAGAGGGTTTCTCAAAATTCCTTCTTTCCAATTCTTAGAACCGCCATTTGTGTACAAACTGAGCTTGGATATTGAGAAATTTATCTTGAATAGAAGGGAATTTGAATTACCCACTTGGTATATCTATTTCCTTAAGCATGAGAAGCTAAACCTCTTATCTAGGGATGTGTTGATGATGGGTACTGTATAAATGAGTGTGGGTGTTGCTAATTTTTATTTATAAATGCTTATTTGACTTGGGCGTAGTGATTTCACCATATTTTAACTCTAAAATCAGTGGTTGTAAACATTGATTTATCTTACTTGGTTGTGTTCTTGTTTGACAAAGAGGTTTATAACTTCGGATGTGAAATTTCTAGTAGGAACTTAGGCTTCCATTTAAATTGAGGCTAGAAATAGCTCAAATCGACAAAATCACCCATTTAAGTGTCTAAGTTAGAAATAGTGTGACCTCCCTAAGCATTAGCTTGGTAGTTTATTGCTTAATCAATAATGCTTGACTTAAGACTGTTGAATATATGGTTTTTGATCGAGATATTAATAATAATACCTAAAACCAAGGTTACCTATGTCGATTAGCATGAATTTGCATGAATAAGCAATCACCATATCCCATGTTCAAGTCTTATTTGACACACATCCCTAGTCGTCCTCTCTATTGTTTACACCCATTTTTACTTTATTTGTTTTGTTGAATTGCAAAATTATGACAGATTCCCAATTCCCCCCATTTTTACATTACTCACTCTCATTGTGAACTCTATTTTATAATCACCTAGGCTAAGCTCTAAATTCCCTGTAGGATCAACCCCGACATCCATTGGGAACTATAAATGTGTTTTGCTCTAACGATCACTGATACCTCCTACTAGGAGAGTACATTTGAGCGTTATCAATCATCTTTGGTAGTTGAGGTGAAGGAGAAGCAAGACAGTGGTCCTATTTTAAATCAGTTGAAGGGTAGAGTCAATCAGCAGAGGGTAGAGGTTTTCTCCTAAGGGGAAGATAGTGTGCTTCGATATCAGTTCTGATTGTGTGTTCCTATTGATAGGTTGAGACAACGGATTTTGACAGAAGCTCATAGTTCCAGATATTCTATCCACCCCGGTGCCACCAAGATGTACTGTGACCTATAGGAAGTCTATTGGTGGAATGGCATAAAGAGAGACATTGCATACTTTGTGGCTAAGTGTCCCAACTATCAGTAAGTAAAGGTAGAGCATCAACAACCAAGTGGTATTACTCAAGATATTGATGTTCCTACTTGGAAGTGGGAAGCGATTAATATGGACTTCATTATAGGCTTACCTCATACTCGCATACATCATAATTATGTTTGGGTGATTGTCGATAGGATGACTAAGTCAACCCACTTCTTGGCTGTCAAAACTACTGATTCAGCAGAGGATTATGCCAGACTCTACATCCGTGAGATAGTCAGATTGCATGAATGTAACACTCCAAAATTCAATTTAGCTTGTAAAGGCATATTACATAAATATGCCCTTTAACTTGGCTTCAAATTTCAACTATGACCTTTAACTTTGGTAGTGCACAAGTAGGCACTTTAACTATCCAAAAGCTGAACAAATAAACACTCAAATCTTACCTGGCACAATGCATGAATACAATAAATTTAATGTGCATCATAGCTAAATTCTGAGTTCCCCAACGGCTAAAAAATGATGAAATGGCAATTGTATCCTTACTTAAATATTTTTTATATATCTCCCCCCTTTTCACATCAAATTTTCACTTTATTCTCTTTCTAATCTCTCTAATAGCTCTTTTCTTTCTTTTTCCACTATTTTCTGCCCATTGCTTAATGAAAATGGCATTTAATTTCTTTTGTCATTGTGAGAAAAGAGCTATAATAAGGATTTCTTGGTCTGTAAACAATCCAGGTCGCTGGTTTCTTGGATGTGAAAATGGTCGGGTAAGGTTGCATTTTAGATGAGCTTTATCATTATTTAAATACTACTAGTAACTCAAGATTCAATTTTTATGGTTCTTTTGTTCTTCTTAAACAGGTTGGATGCAAGTTTTTTAGGTGGTATGAAGTTGATTATACTGAACACGCTAGAATTGCTATTTTAGGATTACAAAAAAGGATCAAAAAACATGATGAAGAAAAGGAAAAGATTAAGAGAAAGTATCGAGTTTTACTGATCATCGTGCTACTATATTGGATTTATAGAGAGTTGTTATGTAGTAGTTGCTATGTGTATTGATTTTGGGTAGTTTGGTTAGTTGAAAAGGCTATTTTGGGGTCATTTTGTCCAATCTCATAACATAGCTTTCTTTGGATTGGTGGTTGTCGATATCTATTGTAAGAAAAATCATAAGTACATGGTAATGAAAGATTGTAAAATAGTTGTTGCATAGTTTACATGGTAGCTCATCAATGAGCTGAATTTGCCTCGATTCTTTAATTTTCAGTTAGTAGATTCTTTAGGTTTAGTGTTGAAGATTTACTCTCAACATGTAGCCAGGATGAAGCCACAAATTTTGAACCAATCTATTTGAGGTTGCAGTCATACATATCAAAACTAACAATTAATTAACTTGTTGAATTACATGCTAAGATATAGCAACATTAGGATTCATAAATGTAATCATCCAACAGTAGACATTTAGAGAACATCATCTAGGAAAAAGATATATTTTTCTTGCGGAGACGTGGACTATAATCTCCATAAGTAATATTGAAATATTAATTGACTAAAATAGGTTGTATGTTCTCAGCTTCTTTCCTCAGGTCTTGGTACAAAACAGATGACAGGTATCACTCTCCAAAACATGCATGTACCGTCTGTATGGACAATTCTGAAGGGGATAGATCCACTTCACTTCATCATAATAATTGATTATTACTAAATTAAACAACAATAACTAGTTAAAAGGCTTCACAAATATCAACTTAACCTCTGTAAAACTAGCTTCATAAATAGACATAGCTTAACAATTAAAAGTCACTACTGTTAAATAGCCAAAAGGCTAGCCAACACCAAAAACTTGTCAAAAGAAAAACATACATCAAAATAACCAACAGTTAAATAGTTTAAAGGCAAATATAAATGTCATTACACTGTTGAACTTGAATCTTACCATTCACAAAATATACATCAAAAAAAGTACAAAGAAACTGCCCAAACTAACACCACGCCACTAGCATTACGGAAACCACTTGGATTTGGTTTGTAACTTTTTACGTTGTTGCATTTGTTGAAGTTGATTTCCAGCTATAGCATCTTTTGCTTTCCATTTCAAACTAAGTGGCTTGAATCCAAGATCAATATTTTTTAGTGATGCATCTTTTAATGCTGTCCCACTTGAGATAACTCTTTCACTTGATCTCCCAGGCTGCATAATTCATAAACATTATTCACTATACATAAATATAAATTCAAGGAATTTAAGTGATGAATATACATACATTGATAACTTGTTTTCCAGAGTGTGTCTATATAAACACCAAATCCTACATCTCTTGTTCTTTTCCTTCCAATTGAAGAAGATGTCGCCCTTATAGTTGAAGAGCTTGTTGTCTGCTTTTTACATCCTTTAACTCTTGAAGTTTTCGAGCATAAAAAAGAAGAGTGTTGAGTTTTGGGTTGACTCACAGGCCTTGGATGAGAAGGTTGTTGTGAAAACTATTGAGTGGGCTATTGAGAGGGCTATTCATAAAGAAAAAAAATTAGAAGTCTAAAAATAATTAATTTGACAAAGAAACACCAAATGTTTATCACTGATTTGCAGCCCTTTCTGTTGTGCCCAACTTGATGACATTTAGAACATGTTATTTTTATTCCATTCTTTGATATTTTCCCCGATATTTTTTTCCTTGGTTCATCTTTATCTTTTCTTCTACATCTGCTAGGTCTCCCAAGCATTGGCTTCACTTCGGGTGGCTCCACTGACAGGTTATTAGTTTTAGGCCACATTATCATGTTAGAGATAGGTTGCATGAAGTACTTATAAGCACGTAGAAATGTATATTTTCTAAACCAATGCTCCACATAATTTTTTGGTTCTTGCCCAATGTGATACAGGGCACAAACAAGATGTTTGGAAGGGATACCCCTCAATTGCAACAATCTGCAAGTACATGTTCTCTTGACCATATCAACTAAGTGCCTAAATTCTCCTTCTTGAATCTCAAATCTAGTGTCATGGTTCCAATTCACCTTTAGTCTCCTACCAGTCTCTTTTTTTTCTTCTAAAACTAGCCTTGCCATGGGTGAAATGTCATTAATCCAAGTATCAGCAAACTAGATCATATCTCTATGCATATCCATCATTTTATGCATAATATTTTCAAGCATACTAATTACAGATTTGTGTCTAGGACCAACAATCAAAGAATTAAATGTTTCACACATATTATTTACCACCACATCACACTTGGTTCTTTTACTAAAAAAAGTCCTACATTAATATTCTTTGTCATATTTAAACAATGAATCACATATCTTCATACTAAGTTTCCCCAAATATTTCAAGTCTTCTCTCAATTTTACCTCAAAACTAGCCTTAGCACACCTCCAAAATGCTTTTCTCCTTTCTTCACCTTTCCATTTCTTTTGCCAATTTGCCTAAATGTGTCTTTCACACATCCTCCTTTCAACATTCGGAAGTAATTCTTTAACAATGGACTCAAGACCCTAAAAAAACAAAACAAAAAGTAGATGAAAATAACTTAAAAGATTGGAAGAAAAAAATTGGCAGGTGTAACACCTCGGAAACGTATCCAGCTTTTAACCTCAGACTTGCAGAAAATTTTGGACTTCTAGGGACCATGGGTCAAGGCCATGAGTCATGGAAGGTTCCACGAGTCATGGAAGTGACTCGTGATTCCAGTCCTGCAGACCCTCCTCAGGACTGATAACCATGAGTCACTCCCACAACTCGTAGAAGTTTCTACGGGTCGTGTCGTTGACTCGTGGAAACCTGATCAGAGGCAACCTTATTTCCCAGACTTCCACGACTAGGTTCTACGACTCGTGGAAGCTTCCACGAGTCATCCTGTTGGACCATAGAAGGCCTCCTGTAGGTTGAAATTCCTGACAGTTTCCATGATTAGGGATCCACGAGTCATGGAAAGGTCTACGAGTCGTACACTCCACTCGTGATCCCAGAAGTCAACCAAATTCCCAGCTTTTCTTAATTTAATCCCAGGGGCATTTTAGTTATTGCCCACTCTTTTAACTACTAAGTGAAGTCATTTTGACTATTCCTAGTAGGGTTTTCACCCATATTATCCTAGGTCTTTTCTAAGCTCCTCATTCACCTCCCAAAAAGGAAAAGTTCCTCTCAAGCGTCAAGTCTCCAAGCTTCAAGTTCAAGCCTCCTAGATCTTTCCAACCAAGTGGGTAATCTTCCACCAAGGTATGTGGGTCTTTAACAATGGGTTCCTTTCACCATTGTTCCCAAATCCTCCAATTCTTATTTTGATTTATCAAGTTATAAAATTAGGGTTTTTGATCAAAATTGGGGAAAGTTTATGAAATCAGTTTTTATGTCTAAATTCATGGCTTCTTATTGATTATGCATGATTTATTCATGATTCCTTCATTGTTTTTAAAAGCCCAAGCTTGAAAGTTAATTTCTAGCATGAACCCATGAAATTGCATGTTTTCAAGAGAAAGTTGGCATGATTAGATATCATGGCCTTTATGTATTTGTGAAATTGCATGCCTAATTCTTAAAATATGATTTAGAAGGTAAAGCATGTTTTGAATTATGGCTTTGCTAAGCACTATGAACTATGTTATGAAAGTTGCATGTTACACAATGTGTTTTCATGCATTATAAATATGATTTGGCATTAGAGTATGCCCTTATGAGATTATGAGCTATATGTGCATGTTTTGAGAGTAGTACTTAGCACCGAGTGGACGGGGTAAGAGTACCCTTAGTCCCAGAAACTACGTTGCCAGCGTAGGTTATGATATGATATGATATGTGCCTTAAAGGCTTATGAGAGTGGATCCACGTCTTTATGTATGGTGTCCTTGCCTTAGCGGGGCATAGGACAGCTTTGCCAACTAGGATTATATAGTTAGGTATGGTGACTTGTTCCTCGGCAAAGTTCAAAGTCAGCTTTGCTAACTAGGGTTATATAGTTAGATTCCATGTAGCTCAAATGGTCTCATGTCAGTTATAAGAAACTCCCGTATGTATGTTTTCATGTTTTCTAAGCTTTATTAACTCTCTTATGAACTACTATTTTGAAGTTGGCTTTGACCTCATGACTTAGCTTTTCATTATGATTTCTTCTCTTGATACTCTATTATGCATGGATTATGTTTAAGAATGTTTTAAAGCATGTTTTACCATACCTTATGTATTGCTTACATACTTAGTACATTTTATAATACAAACGCATATTGTGTTGCATCCTTGATGATGCAGATTCAGGTGTTCCTTCACAGATACATGGCTAAAGTTTTTGGCCACTCTCAGTTAGCTTGGTTGAGTCCTCATAGTTTGAGGGCTAGACTTTACTCTAGTTTATGTTTCTTTCCTTTCAGATTGTCGAGTTAGTTGGGGTATTATCCCATCAACTCTTTATGCTAGTACTAGAGGTTTTTCAGACATAGATGTTGTTGGATGATGTTTGAGTTGTATTTCCTTCTATTGATTATCTATCTACGATTTTGTTTCCTATTTTGGATTCCTTATGATGCTTCCTCTATGTTTTCCTTATGTATGCTTGAGAATGCTATGACAAGGGTTAACTTGGAATTCTTGTGGTTCCGAGTCCCATGTTACGTCTAGGTGGTAACCTCAGGGCGTGACAAACATGGTATCAGAGCCTCAGGTTTAAGTGTTCTAGGATGTCTGAAAGTCGCATCGAGTAGAGTCTATTTCATGTGTGTGAAGTGCATCACACATATGAGAGGGAAGCTATGAGATGTTTTAGGAGAACTTCACTTCTTTCATGATCACGTCATGCGATAGAGCTTAACTCTAATGTTCCTCTAATCCTTATCATATGCATTTTAGAATATGCCTCCTCGACGTGCTATGCCTCCTTGAGCCGCTCGGAATGCTACTCCTCAAGTTTCAGTTCACGATGTCACGAATGATGAGTTCAGGAATGCCATCCATTTGCTAGCCCAGACTTTCGCCACCCAGGAAAATCAACAGGCTCCTTCCCCCGCCCATCCTCAAGGTGGGGTAGCGGCCCGAGTTTGTGGCTTTGTCCGGATGAACCCACTTGAATTTTGGGGTTCCAAAGTGAGTGAGGACCCGCTCAACTTTATTGATGAAGTGAAGAAGATCTTTGAGGTTATGCAAGTAGTGGGGGTTGACTGTGTGAAGCTTGCATCTTATCAACTCAAGGATGTAGCTCATATTTGGTTTACTCAATGGAAAGAGACTAGGGTGAGGGACGCGGTCCCCATGACTTGGGAGTGTTTTGAGAGGGTCTTCCTTGATAGGTTCTTTCCCCGAGAGTTGAGGCAAGCGAAGGTGGAGGAATTTGTGAACTTGAGACAAGGCTCGATGTCGGTGCAAGAGTATAGTCTGAAGTTCACTCAGTTGTCTAGGTATGCTCCCTCTATGGTAGCGAACCCGCATGATCAAATGAGAAAGTTTATATATGGGGTTTCTGATGTGGTGAAGAAAGAGTATAGGTCTGCTTTGTTATTGAGTGATATGAACATTTCCTGACTCATGACTCATGCACATCAGATTGAAGGTGACAAACTTAGGGAGATGGCAAGAGAGAACAAGAGGGTTAAATCCGAGGGCTCAAGTTTTGGTCATTACAAGTCCGAGGGTGGACATCGCTCTTCTTTCCAGAAGAAGTCATCAGGATCCATTCATTCTTCTGCTAGTGCTCCTACCCAAGCTCAGAAGCCTCATCATGATCAGGGTGGTAGAGGATCTGGTTCCTATTCCCAGTCTCAGGGTAGTGTTGCCAAGGGACCTTCCTACCCAGCTTATGTTAAGTGTGGAAATAATCATGTTGGTGAGTGTTTGGCTGGTTCGGGTGGTTGCTTCAGATGTGGTCAGGTTAGACATCGCATCAGGGATTGCCCTTCCGCTAGGAAGGGGCAGGGAGGCAGGACCCAGCCTACCCCAGCAGTTTTAGGAGGTAGACTAGCCCCGTAGGGAGCATCTTCTAGTTCTGGTGGTCAGTGCCAGAACCGCCTTTATGCTATGTCCTCCTGTCAGGATCAGGAGAGTTCCCCAGATATGGTTACTGGTATGTTGAAAGTCTTCTCTCTTAATGTGTATTCTTTGTTGGACCCTGGTGCCTACTTATCTTTTGTAACCCTTTATGTTGCTTGCAAGTTCGAGATTCATCTTGAATTGCTTTAGAACCTTTTCATGTTTCTAATCTTGTTGGTGAGTCAGTCCTAGCTGAAAGAATCTACCAAAATTGCCCGATCTCAGTCCTTCATAGAGTTATTTCAGCAGATCTAGTAGAGTTGAAGATGACTGATTTTGATGTTATTCTTGGTATGGACTAGTTGTATGCATGTTATGTTTTTGTTGATTGTCGTACTCGGGTTGTCAGTTTCAAGTTCCCTAATGAACCCATTTTAGAATGGAAAAGTAGTCCCCTTTCCTCGAAAGGTCGCTTCATATTCTATCTTAAGGCTAGAAAGATGATTTCTAAAGGCTATGTCTATCATATAGTTAGGGTTGTGGACAAGGAGTCTGAGGCCCCACCTATTCAGTATGTCCCTATTGTGAATGAATTCCCAAAAGTGTTTCTCGAGGATTTGCCCGGAGTCCCTCCCGAGCGGTAGATAGACTTTGGGATAGATCTTCTTCCGAATACAAATCTTATCTCTATTCCTCCTTATAGAATGTCCCCCGCAGAACTTAAAGAGTTGAAGGATCAGTTGAAAGACTTGCTTGATAAGGGTTTCATCGGGCCTAGTATTTCTCCTTGGGGTGCCCCAGTTTTTTTTGTTTGAAAGAAGGATGGTTCTCTTAGGATGTCCATTGATTACCTACAATTGAACAAGATCACAATCAAGAATAAGTATCCCATCCCTAAGATTGATGACTTGTTCGATCAGCTTCAGGGTGCTAGTTTCTTCTCCAAGATCGACCTTAGGTCCGATTATCATCAGCTTCGAGTTTAGGAGTGTGATATACAGAAGACAGCCTTCAGGACTCGGTATGGACATTATGAGTTTGTTGTTATGTCCTTTGGTCTAACTAATATTCCTTCAACTTTTATGGATTTGATGAACCGTGTGTTCAAGCAATATTTGGATTCGTTTGTGATTGTGTTCATTGATGATATCCTTATCTACTCTAGGAGTGGGGAGGAGCATGCGGACCACTTGAGGGTTGTGTTGCAAACTCTCAAGAAGAGGCAGTTGCTTGCTAAGTTTAGCAAGTGCGAATTCTGGATGCAGTTTGTTGCTTCTCTGGGTCATATTGTGACTAGTGATGGTATTCGGGTTGACTCTCAAAAGATTGAGGCAGTAAAGAACTGGCCTAGACCCACTTCCCCATCTAATATTAGAAGCTTCTTGGGTTTGGCTGGTTACTATAGGAGATTTGTGGAAGGGTTTTCTTCCCTTGCTGCCCCATTGACCCGATTGACTCAGAAGAAGGTTAAGTTTCAGTGGTCCGACTCTTGTGAGAAAAGTTTTCAAGAATTCAAGACTCGATTGACCACAGCTTCAGTGTTGGCTCTACCCGAGGGCCTATATGATTTTGTTATGTATTGTGATGCCTCTTGTAACATCCCGTACACGTATCCAGCTATATAAGTTAAAAATCTCAATAAATTTCAAGTTTCCAGACATGACGGCTCAGACGATGATCTGTTATTTGGAAACACTGGCCCGTGCTGTGCACCTGTCGTCCCACTTCCAGAAGACCCCTCAAGGTGTCCCAGAGGAGACGGGTCGAAGCATGGTCTATCCTTTTGGACGATGGACCTTCATTCCCACCTGTAGTCCGAGTTCTAGAGGACTCCTAAGTTAATCCCAGAAATGACGAGTCCAAGAACGGTCCGTCCTTCTGGACGACGGACCGTCTTCTTTGATTTCCTAGTACTCGTCATCCTAAGTTCAGAAAACCTATCTTCCAAGTGCCAGAAATGATGAGTCGAAGGACACCCCATCCTTCTGGACGACGGGTCGTCATTTCAACCATTATCCCTAAGATCCAGCAGCCCCTTTTTAAGTGCCCAGAAACAACGGCTCCCAGGACGGTCCGTCTTCCCGAAGTATGGACCATCGATCAAATCGTGGTCACTGAAGGTTGACTGTTTTCCAGCCTTTTCTAATTTAATTCCCAGGGATATTTTGGTTATTTTCCACCCTATTATGTATTAAGTGAAGTCTTTTTGACTACTTTTAGAAGGGTTTTCACCCATATTACCCTAAGTCCCTCTTAAGTTCATCATCCTTCACTCAAAGAGGAAAATTGCTCTCAAGCTCAAGTCTCCAAGCTCCAAGTCAAGTCTCCTAATTCTTTTTCAATCAAGTGGGTAATCTTCCACCAAGGTATGTGGGTTTTTAACAAAGGGTTCCTTTCACCCTTGTGCCCAAAATCCCCAATTCTTATGTTGAATTATTAAGATATGAAATTAGGGTTTTGATCCAAAAATTGGGGAAAATTTATGAAATCAGTTTCTATGTTTAAATTAATGGTTTCTTCTTGATTACTCACGATTTAAGTATGATTCTCTTATTAATTTTAAAATCCCAAGCATGAAAGTTGATTTATAGCATGAAACTATGAAATTGCATGTTTTCAAGAGAAACTTGGCATGATTAGATATCATGGCCTTTATGTATTTATGAAATTGCATGTCTAATTCTTCAAGTATGAATTTAGAAAGAAAAGCATGTTTTTGAATTATGGATATGCTAAGCTTATGAACTATGATATGAAAGTTGCATGATACCCGATGTATTTTCATGCTTTATGTATAAGATTTGGCATGAGAGTATGCCCTCATGAATAAGATTTGGCATGAGAGTATGCCCCTACGAACAAGATTTTGCATGAGAGTATGCCTTCATGATTATGAGCTATATGTATGCATGTTTTGGGAGTAGTATTTAGCATCAAGAGGACGGGGTGAGAGTACCCTTAGTCCCATAAACTATGTTGCCAGTGTAGGTCATGATATGATATGATATGTGCCTTAAAGGCTTATGAGAGTAGATCCACGTCTTTATGTATGGTGTCCTTGCCTTAGCGGGGCATAGGACAGTTTTGCCAACTAAGGTTATATAGTTGGATATGAAATTGCATGTCTAATTCTTCAAGTATGAATTTAGAAAGAAAAGCATGTTTTTGAATTATGGCTATGCTAAGCTTATGAACTATGATATGAAAGTTGCATGATACCCGATGTATTTTCATGCTTTATGTATAAGATTTGGCATGAGAGTATGCCCCTACGAACAAGATTTTGCATGAGAGTATGCCTTCATGATTATGAGCTATATGTATGCATGTTTTGGGAGTAGTATTTAGCATCAAGAGGACGGGGTGAGAGTACCCTTAGTCCCATAAACTATGTTGCCAGCGTAAGTCATGATATGATATGATATGTGCCTTAAAGGCTTATGAGAGTAGATCCACGTCTTTATGTATGGTGTCCTTGCCTTAGCGGGGCATAGGACAGTTTTGCCAACTAAGGTTATATAGTTGGATATGGTGACTTGTTCCTTAGCAGGGTTCAGAGTCAGCTTTGCTAACTGGGGTTATACAGTTAGATTTCATGTAGCTCACATGGTCTCATGTCGGTTATAAGAAACTCCTGTATATTATGTTTTTAAGTTTTCTAAGCTTTATGAACCTTCTTATGAAACATCATCTTGAAGTTGGCTTTTGCCTTATGATTTAGCTTTTCATGTTGATATCTTTTCATGATACTCTACGATGTATGAATTATGTTCAAGTACCCTTTTAAAGAATGTTTTCCTTACTTATGCATTGCTCACATACTTAGTACATTCCATAGTACTAACTCATATTGCGCTGCATCTTTTATGATGCAGACTCAAGTACCCCTTCTCAGCTTCGTGGCTAGAGTCTCAGGCCACTTCCTTAGTCAGCTGTGGTGAGTCCTCATGGTTCGAGGACTAGTTATGATTTTTATTATGTTAGATTTCCTTCTATACTCTGAGTTAGCTAGGGTCTTGTCCTAGCAACTCTTTATGTTATGAATAGAGGATTTCAGACATAGTTTGTATTCGAATTCCCTTTTTTGGATATTATATGTTATGGGGCCCTTAGACCCTTTATTGGTGTTTCCTTGATGGGATTTGCATATTATGCTTCCGCTTACCTTTTATTATGCTTGAGAATGCTATGACCAAAGGTTATCTTCGGATTCTTGTGGTCCCAAGTCCTGTGTTACGTCTAGGGGGTAACCTCGGGGTGTGACAAACTTGGTATTAGAGCCTCAGGTTCAAGAGTCCTAAGATTTCTGAAAGCCGCATCGAGTAGAATCTCTTTCATGGGTGTGAAGCACGCCACACTTATGAGGGGGAGGCTATGAGATGTTTTAGGAAAAAACTTCACTTCTTCATGTTCACTATCGTGCGATAGAGTTTGACTCTACTTACCCTTCTAATTTGTTCCTTACGCATTCCAGATAATGTCTTCACGAAGAAACCCCATGAGGAATGCTAATCCAACCACTCCAGATCATGAGGTTACGAATGCAGAATTTCGTGAAGCCATCTATATGTTGGCTCAAGCCATGACAGCTCAGTTGAATGAGAAAGAGAAACTAAAGAAGAGGAAGAGTAAAAACAAGAAGACCAAAACACAGAACCAATTATCTTCTCAACAGAGGTCATCCAGAACAACCCCATCATCAGTTTGCACACCTACCCTCGACTCTCAGTCTTGTCACCATAAGGTTCTGAAGACCTTGAGGTACCCTCGTTGTAGTAGTTGTGGTAAGTTTCATTTAGGTGAGTGCCTTGTAGCCAAGGAGGGGTGTTTTAGGTGTGGTCAGTTAGGCCATAGGATCAGGAATTGCCCCTCATATAAGAAGAGCAACTATGATGTTCAGCTCCAAAACCAATTCCTTTCATTGCCTAGCCAGTCAGATCAGAGTATTCCTCCGAGAGTTGAATCAAGCATGTCACTAGATTTTCTTCCTTTATGCATCCATAGCCCCCGGACCCCTATTTTTGTTTGGTTGTGAGTTGTCTTGACCTAGAAATAAGTGTGGATAAGAGGGTTGAGGCCTAGACTTTTAGGAGAAGGAGAGTCTTAGACTATAGAAGGAAGTGGGTGTTCGTGCTAGATTCTGGAGTAATCTATGGTCTGTTAGGGTAAAACGATCATAGTTCCTTTGAGAGATTGGTTCGAGGTCCATAGACTTAGGAGGGTAGCATGAACCTAAGGGGGAGATTGTGAAATCTAGAATCAGATAGATTTTAGAGGCTCAGGTAGCGATGCTTGTGGGTGTTAGAACAAAGTCAAGAGGGGAGGGAGAAGCTAGCATTCTAAGTATACTTCTGCCATTATGATACCTTTTGCATGCCTTGTGTATCAGTGCCATGGTCCTATTTAAGACTCACGCTCATGTTCAGATTCTAGAATGTCAAGTGATTGCTTCAGACAATGATTCTACTCTTACTCTGTGAGTCTATGAATCCCATCTTTATGCCCCGAGGTCTGTTATTTATGTGAACTCATGTATTGCAATATGCTCAGTTATGTTTACCCAGTCAGTCTTCAGAAATACCTCAATGGTAAATCAAAGCATGCTACACCATATATATGCTCAGACCTGATTCTTGAAATGATTCACGCTTATGATTTCCTTATTCTAAAGCCCTTTTGATCTTTGCCTATGATGATGAGGGGTAGTGATTCCCACTAACTCATGTCTTATGTGACAAGTATATGAAGTGCTCATGCCTGTTGCGCTCAATTCCCCAAGCCTCACCTTGAGTGGCTTGATCACTCTAAGTGTAAGTTAAGATCAATCTGTAATCCTTCATTCGTGACGCTCCTGCTCCTGCTCTTTTCTTTCAATGGTTCTGGTTTATGATGTTATAAGTGTTAGGGGAGAAGGCCTTGTAGTAGCCTAGCTGGGAGGTAGCAGATTCCTTTTCCTTGTTAGTGTACTTGTTCCACCTTGACTTCTAGGTGTGGTTGAATTACTAGGTAAGATTATTCATGTGAAATAGTTAAAAGAGGTAGTCTGGTATGTCCCCCTGTAGAAGTCCCTGAATTTGTGATTCCTAGTTATGATAAGGGAGAGGGGAGAAGTCTTAAATAGGGTAAGCTACAAAATCATAAGGTGACCATAGTTATAAGCTTGAATATTATGATGGGATACATGTGGATAATTATTTTGCGCAACTAGTTACCCTTTGGTTGGGAGCCCTAGGTTAGTTGGTTGTTGTGATAAGAGGTAATACTATCCTTAGAAAATGTTCTAGATGCAAGAGATATGGTCGAGATAGGTTTGAACATGGAGGATCGGGTAGTTAGACTCAGAACTTAGTACTTTTATGTGCGCTTTTGAGGGTGTTAGTTGCAAATGGTAGGAGTGGTATTCAGAAGAGAATAATTTCCCCGTATATCTACTTCTCTCATTTTGGTGTCCCTTTCGGTTAACTGTGATTTCTATAACATGTTCGTTCCTTATGAGTTTTAGGTGAGTTACTACTCTCATCCCAGACCAGTTATCATGTTGGATATCCATTTCCTATCTTGTTGGTCATTTTTTTTGCATCCTCAGCATGTATATGTGTCTCATGAATCCAGCTCAGTTTTTATCAAAAGTCAGTTATAACAATGGTACTTCATCTTTTACAACTCAATTGAAGGGCTACTTGGGAAGCAGGGTCATCCATAAAGGACAAGTACCACCATCCTCTTTTTTTCGATACAGTTTCAGCTTGAGTAAGGAATTCCATCCTTAGTATGTCCCTCCGATTCCATTCCACCAGTTTCCCTTATGATCCTAGCATGCATACATGTTTTATGAAGTTAGTTTATCATGTTTTCAAGTCAAGAAGTTCAGCTTTCATGATTACCCCTTGATTTCTATGTTATGATGTTGGTTGGGCTGTTTTCTCCTCAGTTCCCTTGATTAGCCTTCATTCTAGGACGAATGATCTAAGGGGGAGATATTGTAACACCCCGTACACGTATCCAGCTGTCTAAGTTAAAGATCTCAGAAAATTTCAAGTTTCCAGAGACAACGGCTCAGACGATGATCCGTCATTTGAAAGCACGGGCCCATCCTATGCACCCATTGTCCCATTTTCAAAAGACCCCTCAAGGAATCCCAGAGAAGACGGGTTGAAGCATGGTCCATCCTTTTGGATAATGGACCGTCGTTCCCACCCGTAGTCCAAGTTCCAGAGGAATCCTAAGTTAATCCCAGAAATGACGAGTCCAAGAACGGTCCATCCTTCTGGACGATAGACCGTCTTCTCAGCTTTCCTGGTACTCGTCGTCCTAAGTTCAGAAACCTATCTTCCAAGTGCTAAAAACGATGAGTTAAAGGAAAGCCCGTCCTTCTAGATGATGGGTCATCATTCTAACCGTTATCCCTAAGATCCAATAGCCCCTTTTTAAGTGCCCGAAAACGATGGCTCCCAGGACGGTCTGTCTTCCTGAAGTACAGACCATCGACCCAACCGTGGTCACTGAAGGTTGACTGTTTTCCAGCCTTTTATTATTTAATTCCCCGGGGATATTTTGGTCATTTTCCACCCTATTTTGTATTAAGTGAAGTTGTTTTGACTACTTTTAGAAGGGTTTTCACCCATATTACCCTAAGTCCCTCTTAAGTTCATCATTCTTCACTCAAAGAGGAAAATTGCTCTCAAGCTCAAGTCTCCAAGCTCCAAGTCAAGTCTTCCACCAAGGTATGTGGGTTTTTAACAAAGGGTTCCTTTCACCCTTGTGCCAAAAATCCCCAATTATTATTTTGAATTATGAAGATATGAAATTAGGGTTTTGATCCAAAAATTGGGAAAAGTTTATGAAATCAGTTTTTATGTTTAAATTCATGGTTTCTTCTTGATTACTCACGATTTAAGTATGATTCTCTTATTGGTTTTAAAAGACCAAGCATGAAAGTTGATTTATAGCATGAAACTATGAAATTGCATGTTTTCAAGAGAAACTTGGCATGATTAGATATCATGGCCTTTATGTATTTATGAAATTGCATGCCTAATTCTTCAAGTATAAATTTAGAAAGAAAAGCATATTTTTAAATTATGGCTATGCTAAGCTTATAAACTATGATATGAAAGTTGCATGATACCCGATGTATTTTTATGCTTTATTTATAAGATTTGGCATGAGAGTATGCCCTTATGAATAAGATTTGGCATGAGAGTATGCCCCTACGAACAAGATTTGGCATGAGAGTATGCCTTCATGATTATGAGCTATATGTATACATGTTTTGGGAGTAGTATTTAGAACCGAGAGAATGGGGTGAGAGTACCCTTAGTCCCATAAACTACGTTGCCAGCGTAGGCCATGATATGATATGATATGTGACTTAAAGTCTTATGAGAGTGGATGCACATTTTTATGTATGGTGTCCTTGCCTTAGCGGGGCATAGGACAGTTTTGACAACTAGGGTTATATAGTTGGATATGGTGACTTGTTCCTTGGCAGGATTTAGAGTCAGCTTTGCTAACTGGGGTTATACAGTTAGATTCCATGTAGCTCACATGGTCTCATGTCAGTTATAAGAAACTCCCGTATGTTATGTTTTCAAGTTTTCTAAGCTTTATGAACCTTCTTATGAAACATCATCTTGAAGTTGGCTTTTGCCTTATGATTTAGCTTTTCATGTTGATATCTTTTCATGATACTCTACTACGTATGAATTATGTTTAAGTACCCTTTTAAAGCATGTTTTCCTTACTTATGCATCACTCACATACTTAGTACATTCCATAGTACTAACGCATATTGTGCTGCATCTTTTATGATGCAGACTCAGGTACCCCTTCTCAGCTTCGTGGCTAGAGTATCAGGCCACTTCCTTAGTCATCTGTGGTGAGTCCTCATGGTTCGAGGACTATTTATGCTTTTCCTTATGTTAGCTTTACTTCTATACTATGAGTTAGCTAGGGTCTTGTCCTAGCAACTCTTTATGTTATGACTAGAGGCTTTAAGACATAGTTTGTATTCGAATTCCCTTTTTTGGATATTGTATGTTATGGGTCCCTTAGACCCTTTATTGGTGTTTTCTTGATGGGATTTCCATATTATGCTTTCACTTACCTTTTGTTATGCTTGAGAATGCTATGACCAAGGGTTATCTTGGAATTCTTCTGGTCCCAAGTCTCGCGTTATGTCTAGGGGGTAACCTCGGGGCGTGACACCTCCAGAATTGATTTTGGTTGTGTGTTGATGTAACGTGGCAAGGTGATTGCTTACGCCTCAAGACAACTTAAGGTGCATCAGAAGAAGTACCCTACTCATGATCTTCAGCTAGCGATCGTAGTCTTTGCCTTGAAGATTTGGAGACACTACTTGTATGAAGTGCATGTTGATTTGTTCACGGATCACAAAAGTCTTCAATATGTGTTCACTCAGAAGGATTTGAATTTGCGACAAAGGAGATGGCTTGAGCTCCTTAAGGATTATGATATGAGTGTGCTTTACCATCCGGGTAAGGCCAATGTTGTGTCGAATGCTTTAAGTAGGTTGTCCATGGGGAGTGTAGCTTCTATTAAAGATGGAAAGAAGGAATTGGTTAGAGAAGTTCATAGACTTGCTCGGTTGGGAGTTTGCCTTATGGACTCGACCGAAGGTGGTATGATTGTGTAGAATGGTTCTGAATCATCCTTGGTGGCTGAGGTGAAGACTAAGCAAGACAAAAATCCCATTTTACTTCAGCTTAAGGGTGCAGTTCGTCAGCAAAGGGTTGAGGTTTTTTCCCAGGGGGGATATGGTGTGCTTCGTTACCAGGGTCGCTTGTGTATGCCACATGTTGATGGGTTGAGACAGTATATTTTAGCTGAGGCTCACAGTTCTAGATATTCCATTCATTTGAGTTCCACCAAGATGTACCGTGATTTACGGGAAGTCTTTTGGTGGAATGGTATTAAGAAGGACATACCCGGGTTTGTGGCTAAGTGTCCCAACTGTCAACAAGTTAAGGTGGTGCATCAAAGTCCAGGTGGTGTGCTTCAAGATATTGACCTTCCCACTTAGAAATGGGAAGCAACTAATATGGACTTTATTACTGGGTTGCCTCGTACTCGAAGGCAACACGATTCCATTTGGGTGATCGTTGACCGGATGACCAAGTCATCCCTCTTCTTGGCTGTTAAGACTACGGATACAGCGGATGGTTATGCCAGACTCTACATTCGGGAGATAGTCCAATTGCATGGTGTCCCTTTGAATAAGATTTGGCATGAGAGTATGCCCTTATGAGATTATGATATATATGTGCATGTTTTGGGAGTAGTACTTAGCACCGAGTGGACGGGGTGAGAGTACCCTTATTCCCAGAAATTACGTTGCAAGCTTAGGTTATGATATGATATGATATGTGCCTTAAAGGCTTATGAGATTGGATCCACGTCTTTATGTATGGTGTCCTTGCCTTAGCGGGGCATAGGACAGCTTTGCCAACTAGGGTCATATAGTTGGGTATGGTGACTTATTCCTCGGCAAGGTTCAAAGTCAATTTTACTAACTAGGGTTATATTGTTAGATTTCATGTAGCTCACATGGTCTCATGTCGGTTATAAGAAACTCCCGTATGTATGGTTTCATGTTTTCTAAGGTTTATGAACTACTATTTTGAAGTTGGCTTTGACCTCGTGACTTAGCTTTTCATTACGATTTCTTCTCTTGATACTCTATTATGCATGGATTATGTTTAAGCACATTTTAAAGCGTGTTTTACCATACCATATGCATTGCTCACATACTTAGTACATTTCATAGTACTAACGCATATTGCGTTGCATCCTTGACGATGCAGATTCATGTGTTCCTTCACAGATACGTGGCTAGAGTTTCCGGTTACTCTCAGTTAGCTTGGGTGAGTCCTCATAGTTCGAGGGCTAGACTTTACTCTAGTTTATGTTTCTTTCCTTTCAGATTGTTGAGTTAGTTGGGGTATTGTCCCATCAACTCTTTATGCTAGTACTAGAGGCTTTTCAGACATAGATGTTGTTGGATGATCTTTGAGTTTTATTTCCTTCTATTGATTATCTATCTACGATTATGTTTCCTATTTTGGATTTCCTTATGATGCTTCCGCTATGTTTTCCTTATGTATGCTTGAGAATGCTATGACCAAGGGTCAACTTGGGATCCTTGTAGTTTCGAGTCCCGTGTTACGTCTAGGAGGTAACCTCGGGGCATGACAACATCTTAACAACTTAAAGATGGCAGAAACAACTTAAAAGACTGTTAGAAACAGATTTTAAAAAACTTTGACAAGCTTAAGAAAAATTGGCATCTTTAAAAAAATGGACAGAATTAGCTTCAAAATGACTGAAACAGCTGAAAATGACAAAAACTACTTAAACACTGCCAAAACAGCTTTAAAAAATGACAGATTAAACAAAAAAAGTTAGCATCTTGTATAAAATTGGCAGATCAAAAAAATAGCATATTTAAAAAAAATAGCTGAAACAACTTTTAAAAATAACAAAAATAGCTAAAAAGGGGGGAAAGCAACCCAAAAAATTCGTGACAGTTAAAATAGTTAAAGTAATTTACCAAGATGAAAAAAGCATACCTTTTGCATGTCAGACAAAATTGTTATTCTATCCCCATCACCAAGATTCAAATCTTGAATAAGATAGCTTAAGAACCAACTCCAAGAATGTTTAGTTTCTTGGTCAACCACTACCCAAGCTATTGGATACATTTGTTGGTTTCTATTTTTTCCAACAGACATTAGCAATTCTCCTCTACAAGAACCCTTTAGAAAGCATCCATCCAACCCTATGATTTTCCTACAACCTTCTAGCCATCCATTCTTCAATGCAGCAAAACATATATAAAAATATTTGAACAAGTGTTTGCTTAGAACTATTTCATTATCAGTTCTCACCCAACCAGAAGTCCTGGGATTTGTACTCTTAATCATATCTGCGTAATCTAACAATTTTAAAAACTCAAGCTTCCAATCACCCGTGAACTTTCTAATAGCATTCTGTTTTTTCCTATAACATATTGACCTCCACACTTGTAACCCCCATTCTTCTCTTAGTTCTCTTGAAGCTTATGAACTCTAATATCAGTTTGAGATATTATTCTATTCGCCATCTTTATTTCCACATATTTGGCTGAGAATAGCTTGTTCATGTTTTTTGTAATACATTTATGAGTTGGATAGTATTTTTTCACAGAAAAATTTATTGTATCTTTATCCAAGCTAGCAAAAAATTCTCAATTACAGGTTCCTTCACATCTTACCCTTACTCTTTGAGGTTCATTAGGTTTTATCTTTAATTGAACCTTCTCTTGAACGGCATAATTAGCAACAACTTTTATAAACCCAACTGCACTATCAAATATCATACCCAATTCAAAGAAAGAAATAACAGAAGAGCTATCATACCTCAGTTTTCTGCTTTTTTTTCTTAAAGGTAAATCGACCCCCGGTTGTGCTAAAACATCTAGCTCTTCATCACTATCTTCACTTAGTTCATCTGATGAATCAATAAACTCTTAATCACCCCCAATCTACCACTATATCTGGCTTCCTTGCTCTTGAAAATATCTTTAAATCCCTTATCTATACCAGCTTCTCCGAGTTCAACCTCTTAAAGTTTGAACAATTTTTTAGTTCTCTTTTTTGGTTTTGCAGCTTCATTTCTCTTTTGTTGGCTTAGATTTTCTCTAAAACTTCTCAATTGTTTATCAACTTCACTATCATCCTCATCTGGAACACCATCTAAATCTTCCTCTCCAAAGTCAAGAAAATCACTATTTTCTTTCTCAAGCAGTTGTTCAACTCCATCAGCCTCATTTAAGGTATCATTTATACCCTCCTCAAGATGTGAAGCCCTAAAGCAGCTCTCTAATTCTTCATTATTATTTTCACCAACAAATGGTCCCAAAATAGTGCTAGCAGTGGTCCCCTTCCTTCAACAATCACATTTTTTACTTAAAAAATAACCCACTCGATAATTCTTTAACAAAATCATATAGTTGTCTGTCAGTTTCCAACTTGACAAACTTATGGGTAGTAGGATATTCAACATAAAAAGCTTCAACTTTATCATACCCAATGTCTTTTGCATAAGATTTCAGTTCAGTCAAAGAGAAGTGGTCCTTATCTATTTCAAACACAATATTTTTCAATTTTGACACATATTGACCTTTATAAAAGCCACCTCCATGGTAAAAAATAGTAATAATATGATCCATATGACCAAATCTATGAAAAGAAACAAATTTACAATCTTCACTTGGTGATACAAAATAAACCCTAACTTTTATATAAAATTATTCAAAGCAATAATAAAAAAGGGCAAAATCAAACATACCTTTGTTAAATCGAAGGAGAAGAATGGGTAAACATCCAACTATATAAAGCTTTAAATGAAATCTTGAACAATTTTCACTTTGATTCGAAGAGAATGAGGTGATGGAGCATTTTTTTCACGGTGAAAGAATGGGTTTGCAATTTAGGGTTTTCATCGACTTGTTTTTACTGTGAGAAATGGGACTAATATTTGTTTTCTTTTCTTAAAAAAAGAATTTGAAATCTATGTGTATTTTCTTTAATTAGTTGGCAGTCTCAGAGTGGATCACTAATTCACGTAGAAGCGTTTGTATTTCATGCATGGGACCTGCAGAATTTGAGTGTGTATTTGTTTAGCTTTTGGATAGTTAAAGTGCCTACTTGTGCACTAACAAAGTTAAAGGTCATAGTTAAAATTTGAAGCCAAGTTAAAGGGCATATTTATATATTATGCCGCTTTAAAACATAGAAACTCTGTAAAAATTAGAAACTTCCAGGAATCACGAGTCAAGTCTACGAGCCATGGATAGAACAATGAGTTGTGGAAAGGTCTCGTGAAACCAGTTCTACAGATCATCCTCAGGTCTGGGAACCACGAGCCAGTTTCACAATTTGTGGATGGTTCCACGAGTCGTGGAACCAACTCGTGGAACTCAAACAGAGGGCAGCCTGTTCCCCAGTAACCACGAATGGTTTCTATGACTCGTGGATGGTTCCACGAGTCATTCTGTTAACTCGTGGAAAGTTATCCACAGCTTGAAAATTTGGCTCAGGAACCACGACTACAATCCACAAATCGTGGTTTATTCAACGGTCCGTGGAAAGGGTCCGTGGAACCTGAATCTGAGATTTTAAGTCTATTTTTCCCAAATTTTATCCAGGGGTATTTTTATAATTTCCCATTCTAAGTCCCTTCCCTTAAGCTCTCATTAAATCCAAAAGAGAAAAAGAACTCCTTTAAGCTCAAGTTTAAGTCTCCATTTCATTTCATGTTAGATCAAGCAAGCATCAATAAGGTATGTGGGTATTCAATAAGGGATTTCTTTCACCCTTATGCCTAAAACCCCATGTTTTTACTTTGACCTATCAATTGTGAAATTAAGATTCTTACCCAAATTGGGGAAAAGTTATGGGTTTTGTTTTAAAGTATCAATTCATGATTTCTCATTCATTATTCATGTTTTAATTAAGATTCCTTGCATAATTTCAAAAGCACATATGTTGATAATGAATTCTAGCATGATTTCATTGAATTGCTTATTTTTAAGCAAAATTAGCATGTTTAGATAACATGGCCTCTATTATCATGAAATTGCATGCCTAATTCTTCAAGTTATGATTTTAGAAAAGAAATATGTTTTGAATTATGGATATGCAAAGTTCTAAGACTTATGATATGTGAATTGCATGACATTAGATATGTCCTTATTCTTTTTAAATAGATTTGGCATTAGATATATCACAAGTATAAATTGAGCTATATGTATATTTTGGGAGTAGTATTTATCACCCAACGACATGGGTTCTAGATAACCCAAGTCTAAAACTACATTGCCACCATAGGTTGCCCCCTGTGGCTTATGACAGGATTCTGATAGATAAGGTTCTAACCTTGGCCGGTTAGGATAACCTTTTTCAGTGTGGGTGTATGACACTAGACTCTATGTAGCTCATCATGTCTTATGTCAGTTAAGAGAAACTCCCGTATGAATGTTTTATGTCTTATGCCCTTCTATTTATCAGTTTATGTTCAAATTATGATTTATTTATGATTTTCGCTTATGATGCATGAAACCAATTTTAATTATGTTTTAAGAACATTTTTACCTTATTCATGCATATCTCACATATTTAGTACATCATATAGTACTGACACACACCTTGCGCTGCATCCTCTTGATGATGCAGATTCAGGCTTTCTTCATTAGGCTCGTGGCTAGACGACGCCGAATATACAGATTCTATTAGTGAGTCCTCATCCTTTGAGGACTAGTATCAGTCTAGTCATTTTATCTATCTCCCTTTTTAGATTCTCGAGTTAGTTGGGGTCTTGTCCCATCAACTCTTATGACAGTTTAGAGGCTTCAGATATAGCTAGACTTGTATTTCGTGTTTTGGATTTGATATTTCTTAGACCTTGTTCCTATTTATTATGGTTTCCTATCTTCATTTAGTATGCTTTCACTATGTTTCTGGTATTTCTTTGACTATGCCATGACCAAGGGTTAACTTGGGGAACTTGTGGTCTCGGGTCCTATGTTACGCCTAGGGGGTAACCTCGAGGCATGAAAAACTTGGTATCAGAGCCTCAGGTTCAAGAGTCCTAGGATATCTTAAAGCCGCATCGAGTAGAGTCTCTTTCATGTGTGTGAAGTGCGCCACACTTATGAGAAGGAAGATACGAGGTGTCTTATGAAAAACTTCACTTCTTTCATGATCAATATCGTGCGATAGATTTTAACTCTATTAACCCTCTAATCCATTCTTTATGTGTTTCAGATTATGCATCATCATTGTGACATGCCCCATAGAGCCGCCCAAAATGTTGACCTAAATATGGAGTTCAGAAATGCTATTCATATGCTAGCCTAGACGGTAGCTGCTTAGGCCCATCAGCAGGCTTCTATTCCTGTCCACCCTCAAGGTAGAGTTGCGGCTCGAGCTCGAGACTTCATTCACATGAACCCACCTGAGTTATACGATTTGAAAGTTGGTGAGGATCTGCAAAACTTCATGGTTGAGGTGAAGAAGATCTTTGGTGTGATGCAAGTTGTTGGTGTCAAGGGTATCGAGCTAGCTTCCTATCATCTTAAGGACGTAGATCATATTTGGTACACTCAGTGGAAAGATGTTAGGTCTAGGGATGTGTTCCCTATGACTTGGGAATGCTTCGAGAGGGATTTTCTTGACCAGTTCTTCCCGAGGGAGTTGAGGCAAGCTAAGGCCAAAGAGTTCATGAATTTGAGGCAAGGCTCCATGTCAGTCCAAGAGTACGGGTTGAAGTTCACCCAACTTTCTAGGTATGCTCCTTCCATGGTGGCTGACCCGAGGGATGAGATGAGTAAGTACGTTTACGGAGTATCGGATTTGGTAAAGAAAGAGTGTAGGTCTGCGATACTTTTGGGTGACATGGATATTTCTAGACTTATGACTCTTGCCCATCAGATTAAGGGTGACAAGTTGAGAGAAATGGCAAGGGAGAACAAGAGGGTTAGATCATAGGGTTCAGGTTTTAGCCATCAAGGGTCCGGAGGTGGATATCGCTCTTTGTTTCAGAAGAAATTATCAGGACCAGTTCATTCTTCCGCTAGTGCTCTTACCCAGGCCCCCAAGCCTCGTCATGATCAAATCAGTAGAGGAGCAGGTTCCTAATTGCAGGGAAGTATTGCAAAAGGGACTTCTTACCCTTCTTGCAACAAGTGTGGTAGAAGTCATCTTGGTGAGTGTTTAGTTGGTTCAGGTGGATGCTTTGGTTGTGGTCAGGTTGGACATAAGATTAAGGATTTCCCTTCAGCTAAGAAGGGAAAGGGAGGTAGCAAGACTCAGTCTTCCCCAGCAGCCCCAGGAAGTCGACTAGCCCAGCAGGGTACTGCTTTTAGTTCTCGTGGCCAGTGCCAAAACTGCCTCTATGCCATGTACTCTCGCCAGGACCAGGAGATTTCATCGAACGTTGTGACTGGTATGTTGAAAGTCTTATCTCTTGATGTGTATGCTTTATTGGACCCCGGTGCCTCCTTATCTTTTGTGATCCCTTAGGTTACTTGCAAGTTCGAGATTAGTCCTGATCAGCTCTTAGAACTCTTTTATGTTTCTGCCCCTATCGTCGAGTCAGTCCTAGCCAAAAGAATCTACCAAAATTTCCCTATCTCAGTCCTTCATAGAGTCACTTCAGCGGATCTAGTAGACTAGGAAATGACTGACTTCGATGTCATTCTTGGTATGGATTAGTTGTATACATGTTATGCCTCGGTTGATTGTCGTACTCGAGTCATCAGTTTCAAGTTCCCAAATAAACCTGTCTTAGAGTGGCAAGGTAGTCCTACATCCTCGAAGGGTTGTTTCATATCTTATCTTAAGGTTAGAAAGATGATTTCTAAGGGTTATGTTTATCACATAGTTTGGGTTATGGACACAGAGTACGAAACCCCATCTCTCTAGTTAGTTCCTATTGTGAATGAGTTTCCAGAAGTGTTTCCCGAGGATTTGCCGGGAGTCCCTCCCAAGAGGGAGATCGACTTTGGAATAGATCTTATTCTAGATATGCATCCTATCTCTATTCCTCTCTATAGAATGGTTCTCGCGGAGCTTAAGAAATTAAAGGATCAGTTGAGAGACCTTCTTGATAAGGGTTTTAGCAGGCCCAACATCTCTCCATTGGGTGCTCCAGTCTTATTCGTGCAAAAAAAAATGGTTCCCTCAGAATGTGTATCAACTACCATCAGTTGAACAAGGTCACAATCAAGAATAATTATCCCATTCCTAGGATTGATGACTTGTTCGGTCAGCTTCAGGGTGTCAGTCACTTCTCCAAGATCGACCTTAGATCCGGTTATCATCATCTTCTTGTTAGAGAGTGTGACATTCTAAATTTAGCCTTCAGAACTCCGTATGGTCATTATGAATTTGTGGTTATGTTTTTTGGTCTAACGAATGCTCCTGCAGCCTTTATGGATTTGATGAACTGTGTGTTCAAGATGTATTTGGATATGTTTGTGATTGTTTTCATTGATGATATTCTTATCTATTTTTGGAGTAAGGAGGAGCATACGAACCCTTTGAGAGTGGTTGTCAAGCCCCGAGGCTACCCCCTAGACGTAACACGGGATCCGGGACACTAGTACCCTAGATTAACCCTTGGTCATAGCATACTCAGATAAACTTAAGGAAAATAAGTGGAAGCATACATAGAGAGGAGATAGAAATCCATAACTAAAATAGCAAAAGTCTATAAAGAACCCATCTAGAATACAAACTAGCTACCTGAAGCCTCTAAATCTGAAGTAAGAGTTGATGGGATAAGACCCCAACTAACTCAGATAATCTAAAAGAAAGAGACATAAAGTACTCAACAGAACTCCGGTCCTCGAATAATGAGGAATCACCAATAATTAGCTGAGTATTTGGCATAATCTAGCCACGTGTCTGAGGGCAGGAACCTAAATCTGCATCATAAAAGGATGCAGCATAAAATGCGTCAGTACTATAGGATGTACCAAGTATGTGAGATATGCATGAATCTGAGATGAGCATGCTAATAACACTTGTAAAATTGAGATCATGCTCTAAGTGTAAAACTGAAATTCAAGAGACACAATGCAATGCCAAAGTAAGATATACAAAATATCATAAGTAATCATAATAGTTCTGAAGTCTGAAAGCAAGGAGACAACGCATTTTAAAACCTAATACTATTCATGTGGGAGGTTTTCTAACCAACATAGATCATGTGAGATACATGGAATCCAATGTATACGCCCCATCAAAAGGACCCAATATGCCTTGCCAGGGTATAAAGGCATGACTATGGCGTGATCACTAAATCTGATGCCCAACTGAGGGGACTTAGAACCTACGAGGGCACGTAGTTATAGGACTATGGGTACTCTCACCCTGTCCAACTCGGTGCTAATACTACTCCCAAAATATATACATAGCTCATAATACTGGTGACATATCTGATGTCAAATCTGTTCATAACTTAGGTAGACACATCTGGATGCCAAACCTTTCATAAAACATAGGGACATATCTAATGTCCAAAACTGTTGGAAAATCATAATGACATATCTGATGTCATGCAATTCACAAGTCATGAGTATAATTCTTTGCAAACCATAATTCAAAATACACTTTCCTTTCTAATATCATAGTTTGAAGAATTAGGCATGTAATTTCATGAAAAATAGAGGTCATGTTATCTAAACATACCAATTTTTACTTGAAGACATGCAATTAAATGAAATCATACTGAAACTCATCAACAACATATGGGCTTTTGAAATCAACTAAGGAATTTCAATTTAAATCATAGATATGTAATAAGAAAGCATGAATTGATGCATAGAAACTGATTTCATAAGTTTTCCCCAATTTAGATTTAAAACCCTAATTTCACAAGTTCATAATTCAAAATAAGAATTGGGGGTTTTGGGAACAAGGGTGAAAGTAACCCATTGTTGAATACTCACATACCTTGATTGAAGCTAACCCACTTGAATTTGAAAAGAAAAGGGGACTTGATCTTGGAGGTTGACACTTGGAGCTTGAAGGAGTTCTTTTCCTTTTTGGGAGATAAATGAAGATTTGAGAAGGGACTTAGCCTAATGAGGGTGAAAATCCTTCTAGAATAGTCAAAACGACCTCATTTAGGAGTTAAAAGGGTGGGTATTGACTAAAATATCCTTGGGATATAATTAGGAAAAAGCTTGAAAAAGTTGACTTTCAGGGACCACAGATGGATTCCATGGGTTGTACACCAAACCACGGCTCGTGGTTTCCATCTGTCATTCTTGGCCGAAGGATTAAGCTGCACCAGGTAAACCACCAGTCACCAGGATGACTCGTCAACTGAACGACGGCTCATACACCTAAGCCATAGTTTCTAAGAAATATGTAATCCTATGAATCAAGTATTATGAGTTACAGGATGGTTCGTAGTTCAAACTACGGGCCGTATAAACCATTCATCATTTTTGAAGGACTTGGAAGGACTCTGATCAGGTTTCATGAGTCACCAGGTCGGTCCATAGTTCAAACTATGGGCCGTAGACTTGACTTGTGGTTCTTTGTAATCAGTCATCCCTCAGGTCTGGTACCACGAGTTGACAGGACGGGTCATAGACTAAACTATATTTCGTAGAACTAACTCATGGTTCTCGGACCAGAGTCTGAACCTAGAAGACTTAAACTACGGTTCTATTCCATGACCCATGGTTCAGACCACGGTCCATGGTTTGGACCCGTTATTCCTGGAAACATGAAATTTTTTTCTAAGATTCTGAGTTTAAAAGCTGAATAAGTTTCTGGGGTGTTACAGTGGTGTTGCAGTCTCTCAAGGACCGATAATTATTTGTTAAGTTTAAAAAGTGTGAGTTTTGGATGCAGTCTGTTGCTTTTCTGGGTCATATTATGACTAGATATGGTATTTGAGTTGATTCTCAAAAGATTGAGGCAATAAAGAACAGGCCTAGACACACTTCCCCGTGTGATATTAGGAGTTGTTTGGGTTTGGCTGGTTACTACAGGAGATTTGTGGAAGGGTTTTCTTCCATTGCTTTCCTATTGACTCGGTTTACTCAGAAGAAGGTAAAACTTTAGTGGTCTGATCTATGTGAGAAGAACTTTCAGGAATTGAAGACTAGATTGACCACAGTCTGGTGTTGGCCCTACCCGAGGGCCTAGATGACTTTGTTGTGTATTGTAATGCTTCTAGAATTGGTTTGGGTTGTGTGTTAATGAAGCATGGTAAGGTGATTGCTTATTCTTTGAGACAACTTATGATTCATTAGAAGAACTACCCTACTCATGATCTTGAGTTAGCGGCCGTGATTTTTGCTTTAAAGATTTGGAGACACTACTTGTATGGTGTTCATGTGGATCTATTCACCGTATCATAAGATTCTTCAGTATGTTTTCACTCAAAATGAATCGAATCTTCACTAGAGGAGATGGATTGAGCTTCTTAAGGATTATGATATGAGTGTGCTTTACCATCCGGGTAAGGCCAATGTCATGGCAGATGCACTTAGTAGGTTGTCTATGGGTACTATGTCTTCGGTTGAGGATAGAAATAAGGAATTGGCCAAGGATGTTCATCGCCTTGCTCGATTGGGAGTTCGCCTTATGGATTCGACAGAAGGTGGTGTTATTTTTCAGAATGATTCCAAATCATCTTTGGTAGCTGAAGTGAAAGAAAAGCAAGACAGTGATCCTATTCTGCACTAGTTGAAGGGTGTAGTACATTAGCAAAGGGTAGAGGTTTTCTCCTAAGGGGGAGATGGTGTGCTTCGATATTGGGGTCGATTGTGTGTTCTTGACATAGATGGGTTGAGACAGCAAATTTTGACAGAGGCTCACAGATATAGGTATTCTATTTACCTCGGTGCCACCAAAATGTGTTGTGACCTATGGGAAGTTTATTGGTGGAATGACATGAAGAGGGACATAGAAGGTTTTGTGGCTAAGTGTCCCAATTGTCAACAAGTGGAGGTAGAATATCAGCGACTGGGTGGTATGACTCAGGATATTGATCTCCCTACTTAGAAATAGGAAGCGATCAATATGGACTTCATTACAGGTTTGCCTCGTACTCGAAGGAAACATGATTCTATTTGAGTGATTATCGACCGGATGACTAAGTCATCCCACTTCTTGGATGTTAAGACTATGGATTCAGCAGAGTATTATGCTAGACTCTACATTCAGGAGATATTCAGATTGCACGGTGTTCCATTGTCTATCATTTTATATAAGGGTACTCAGTTTACATCCCAGTTTTGAAAGTCATTTCAGAAAGGTCTTGGTACTCAGGTTAAGCTTAGCGCAGCCTTTCACCTACAGACGGATGGCCAATCAGAGCATACTATTTAGACTTTGGAGGATATATTGAGATCTTGTGTGATTGATTTTAAAGGTAATTGGGATGATTACTTACCTCTTATCAGGTTTGCCTACAACAACAGCTTCCATTCTAGCATCCAGATGGCTCCTTATGAGGCACTTTATGGGCGGTATTGCAGATCTCTAATTGATTAGTTTGAGGTAGGTGAAGCGGTTTTGATAGGTCCAAATTTAGTTCATGAGACTATGGAGAAAGTTCAGCTTATTAGGGAGAGGTTGAAGACCGCTCAGATTCGACAGAAATCATATGCAGATGTCAGGAGAAGAGACTTGGAGTTTGAGGTGGATGATTGGGTGTTTCTGAAAGTGTCACCCATGAAGGGTGTGATGAGGTTTGGTAAGAAAGAGAAGATTAGTCCCAATATGTAGGCCCTTACAGGATTCTGAGGAGAGTTGGTAATGTGGCTAATGAGTTAGAGTTGCCAGCCGAGCTAGAAGCGGTTCATCCCATTTTCCATATTTCCTTGTTGAAGAAGTGTGTTAGAGATCCAACCTTGATTATACCTTTAGAGGATGTGTGTGTGAAAGATAGCCTCACTTATGAATAAGTTCCCGTTGAGATCCTTGATCGTCAGGTTCAAAGGTTGACGAACAAAGAAGTCGCTTCAGTGAAAGTCCTTTGGAGGAACCAATTAGTTGAGGGAGCTACTTGGGAAGCAGAAGCAGCCATGAAGGCCAAGTACCCTCATCTCTTTCCTTTCGATCCAGTTTTAGCTTGAGGTAATAGTTCTCTCCTTATTATGTCACTACAGTTCTATCTCAACAGCTTTTCTCATGATCCTAGCATGCATTCATGTTTTACGAAGTCAGTTTAGTCATGTTTTAAGTTATAACTCAGTCTCCATGCCTATTCTTCAGTTTTCATGTTCTGTTGGTTAGTTTTGTTGTTGTCTCTTTGAATTCACTTAGTCTTCATTCGAGGATGAATGATCCCAAGGGGGAGATATTGTAACACCCCAAAATTCAAATCATCTTTGAAACTTGGATCCTTGATTTTTCTGAAGTTTTTAAGGAACCACAGACCCAGACCACGAGCCGTGGATGGAACCACGGGCCGTGAAAAGGTCTCTTGGAACCTATTCTGCAGACCTCTCCTCGGGTCTGAGAACTACGAGTGGGGTTCATGGGTCGTGGATAGTTCCACGGGTCGTGGAACCAACTCATGGAAATCAGACTGAGGCTCAGCCTTTTCCTCAGAAACCACGAGAGGTTTTTATGATCCTTGGATCAAAACCACGAGTTGTAGACCTTGCTCGTGGAACTCAGACCCGCAGTTGGTCATTCAGTCCAGAAACCATGAGAGGCAACCACAGGTCATGGTTCTGTCTATGGTCTTTAGACTTCATCCGTTGACCCTGAACCCGAGGTTTTAAATAGTTTTTCTGGAATTAAATCTCAGGGGTATTTTTGTAATTTCCTACCCTTTTAACTCCTAAGTTAAGTCATTTTGGGCAATTTTAAAAGGGTTTAAACCTTAATTAGCCTAAGTCTTCTCCCAATCTCTCATTCAAGCTCCAAAAGGGGAAAAAGAAACTCAAATTCCCAAGCTCCAAGCTAGGATTCCACCTTTAAGTCTCCATTCCCAAGATCTAGGATGAGAAATCTCCATGTTTAGGTATGTGGGTATTCAATAAGGTATTTCTTTCACCCTTACCAAAACCCCAATTCTTAAATTGATTTTTATGAATTCTCAAGTTAGGGTTCTTACCCAAATTTTCATGGTTTCCTATAAATTATTTTCTCATGATTCTTCTATGAATTCTAGCTCTAATTGCATGATTTTACATGAGTTTTTCACACATGATTACTTATCTCATGATTTGAAGGCTAACCCTAGCCCAATTTTACATACATGTCTTGATTTAAGAAAATTTGTGTGGGTTGTTACTATGACCTCATGAATTTCAAGAAATTGCATGCCTAGTTCCTATTTTATCTATGAAATTATATAGGATTATAAAATTGAACTAGTGTCATGCAAACCTTTAAGATATGATCCATTATGAAAGATAAGTTTTCCCGATGTGTCATCAATACTCATGAATTATTTCATAAAAACATGGTTTGTGAGTATTATGACGATCCGGGTTGTAAACATGAATATGAACAAGTTTTGACATATAGATATGTCACATGTATATGAGCTTTATGAAATATTTTGGGAGTAGTATTTATCATCGAGTGATGCAGGTTCTAGATAACCCAAGTCCAAAACTACATTTCTACCATAGGATGCCCTCTGTGGCTTATGACAGGATCCTTATGAACATTGTTCTAACCTTGACCGGTTAGGATAATCTTTTTCAGTATTGGTGCATGACACTGGACTCGATGTATCTCAACATGGTTTAATATCAGTTAAGATAAACTCCCGTATGAATGTTTTCAAGATACTAAGTATATGATATTCTATTTTGAAGCTTGGTTTGTTACTTCATGTCTTATGCTTAAATTATGATAGTTACTTATGATTTCTTTCTGTCATGCCCCGAGGCTGCCCCCTAGACATAACACGGGACTTGGGGCTGCAAGTGCCCCAAGGTAACCCCTTGGTCATAGCATACTCAAGCATAACAAAGATAAGCAGAAGCATAATACATAAATCTGGAATCTCGTAAATAGGTAATCAAGTCAAATAAGATACATAATCTGGAAGGAGACTCGAACACTGTCTATGTCTGAAAAGCCTCTACATGACATATGGAGTTGCTAGGACAAGACCCTAGCTAACTTGAAGTACATAAATAAGAAACCAACACAGTTAAAACATATCTAGTCCTCGACCTAAGAGGACTCACCAATAGCTGATAGAAAAGTAGCCTGGAAGCTCTAGCCACGTGTCTGGAAAGGAACACCTGAATCTGCATTATCAAAGGATGCAGCGCAAGATATGCGTCAGTACTATAGGATGTACCGAGTATGTGAGTGATGCATGAATCATGATAAAAATAGTTTAAAACATGCTTAAGAATGAACTTGTTACTTCAAGAAGGACCATGAATAAATATCAAGGTATAAAACATAAAACATGAAATCAAGCTTAAGTTTCATAGTATAGAATCATATAACTTCATAGCTTAAAAATAAACATGTGGGAGTTTCTCTTAATTGATATTAAACCATGCTGAGCTACATGGAGTCCAGTGTCATTTTCCCACATCGAAAAAGTTGTCCTAACCTGCCAAAGTTAGAACCATTTCATACCAGGATCCTGTCATCATAAGCCACAAAGGGCAACCTATGGTGGCACGTAGTTTGGGGACTAAGGGTACTCTTACCCGGTCCAACTCGGTGCTAAATACTACTCCCAAAACATATATATACATAACATGAGCTCACATACATGTGACATATCAAATGCCAAACTTGTTCATAATATATTCATACCCCGGATCGTCATATTACTCATGAATTAGGGTTTTGAAATATATTCATGAGCATTGATGGAACATCGAGTGTCTTGTCTTGTATAATACTTCATAACATGGAAAGACTTGCATACTTCATGACTTGTAAAATTTGCATGGTCTTAGTTCAATTTCATAAAACATATACTTTCATAGAACATAGGAACTAGGCATGCACATGCTTGAAAATCCATAAGGAATATGTTATCAAAAATCCAATTTGCTTAAATCAACTTTCATGCATGTAGAAATTTCCATGGTTAAACTTTATTTCATGAAATAAGAGGTAACATGTAAGAACCCATGTAAAATCATGCAATGTAATAGAAATTTCATAATCAAATCATCAGAAGATCATATTTAGCAAAACCCATAAGAATTTGATAAGAACCCTAATTTGAAGATCATGAAATCAAAATTTGAATTAGGGGTTTTCGACACAAGGGTGAAAGGAACCCATTGTTGATTACCCACATACCTTGATTGAAGCTAACCCACTTGAATTGAAAAGACTTAGGAGACTTGAACTTGGAGTTTGAGACTTGGAGCTTGAAACCCTAACTTGAAGCTTGAGAAGATGGAACTTTTTTTCTTCTTTTGGAGGTTGATTGAAAGAATGGGGGAGAACTTAGGTTAAGTGGGAATAACAACCCTCCTAAATAGGCTTAAAACAACTTAGTATAGGAGTTTAAAAAGTGGGAAATTATAAAAATACCCCTGGATTAAAACTTGGAAAAAGCTGGAAAAGTCAGCTTCAGAGACCACGAGTCAGTCCACGGTCCGTCATCCTAAAGGAAAAGTTGTCAAATGATCCGTGGTTTCAAATTCCACTTTTTGGAGTCTACTAGAACTCAACACCACGAGTCACTCTACGGTCCGTGGTTCAGGACGACGGACTGTCCAGTTGACTCGTGGTTCCGACTTTAAGTTATGAGGATCCTCTGATCCTCAGGGATTATGAGTAGAAGAATGGGTCATGAAATAGGTTGATGAGTCGTAAACCCACTCATGGAATTTAGAGGACTTGGCACCTCTCTAAAGGCAATTCTACGGGTTATAGGATGGACCGTCATTTAAAATGATGACTCGTCAAGTCATTCGTGGAAATTAGGCAAAAAAGTTGAATTTTGACAAACCACGGGTCACTCTACGGACCGTGGTTTTGGTCTATGAGTCATGAACCAACTAGTGGTTTTGGAGATGAAAATTTTAAGGTTCTGTTCAGCAATGACGAGTCACAGTACGGACCGTGGTTCAGAACCACGGTTCGTCATCCGATCGGTCATCACTGACAGTACTGTAGTAAACTACCCATAACCTTTTACTCCAGACTCGGATTAATGCACGGTCAGTGGCGTTAGAAAGAAGACTCAAAAACATTTAATTTGGCAGGTACTAGGACACCTAACTCTTTATATTTTAGGAGTAATGATTGATTGAAGTTGACCCTAATTTAGTCTTACATGAAAACTTACTTTGGTGAGGTGCTTGCGACTTAACTTGATGATAGGAGTTTCTTATGAACATGACTCGCATCCAAAGCACTCACCACACTAGAAAAATGATCATTACACTCATGGAAAAGGTTCGGGTATTAGCTTAGGATTTTTGGGGGTGTTACAATATCTTCCCCTTGGGATCATTCATCCTCGAATAAAGACTAAGCAAGGGAAATCTAGAGAGAAAATATCCCAACCAAAAATGAAACATGAAAACCAAAGAATCAACATGAAACTAAACTTTTGAACTTAAAACATGGCTGAATCAACTTCGAAAATATGAATACATGCTAGGATCATGGGGGAAACTGATGGAATACATTCGGGAGGACATACTAAGGATGGAACTACTACCTCAAGCTGGAATCGGATCGGAAGGAAAAAGGGTAAGGGTACTTTGGCCTTCATGGATGATTTTGCTTCATACCATGAAAGAGATTCTACTCCATGCGGTTTTCATACATCCTAGGACTTTTGAACCTGAGGCTCTGATACCATGTTTGTCACACCCCAAGGCTGCCCCCTAGACGTAACATGGGACTTGGGACCGCAAGTGCCCCAAGCTAACCCCTTAGTCATAGCATACTCAAGCATAACAAAGATAAGAGGAAGCATAATAGATAAATCTGGAATCTCGTAAATAGGTAATCAAGTCAAATAAGATATATAATCCAGAAGGAGACTCGAACACTGTCTATGCCTGAAAATCCTCTACAAGACATAAGGAGTTTCTAGGACAAGACCCTAGCTAACTCGAAGTACAAAAATAAGAAACCAACACAACTAAAACATATCTAGTCCTCGACTTAAGAGGACTCACTAATAGATGATAGAAAAGTTGCCTGGAAGCTCTAGCCACGTGTCTGGAAAGGAACACCTGAATCTGCATCATCAAAGGATGCAGCGTAAGATATGCGTCAGTACTATAGGATGTACCGAGTATGTGAGCGATGCATAAATCATGATAAAAACAGTTTAAAACATGCTTAAGAATGAACTTGCTGCTTAAAGAAGGACCATGAATAAATATCAAGGTATAAAACATAAAACATGAAATAAAGCTTAAGTTTCATAGTATAGAATCATATAACTTTATAGCTTGAAAATAAACATGTGGGAGTTTCTCTTAATTGATATTAAACCATGATGAGCTACATGGAGTCTGGTGTCATTGCCCCACATCCAAAAAGTTGTCCTAACCTTCCAAAGTTAGAACCATTTCATACCAGGATCCTGTCATCATAAGCCTCAAAGGGCAACCTACGGTGTCACGTAGTTCGAGGACTAAGGGTAATCTCACCCGGTCCAACTCGGTGATAAATACTAATCCCAAAACATATATATACATAACATGATCTCACATACATGTGACATATCAAATGCCAAACTTGTTCATAATATATTCATACCCCGGATCGTCATACTACTCATGAATTAGGTTTTGAAATTGATTCATGAGCATTGATGGAATATCGAGTGTCTTGTCTTGCATAATACTTTATAACATGGAAATACTTGCATACTTCATGACTTGTAAAATTTGTATGGCCTTAGTTCAATTTCATAAAACATATACTTTCATAGAACATAGGAACTAGGCATGCACATGCTTGAAAATCCATAAGGAATATGTTATCAAAAATCCAATTTGCTTAAATCAACTTTCATGCATGTAGAAATTTCCATGGTTAAACTTCAATTCATGAAATAAGAGGTAACATGTAAGAACCCATGTAAAATCATGCAATTTAATAGAAATTTCATAATCAAATCATGAGAAGATCATATTTAGCAAAACTCATAAGAATTTGATAAGAACTCTAATTTGAATATCATGAAATCAAAATTTGAATTAGGGGTTTTGGGCACAAGGGTGAAAGGAACCCATTGTTAATTACGCACGTACCTTGATTGAAGCTAACCCACTTGAATTGAAAAGACTTAGGAGACTTGAACTTGGAGTTTGAGACTTGGATCTTGAAACCCTAACATGAAGCTTGAGAAGATGGAACTCCTTTTCTTCTTTTGGACGTTGATTGAAAGAATGGGGGAGAACTTAGGTAAAGTGTGAATAAAAACCCTCCTAAATAGGCTTAAAACAACTTAGTATAGGAGTTTAAAAAGTGGGAAATTAAAAAAATACCCCTGGATTAAAACTTGGAAAAAGCTGGAAAAGTCGGCTTCTAGGACCACGAGTCAGTCCACGGTCTGTCATCCTAAAGGACAAGTCGTCAATTGATCCGTGGTTTAAAATTCCACTTTTTGTAGTCTACTGGAACTCAACACCATGAGTCACTCTACGGTCCGTGGTTCAGGACGACAGACGGTCCTGTTGACTCGTGGTTCTAACTTTAAGATATGAGGATCCTCTGATCCTCAGGGATTATGAGCTGAAGAATGGGTCGTGAAATAGGTTGACGAGTCATCAACCCACTCGTGGAATTTTGAAGACTTGGTACCTCTCTAAAGGTGATTCTACGGGTTATAGGATGGACCATCATTCAAAACGATGACCCATCAAGTCATTCGTGGAAACTAGGCAAAAAAGTTAAATTTTGACAAACCACGGGTCTTTGTACAGACCGTAGTTTTGTTCTACGAGTCGTGAACCAACCAGGGGTTTTGAAGATGAAAATTTTAAGGTTCTGTTCAGCAATGACGAGTCACAGTACAGACCATGGTTCAGAACCATGGTTCGTCATCCGATCCGTCATCACTAATAGTACTGCAGTAAACTGCCCATAATTTTTTACTCCGGACTCGAATTAATGTGTGGTTGGTGGCGTTGCAAATAAGACTCAAAAACCTTTAATTTGGTGGGTACTAGGCCACCTAATGCTTTATATTTTAGGAGGAATGATCGATTGAAATTTACCCTAATTTAGGCTTACATGAAAACTTATTTTGGTGAGGTGCTTGCGACTTAACTTGATGATAGGAGTTTCTTATGAACATGATTCGCATCCAAAGAACTCACCACACTAGGAAAATGATCATTATACTCATGAAAAAGGTTCGGGTATTAGCTTAGGATTTTTGGGGGTGTTACACTTTCACTATGCATGAACTCTGTCTTAGGCATGTTTTCAAGCATATTTCACCATGTTATTACATAAACTCGCATATTCAGTACATCCTATAGTACTGATGTATATTCTTGTGTTGCATACTATTATGATGCAGATTCAGGATCTCGCTCTTAGATTCGTGGGTAGAGGTCGCAGGTTATCCAGACATTATTGGTGAGTCCTCATCTTTTGAGGCCTAGTATGATTCCTTGTTAGTAGACTCCTTTTATTTGGTACTTAGAGTTAGCTAGGGTTTTGTCCCAGCAACTCATTATGATAGTTTTAGAGGCTTTTCAGACGTAGCTAGATATTTGGTGTCTCGTGTTTCATATTGTGATATTCCTAGATCTCTATGCTTATGTTGAGTTAGTGTGCTTACCATTTCATTTATGCTCCTACTATTGTTATCTATGTTATATTATGTCATGCTAATGCCAAGGGTTAACTTGGAATCACTTGTGGTCTCGGGTCCCGTATTTTATCTAGGGGGTAGTCTCGAGGTGTGATAGAAAGCTTGTTGGTTCTTACATATGTTAATCTATTATCATTATGGTTGTGATTGTATTGATATCTATCATTATTGTGGAATATACCAAAATTTGGACATCTCCACGAGATTGGTTGATATAAGGTTGGCAGACACTTAATGTCTGGGATTTTGGTACATGGAAAAGAGCTCGTCCCCTGTAAGTCATGGCTAGTGAGCGACCATAAAATCCTTAGCATGTGTGTACAGGTAATTGGTGAGTGTGATAGTTCCTTCAGTGAACTGGGGATTATATGTTCTTGATTATGTTGGTTCCTTGAGTGGATCGGGGATATATGTTTTCATTATTATATTGGTTCCTTGAGTGAGACGGCCTTAAGTGTTTGATTATTCTATTGGTTCCTTGAGTGAACCAGGCATACCTGTTTTACCTGATATATATGTTGGTTTCTTGAGTGAACCGGGTTAGTGTGCTTAAATTCAAAAGGTGGTTTCTTAATTTAAATCAAGAAGCATGTTATTGCCATAGTTGTTGTCCTAGGGATCCTTGGGTAGTTTGGGTTACTTGCAAGATGTGACATAATTCTATATTGTCTATTACTTGAGTAGTTGGGACATGACTTGTATGGTTGTTTGGTCAGGATTGTTGACTTGGAGTCTTATTGGTGGTGATAGTTGACTTGACTTGTTATTCTTGTTGACTCATATTGACTAAATTTCATGTTGTACTTATTACATGGTTGAGTGATTATGAACTTGGATTAGAGTTGCATAATAGGGAACCATAGTTGTCTTGTTGTACTATGTTATAGTTATATTTTCATATTTCTCATTTTGGGTTGGCCAATGATCCTACCAGTATACTGTATTTTTTGTGTACTGACATTACACATGCTCTTCTTTTGTTGAGTATAAGGCATATTCCGGCGATTGCTTCATGACCTTAGTTGTGAGTCAAACGATATCTGAACTCAAGGGTGAGGTGCAATCTTTTGGGCTACCATGAGTTCTTCATTGTTTCTGGTCCATTATTTCAAACTTAAGACATTATTTTATTTTATGGGTTGCATCCTCTTCTTTCATATAGTTAATAGAGTTTTGATATGATGACTTTCAGATTCTAAGGCTGTTTCATTTCGGCAAGATTGTTCTTACAGCTCGTGCGAAGGCTTCTCTCTAAGGCAGAATGCTCCCCTACCGATATATTTTTACATCCCACATCTTTGATAGATTGCTTAGCCTCGTTCATCTTCGGCGCAAAAGCACTCGATCAGTGAGCTATTATGCACTCTTTCAAGGGTGGCTGCTTCTAGGAAAACCTCATGGCTGTCTCTGCACCCCTACCTCCTTTATCACTGAGCGATCATTTAGGGGACTTAGCTGGTGAACCAGGTTGTTTCCCTCTAGATGATGAATCTTATCCCCTATTATTTTGAGGTCATATCTAGTATTCAGATTTTGTCTTGATTTGGTACCGCTCTCACGACTTTCACTAAAACAATGCTTTACCCCTAGATGTCCAGTCATAAAGATATGAATTATTAGTTAATTAATGAAAATAATTTTAGTTGCGTAATTTTGTCTAAGTATTGATTAGTTAGTTGGTTCTCCCATCATGGGTTTAGTGTGGGTGCTACTCAGGTTTAGGTCATGACATTTCCCCAGGTAGCTTGCAATTCTCCATAAATTTTGTGTAGCCCAACATTAAGCAGATAAACTCGAGAAGAGCACCCATAGTAGGATAACTTGCATAGGTTCATTTTGTAACTTGAATTCTTGAACCCAATCTTTAAGTATCATTGCCCTACAAGGACGATATTGATGAATTGGAGCCTTAACCTCTTTAGATTCAAATGTGAAGATGTAGTAGCTATTGTCATGGAGTAATACCTTGGGGTTGGCCATATCCTTCTAGACTCCATATATGAAATTCAACATCTCTTTGAAGGGTGGATGTCCCCCTAAAATGTAACCAGTCAATGCACTCTCCTACTTTCGACATTGTTGTTGCAGCTCCAATTGCTCTAGGATCACAATCTTCATTTCTTCCCTAAACTACGGAGGAAATAATAGAAATTGGAGGCTATGTTGTTGAAATCCATTCCATATCACCATCTCAACTAAGCTCTTGATCCTAATCCAATAGAGTAGGTGAGTTTCGAGCTAAGCTCGTGATCCTAATTCAGTGGAGTAGGTGAGTTTTCGAGCATCCATAGTCATACTCTTTTTGTAAATTCACAAGTACTAAAAAGAATAAAGGGCAGCCCGATGCACTTAGCTCCCGCTATGCGTAGGGTTTAGGGAAGGGCCGAACCACAAGTGTCTATTGTATACAGTCTTACCCATGTAATAGACCCTTGTGGTCCAGTCCTTCTCCGGGCCCCCCACATAAAGCGTGATTAGTGCACCAAGCTGCCCATTATTCTTTTTAGTACTTGTGAATTTGCAAAAGGAGTATGACTACAGCAGCTCGGAAAGTCACCTACTCTACTGGTTAGGGTCAAGATCTTAGCTCCGAAACTCACCTACTAAAAAAAACAAAAAGAAAAATTTATTTCAAGGAAAATCTGATTCTTAAAATCAAACTCCTAAAAAGAACTACTGATTAAAGTAGCAAAAAATCAAAGATACACTTAGGGTGTGTTTGGTATGAAGGAAAATATTTTTCATGAAAAATATTTTAATAAAAAATAAGTTGATTTCTTACTTATTTTATCATGATTGGTTGGTGAGTCAAAAATATTTTCTAGTGCTTGGTTGATTAGTGAAAAAATATTTCAAAAATTTTATTTTAGTGTTTGGATAGAGAGTAGAAACTATCCTTTAGGGGGTAGGTTGAAGCTACGGAGGTGGGGTGGAGGGTTGTTAGGCTGGGGATGGCTGGGGTAGGAAACTGGGTGGAGGTGGAGGGTTGGGGTAAGGTGGAGGTAGGGTATAAATTTTTAAAAAAATTATTTTTAAAAAAGAAATTAGGGTGGGTGGGGGTGGGGTACAAAAAAATTGAAAAAAAAATTGAAAAGAGATTTTAAAAAAATTAGGGTGGGTGGAGGGTAAGGTGGGGAGGGTTGGGGATTTGGGGGTACAAAAAGATTAAAATTTATTTATTAAAAAAAATTATGGTGGGTGTGGGTGGAGGTGGGTTGGGGGTGGGGTAAAAAAATTAATTTTTTAAAAACAAATTAGGGTGGGGTGGGGGTGGGGGTGGGTGTAAGGTGGTGATGGTTTTTTGAAAGAAAATAAAAAATTTGGCCTGTTGGGCCATTTTATTAATAAACATCTAGGCTAAGAAAATAAAAAACAACAACAAATGATTCGGCCCAATTGGCCCAAATCCAAATAAAAGCAACAAGTACGAAATGTCCTAAGCTAAAGATGAAAAAGAAAACTAATCGGCTAAAAATAAACCCTAGTTTCTAGGTATCTCCTTGTCAACTTCTCAAGCTCCAGGTGATTCACGTTTGTCAAAGATGCTGAGTTGGATGGTAAGCTTCTTCATCTTCTTCTTCTCTCTTAGTTCGATTCCTTTTTAGCTGGCCCACCACTAACCTTGTTATCCTTTTGTTCAGCTCATTCATGGATCTTGGAGTAGGCTTTGTCAGTTGATATCTCCTCCCTGCTCTCTGATTTGGTGATTTTCTATCACACCCCGAGGCTACCCCCTAGGCGTAACATGGGACCCAGGACCACAAGTGTCCCAAGTTAACCTTTGGTCATAGCATACTCAGTTATTCATAAGAAAACAAAGAGGAAGCATAAATAGAAAGTTAGGCAACCCAATCCATAGAAGATAAAGTGAAGATAAAACATAATCCGAAAGAGAGACTCGAATACTGTCTATGTCTGATAAGCCTCTACATGCGACATAAGGAGTTGCTGGGACAAGACCCCAGCTACTCTAAGTACTAAAAGGACAAAATAAACAAATCTCAAGAACCGGTCCTCGGAAGATGAGGACTCACCAACAGCTAGCTGGATGGCTTGAAAGCTCTAGCCACGAGTCTGAGGAGGAAAATATGGATCTGCATCATCAAGAGGATGCACCGCAAGATATGCGGTAGTATTATAGGATGTACTGAATATGTGAGACATTCATAAATATGGTAAAAACATACTTAGAACGTAATCAAAACTGAGTTCATGCATAAAAAAAATATCATAAGTAAATCTCATAGTTTAAAGCTCAAAGCATGAAATAGAAAAGCAAAAGTCTTAAAATCTTCATGCGAGAGTTTCTCTTAACCGACATAAACTATAATGAGCTACATGGAGTCCAGTGTCATACACCCACACCAAAAAAAGTTGTCCTAACCGGCCAAAGTTAGAACCATATCATATCAGAATCCTGTCATAAGCCACAGAGGGCACCTACGGTGGCACACAGTTCTGGGACTAAGGGAAATCTCACCCCGTCCAACTCGGTGCTAAATACTACTCCCAAAATATATACATATAGATCACATAACTTGTGACATAATCTAATGCCAATTCTGTTTGAAAAGCATAAGGGTATAATCTAATACCATACAATTCATACTTCAAAATACATGAAAGCTTAGCATAGCCATAATTCAAAACATGTTTTTCTTTTTAAATTCATAACTTGAAGAATTAGGCATGCACTTTCATAAATACATAAGGCCATGTTATCTAAACATGCCAATTTTGCTCAAAAATATGCAATTCAATGGGATCATACTTAGAATTCATCATCAATATATGGGCTTTTGAAATTATGCAAGGAATCTTAATTAAAACATGGGTAATGAATGAGAAATCATGAATTGATGCTTTAAAATAAAACCCATAACTTTTCCCCCATTTGAGTAAGAACCCTAATTCCATAAGTTCATAAATTAAAGTGAAAACATGGGGTTTTGGGCATAAGGGTGAAAGGAATCCCTTATTGAATACCCACATACTTTAATTGAAGCTAATCCAATGGAGAATGAAAAAGGATGGAGGCTTGAACTTGGAGCTTGAGACTTAGAGCTTGAAGGAGTTTTTCCTTCTTTTGGAATATTATTTCTTAGAATGAGAAGAGTTTAGGCTATTAGGGAATAAAACCCTACTAAAAATAGTCAAAATGACCTCACTTAGGAGTTAAAAGGGTGGGTAATTATAGAAATACCCTTGAGATTTAATTAGAGAAAAGCTGATTAAAAACTTGGATTCAGGTTCCACAGGTGGAGTTTATGACCCGTAGACCTAACCACGTCTCGTGGTCCCTTCTCGTGGATACTTCCCAAAATTTCAAGCTGCAAATAACTTTCCATGACTCAACAGGACGGCTCATGGAAACTTCCACGAGTCGTAGAACCAATTCGTGGTTCCTGGGGATTTTGACCCCTCTCTGTCTGATTTCCACGGGTTAGTTCCACGACCCGTGAAACTGACTCGTTGTTCTCAGACCTGAGGGTGGTCTGCCGGACTGGAATCATGAGTCTTTTTCATGACTCGTGGAACCACCCACGGCTCATGGACTTGACCCGTGATCCCTGAAAGTTTAAAATTTCTGCAAGTTTCGGATTTTAAAAGTTGAATCGATTTCTAGGGTGTTACAATATCTCCCCCTTGGGATCATTCATCCTCAAATGAAGACTAAGCAAGGAAAACTGGAGAGAAATATAGCCTAACCAACCAACAAAACATGAATCTCAAGGATAAACATGTAAACTGAGCTTTTCAACTTGAAACATGATAAAACTGCTTTTCAACTTGAAACATGATAAAACTAACTTTGGAAAAAAAGAATGCATGCTAGGATCATGAGAGGAACCGATGGAGTAGAATCAGAGGGACATAATAAGGAGGAAACGATTACCTCAAGCTAAAACAGAATCGGAAGGAAAGAGATGAGGGTGCTTGGCTTTCATGGCTGCTTCTGCTTCCCAAGTAGCTCCTTCAACTAGCTGATTTCTCCAAAGGACCTTTACCGAAGTGACTTCTTTGTTTCTCAACCTATGAATCTGACGATCAAGAATTTCCACGGGAACTTCCTTATAAGTAAGGTTGTCCTTCACACCCACATCCTCTAAGGGAACAATCAAGGCCGGGCCACCAACACACTTTTTCAACAAAGAAATATGAAAAATTGGATGAACCACTTCTAAATCTGAAGGGAAATCCAACTAATAAGCAACACTACAAATTCTCCTCAAAATCCAATAAGGACCTATGTAGCAGGGACTAGGCTTCCCTTTCTTACCAAACCTCATCACACCCTTCATGGGTGACACCTTCAGAAATACCCAATCATCAACCTCAAACTCCAACTCTCTTCTCCTCACATTTGCATATGATTACTGTCGACTCTGAGCGGTCTTCAATCTTCCCCTAATAAGCTGAACCTTCTCCATAGTCTCATGAAACGAATCTGGACCAATCAAAGTTGCCTTACCTACCTCAAACCAACCAATAGGAGACCTACACCTCTGCCCATAAAGTGTCGCATAAGGAGTCATCTGGATGTTAGAATGAAAGTTGTTGTTTTAGGCAAACTCGATAAAAGGTAGGTGATCATCCCAATTACTTTTGAAATCAGTCACACAAGCTCTCAACATATCCTCCAAAGTCTGAATAGTATGCTCTGCCTGACCATCCGTCTGAGGGTGAAATGTTGTGCTAAGCTTCACCTGAGTACCAAGACCTTTCTGAAATGATTTCCATAATTGGGATGTAAACTGAGTACCCCTATCTGAAATGATAGACAATCGAACACCATGCAATCTGATTATCTCTCGAATGTAGAGTCTGGCATAATCATCTGCTGAATCCGTAGTCTTAACAGCCAAGAAGTGGCATGACTTAGTCATCCGATCGACAATCACCCAAATAGAATCATGTTGTCTTCGAGTACGAGGCAAACCAGTAATGAAATCCATATTGATCGCTTCCCATTTCCAAGTGGGAAGATCAATGTCTTGGGTCATACCACCCGGTCGCTAATGCTCTACCTTCACTTGTTGACAGTTGAGACACTTAGCCACAAAACTTGTTATGTCCCTCTTCATGTCATTCCACCAATAGACTTCCCATAGATCACGGTACATCTTGGTGGCACCGGGGTGAATAGAATACCTGGAGCTTTGAGCCTCTGTCAAAATCCATTGTCTCAACCCATCTATGTCAAGGACGCACAATCGACCCTGATATTGAAGAACACCATCTCCCCCTTAGAATAAAACCTCTACCCTTTGTTGATGGACTGCACCCTTCAACTGGTGCAAAATAGGATCACTCTCTTGCTTTTCTTTAACTTCAGCTACCAAAGATGATTCGAAACCATTCTGAACAATAACACCACCTTCTGTCGAATCCATAAGGCAAACTCCCAATCGAGCAAGACGATAAACATCCTTGGCCAATTCCTTCTTTCTGTCTTCAACCGAAGATACACTACCCATGGACAATCTACTAAGTGCATCCGCCATAACATTTTTCTTACTCGGATGGTAAAACACACTCATATCATAATCCTTAAGAAGGTCAAGTCATATCCTTTGACGAAGAGTCAATTCCTTTTGAGTGACCGTATACTGAAGACACTTATGATCGGTGAATACATCTACGTGAACACCATACAAGTAGTGTCTCAAAATCTTCAAAGCAAAAATGGTCACGCCCCGAGGTTACCCTCTAGACATAACACGGGTCTTAGGACCACAAGGATCCTAAGATAACCCTTGGTCATAGCATTCTCAAGCATAACAAAAGATAAGCGGAAGCATAATAGATAAAGACGGAATAACATACATGTAGAATCCAATCAAATAGGAATACCAAATTCGTAAGAGGACTCAAATACTGTCTATGTCTGAAAAGCCGCTACTCATAACATAAAGAGTTACTAGGGCAAGACCCTAGCTAACTCGAAGTACGAAAAGAAAAGCTAGCAAAGCTAGAAACATAACTAGTCCTCGACCTACGAGGACTCACCAACAGCTGTCTGGGAGTGGCCGGGAAACTCTAGCGACGAATCTGAGGAGGTACACCTGAATCTGCATCATCAAAGGATGCAGCACAAGATGTGCGTCAGTACTATAAGATGTATCGAATATGTGAGTGATGCATGAACATGATAAACAGTTTAGAACATGTTGAGTATGCTTTAACAATTGAAATCACACTTTAAAGGTAAAACTAAATGTAAATGACTCTATGAAACACCATAAGCCCAAAACATGATCGTAAACAAAAGTCTGAAATCTGAATAAGAGTCAAGTACATCTTTAAAGCATAAACTGTTTCTGTGGGAGGTTCACTAACCGACATAGACCATGTGAGCTACATGGAATATGATGTATACGCCCCATCGAGAGGACCCAATATACCTTGCTAGGGTATAAAGGCATGACTGTGGCGTGATCACTAAAAACTGATGCCCAACAAAGGGGACTTGCAAACCTATGGGGGTACGTAGTTCTGGGACTAAGGGTACTCTCACCCGGTCCAACTCGATGCTAAATACTACTCCCAAAACATATACATATAGCTCATATAATACTGGGGCATATCTGATGCCAAAACTGTTCATAACTGGTGACATATCTGATGTCAAAACTGTTCATAACTGGTGACATATATGATGTCAAAACTGTTCATAACTGGTGACATATCTGATGTCAAAACTGTTTGAAAAGCAATAGGACGTATCTGATGTCATGAAATTCAAAGTCATGCATCTAAAGAATGTGCATAGCCATAACTCAAAATATATTTTTCCTTTCTAAATTCGTACTTGAATAGGTGGGCGTGCAATTTCATAAAATACATAAGGACATGTTATCTAAACATGTAAAATTTCACTTAAAATCATGCAATTCAATGGAATCATGCTAGAATTCGACTTTAACACATGGGCTTTTGAAACCAATTAAGGAATCTTAATAAAATCATGGATACACCGTAAGAAACCATGAATTGATGCATAAAAATTGATTCCATAAGTTTTCCCCAATTTTAATCAAAACCCTAATTTCACAAGTTCATAATTCCAAGTAAGAATTTGGGATTTTGGGAACAAGGGTGAAAGGAACCCATTGTTGAATACCCGCATACCTTGATTGGAGCTTACCCACTTGAATTGGAAAGACTTAGGAGACTTGAACTTGAAGCTTGAGACCTTGAACTTGGGGGAATTCTTTTCCTTTTTGGGAGGTGAATGAAGGATTTAGAAGAGACTTAGGATGGTAAGGGTGAAAACTCTTCTTGAAATAGTCAAAACGACCTCACTTAGGAGTTAAAAGGGTGGGTAATGACTAAAATACCACTGGGATTTAATTTAGAACAATCTGGAAAAAATGGGTCGGCTTCAGGTTCTACGAGTTGGTTCCACGGGTCGTCAGTTGAACCACGGCTCGTGGTTCCAACTCGTGGAACCTGGTCAACTAGTCAGTCTGCAGGAATAATTCTACGGGTCAACAGGACGGACCCGTAGAACAAACGATGGGTCTTCGTTTGGAGTCGTCGTTACTGGGAACATAGTTGACCCTTGGTCAATCCACGACTCAAGACGATGGGTCATCATCTGGATGACGGGTCATCGAACCTAGTCTTCATTTCAGAGGGACCTGACACTCCTCTGATCTGAGTTCCACGAGTGGACAGGACGGACCCGTGGTTTGAACCATGGTCCATGAAACCTACTCGTGGTTCCAGACCAGAGGCTGAACCAGCATAAGGCCAACCACGGCTCCATTTCACGACCTGTGGTTTGAACCACGGCCAATGGTTTGGACCCGTAGTTCCTGGAACATTAATTTTTCTGAGGTTTTAACTTAGATAGCTGGATATGTTTCCGGGGTGTTACAATATCTCCCTCTTGGGATCATTCGTCCTCGAATGAAGACTAGACAAGGGAAAGTGAGGGGAAAATAGCCCAACCAACATCAAAACATGGAAAATCAAAGAGTAACATAAAAACTGAACTTTTCAACTTGAAAACATGATAAACTAACTTCGTAAAACATGGATGCATGCTAGAATCATGAGAGGAACTGATGGAATAGAATCGGAGGGACATACTAAGGAGGAAACTAGTACCTCAAGTTGAAACTGAATCGGAAAGAGAAGGGTGAGGGTACTTGGCTTTCATGGATGATTTTGCTTCCCAAGTAGATCCTTCAACTGAGTTTTAAAAGCTGAAGTATTATCGTGGTAACCGACTTCTGATTGAAATAAAAACTGAGTTGGTTTCATGATACACGTATGCATGCTGAAAATGTAAGAACAACCAATAGGACAGGAACTGGATATCCAACATGATAACTGGTCTGGGATGAGAGTAGGAACTTAGCTAAAACTCATAAAGAACAAACATACTTTAGAAATCGCAGTTAACTGAAAGGGACACCACACTGAGAGAAGTAGGTATATGGGAAAACTATTCTCTTCTAAATACCACTCCTACCATTTGCAACTAACAACCTCAACAACGAAAATAAAGGTACTAAGGTCTGAATCTAACTACCCGATTCTCCATGTTCAAACCTATCTCATCCAGATCTCTTGCATCTAGAACGTCTTCTAAGGATAGTATCCCCTCTTATCACAACCACCAACTAACCTAGGGATTCCGACCAAAGGGTCACTAGTTGCACAAAATAAATATGCACATGTATCCCATCACGATATTCAAGCTTATAACTATGGTCACCTTATGGTTTCGTAGCTTACCCTATCCAAGACTCCCCCCCCCTCTCCTAGCATACTTAGGAGCTGCAACCTCAAGAATCTCTACAAGGAGACACCAAAATTCCCCAACAAGAACACCAAAAGAAAAATAAACCCATTATTTCTCGTCTAGGAAATTACTAGGCTTCCTTCCCTAACACCCATAACAACATAAGCCAGAATCACCGAAAGAAAAGAGCCAGAGCATAAGCGGCACGAATGAAAGACTACTGATTGATCTTGACTTACACTTAGCGTGATCAAGCCACTCAAGGTGGGGCTTGGGGAATTGAGCGCAATAGGCATGAGCACTTCACATACTGGGCACGTAAGACATGAATTAGTGGGGATCACCACCCCTCGTCATCAAAGGCAAAGATCAAAGGGCTTTAGAATAAGGAAATCATAAGCGTGAATCATTTCAAGAATCAGGTCTAAGCATATACATGGCGTAACATGATTTGATTAGCCATTGAGGTATTTCTGAAGACTGACTGAGTAAACACAACTGAGCATACTGCGATACATGAGTTCACATAAATAACGAACCTCAGGGCATAAAGCTGAGATTCATAGACTCGCAGAGTAAGAGTAGAATCATTGCCTGAAGCAATCACTTGTCATTCTAGAAGCTGAATATGAGCGTGAATCTTGATGGAGTACGTAAATTGAAATAGGACCATGGCGCTGACACACAAGGCATGCAAAAGGTATAATAATGGCAGAAGTATACTTAGGATGCTAGGATGGAAATAAGCTTCTGCCTCCCCTCTTGACTTTGTTCTAACACCCACAAGCATCGCTACCTAAGCCTCTAAAATCTGATCGATTCTACATTCCACCATCTCCCCCTTAGGTTCATGCTACCCTCCTAAGTCTATGGACCTCTCACCAACCTCTCAAAGGAACTATGACCATTTTACCCTAACAAAACATACCCTACTCCAGAATCTAGCATGAATACCCACTTCCTTCTATAGTTTAAGACTCTCCTCCGCCTAAAAGTCTAGGCCTCAACCCTATTTACCTCCACTTTGTTCTAGGTTAAGACAACTCACAACCAACCAAGAATAGGGGGCTGGGGACTATGGATGCCTAAAGGAAGAAAATTTAGTGACGTACCTGATTCAACTTCTAGAGGAATACTCTGACCCGACTGGCTAGGCAATGAAAAGAATTGGCTTTGGAGCTGAACATCACAGTTGCTCTGCTTAGATGATGGGCAATTCCTGATCCTATGGCCTAACTGATCACACCTAAAACACCCCTCCTTGCCCGCAAGGCACTCACCTAAATAAAACTTACCACAACTACTACAACGAGGGTACCTCAAGGTCTTCGGAGCCCTATGGTGACAAGACTCAGAATCGAGGGCAAGTGTGCTAACTGAAGATGAGGTTAGTCCGGATGACCTTTGTTGAGAAGACGATTGGTTCTGTGTTCTGGTCTTCTTGTTCTTCCTCTTCCTCTTCTTTAGTTTCTCTTTCTCATTCAACTGTGTTGTAATGGCTTGAGCCAACATACAGATGGCTTCACAAAATTTTGCATTCGTAATTTCATGATATGGAGTGGTTGGATTAGCATTCCTCGTAGGGTTTCTTCACGGAGACATTATCTGGAATGCGTAAAGAATGGATAATAAGGGTAAGTAGAGTCAAACTTTATCACATGATAGTGAACATGAAGAAGTGAAGTTTTTCCTAAAACACCTTGTAGCGTCCCTCTCATCAGTGTGGCGCACTTCACACCCATGAAAGAGACTCTACTTAGTGTGGCTTTCAGACATCCTAGGACTCTTGAACCTGAGGCTCTGATACCAAGTTTGTCACACCTCGATGTTACCCCCTAGACGTAACACGGGACTTAGGACCATAAGGATCTCAAGCTAACCCTTGGCCATAGCATTCTCAAGCATAACAAAAGATAAGCGGAAGCATAATAGATAAAGGTGGAATAACATACATGTAGAATCCAGTCAAATAGGAATACAAAATCCGTAAGAGGACTCAATTACTGTCTATGTCTGAAAAGCCTCTACTCATAACATAAAGAGTTACTAGGACAAGACCCTAGCTAACTCAAAGTACGGAATGAAAAGCTAGCAAAGCTAGAAACATAACTAGTCCTCGACCTAAGAGGACTCACCAATAGTTGTCTGGGAGTGGCCGGGAAACTCTAGTCACAAATCTGAGGAGGTACACCTGAATCTGCATCATCAAATGATGCAGCAAAAGATGTGTGTCAGTACTATAAGATGTATCGAATATGTTAGTGATTCATGAACATGATAAACAGTTTAAAACATGCTGAGTATGCTTTAACAATCGAAATCATACTTTAAAGGTAAAACTAAATGTAAATGACTCTATGAAACACCATAGCTGAAAACATGATCGTAAACAAAAGTCTGAAATTAGAATAAGAGTCAAGTACATCTTTAAAGCATAAATTGTTTTTGTGGGAGGTTCTTCAACCGACATAGACCATGTGAGCTACATGGAATCCGATGTATACGCCCCATCGAGAGGAACCAATATACCTTGCTAGGGTATAAAGGCATGATTGTGGCGTGATCACTAAAAACTGATGCCTAATAGAGGGGACTTGCAAACCTACGGGGGCACGTAGTTATGGGACTAAGGGTACTCTCACCCGGTCCAACTCGGTGCTAAATACTACTCCCAAAATATATACATATAGCTCATATAATACTGGGGCATATCTGATGCTAAAACTATTCATAACTGGTGACATATCTGATGTCAAAACTGTTCATAACTGGTGACATATCTTATGTCAAAACTGTTTGAAGAAAAGCAATAGGACGTATCCGATGTCATGCAATTCAAAGTCATACATCTAAAGAATGTGTATAGCCATAACTCAAAATATACTTTTCCTTTCTAAATTCGTACTTGAATAGGTGGGCATGCAATTTAATAAAATACATAAGGACGTGTTATCTAAACATGTAAACTTTCACTTAAAATCATGCAATTCAATTGAATCATGTTAGAATTCGACTTTAACACATGGGCTTTTGAAACCAATTAAAGAATCTTAATAAAATCATGGATACACCGTAAGAAACAATGAATTGATGCATAGAAACTGATTCCATAAGTTTTCCCCAATTTTAATCAAAACCCTAATTTCACAAGTTCATAATTCCAAGTAAGAATTTGGGGTTTTGAGCACAAGGGTGAAAGGAACTCATTGTTGAATACTCACATACCTTGATTGGATCTAACCCACCTGAATTGGAAAGACTTAGGAGACTTGAACTTGAAAATTGAGACCTTGAGCTTGGAGGAATTCTTTTCCTTTTTGGGAGGTGAATGAAGGATTTAGAAGAGACTTGGGGTGGTAAGGGTTAAAACCATTCTTGAAATAGTCAAAACGACCTCACTTAGGAGTTAAAAGGGTGAGTAATGACTAAAATACCCCTGCGATTTAATTTAGAACAATCTGGAAAAAAATGGTTCGGCTTCAGGTTCTACGGGTTGGTTCCACGGGTCGTCATTTGAACCACGGCTCGTGGTTCCAACTCGTGGAACCTGGTCGACTAGTCAGTCTGTAGGAAAATTTCTATGGGTCAACAGGATAGACCCGTAGAACAAACGATGGGTCATCATTTGGAGTCGTTGTTGTTGGGAACATAGTTGACCCTTGGTCAATCCACGACTCAAGACGACAGGTCATCGTCTGGATGACGGGTCATTGAACCCAGTCGTCATTTCAGAGAGACCTGACACTCCTCCGATCTGAGTTCCACGAGTGGACAGGACGGACTCGTGGTTTGAACCACGGTCCGTAGAACCCACTCGTGGTTCCAGACCAGAGGCTGAACCAGCATAAGGCCAACAACGGCTCCATTCCACGATCCATTTTTTGAACTACGGTCCATGGTTTGGACTCGCAGTTCCTAGAACATGAATTTTTTCTGAGTTTTTTAACTTAGATAGCTGGATATATTTCCGGGGTGTTACAAAAACCATGGCCGCTAACTCCAGATCATGAGTAGGGTAGTTTTTCTAATGAATCTTAAGTTGTCTCGAAGTGTAAGCAATCACTTTATTATGTTGCATCAACACACAACCCAAACCGATCCTAGAAGCATCACAATACACAACAAAGTCATCTAGGCCCTTGGGTAGAGCCAACACTGGAGTTCTGATCAATCTAGTCTTCAATTCCTGAAAATTCTTCTCACATAGATCAGACCACTGAAATTTTAACCTTCTTCTGAGTCAATCGGGTCAAAGGGGAAGCAATGGAAGAAAACCCTTCCACAAATCTCCTGTAGTAACCAGCCAAACCCAAAAAGCTCCTAATATCAGACGGGGAAGTGGGTTTAGGCCAGTACTTTACTGCCTCAATATTTTGAGAATCAACTCAAATATCATCTCTAGTCACAATATGACCCAGAAAAGTAACAGACTGCATCCAAAACTCACACTTGCTAAACTTAGCAAATAACTGTCGATCCTTGAGAGTTTGCAACACCACTCTCAAATGGTCTGCATGCTCCTCCTCAGTCTGAGAATAGATAAGGATATCATCAATGAAAATAATCACAAACATATCCAGATACTGTTTGAACACATGGTTCATCAAATCCATAAAGGCTGCAGGAGCATTCGTTAAGCTAAAAGACATAACCACAAATTTATAATGACCATATCGAGTTCTGAAAGCTGTCTTCAGAATATTACACTTTCTAGCACGAAGCTGATGATAACTAGATCTAAGGTCGATCTTGGAGAAGAAACTAGCACCCTGAAGTTGATCGAACAAGTCATCAATCCTAAGAATGGGATACTTATTCTTGATTGTGACCTTGTTCAACTGACGGTAGTCGATACACATTCTGAGGGAACCGTCTTTCTTTCGCACGAATAAGATTGGAGCACCCCATGGAGAGATGCTAGGTCAAATAAAACCCTTATCAAGGAGGTCTTTCAACTGATCCTTCAATTCCTTAAGCTCCACGGGAGCCATTCTTATCAAGGAGGTCTTTCAACTGATCCTTCAAATCCTTAAACTCCACGGGAGTCATTCTTTAGGGAGGAATAGAGATAGGATGCGTATCTGGAAGAAGATCTATTTCAAAGTCGATCTCCCGCTCGAGAGGAACTCTGGGCAAATCATCGGAAACACTTATGGAAACTCATTCACAACAGGAACAGACTGAAGAGATGGGGTTTCGGACTCCGTGTCCACAACCCGAACCATATAATAGACAAAACCCTTAGAAATCATCTTCCTAGCCTTAAGATAAGATATGAAACGACCTTTCAAGGATGGGGGACTACCTTGCCACTGTAAGACAAGTTCATTTGGAAACTTGAAACTGACAACTCGAGTACGACAATCCACTGAGGCATAACAAGCATACAACCAATCTATACCAAGAATAATATAAAAATCAGTCATCTCCAACTCTACTAGATTTGCTGACGTGACTCTATGAAGGACTGAAATAAGATTATTTTGATAGATTTTTTTGGCTAGGACTGACTCACCAACAGGAGTAGAAACACAAAAGAGTTCTAAGAGCTAATCAGGACAAATCTCAAACTTGCAAGCAACATAAGGGTTCAAGAAAGATAAGGAGGCACCGGGATCTAATAAAGCATACACATCGAGAGAGAAGACTTTCAATATACCAGTAACAACGTCTGGTGAACTCTCCTGGTCCTGACGAGAGGACATGGCATAAAGGCGGTTCTGGCGCAGACCACCAAACTAGAAGTAGTGCCATGCTGGGCCGATCGACCTCCTAGGGCTGTTGGGGCAGTCTGAGTCCTACTACCTCCATGTCCCTTCTTAGCTGAAGGGCAATCCTTAATCATGTGTCCAATCTGACCACACTCAAAGCATCTACCTGAACCAGCTAAACACTCACCAGGATGACTTTTACCATATTGTTGCAAAAATGGTAAGGAGTCCCCTTTGCAACACTCCCCTGTGAATAGGAACCAGATCCTCTGCCAGTCTGATCATGATGAGGCCCGGGAGCCTGGGTAGGAGCACTAGCAGAAGAATGAATAGGTCCTGATGATTTCTTCTGAAATGAAGAGTGATATCTGCCACCGTACCTATGATGGCCAAAACTTGAACCATCTGATCTAACCCTTTTGTTCTCCCTTTCCATCTCCCTCAACTTGTCTTCCTCGATCTGTTGGGCATGAGTCATAAGTCGAGAAATATTCATGTCACCCAAAAGCATCGCGAACCTACACTCCTTCTTTACCAAATCTGATACTCCGTAAACATACTTACTCATCTCATCCCACGGGTCAGCCACCATGGAAGGAACATACCTAGAAAGATGGGTGAACTTCAACTCGTACTCCTGAACCGTCATGGAACCTTGCCTCAAAATTCACGAACTCTTCGGACTTAGCTTGTCTCAACTCTCTCAGGAAGAACCGGTCAAGGAAATCCTTCTTGAAACACTTCCAAGTCATAGGGACCATGTCCCTAGCCCTATCATCTTTTCATTGAGTGAACCAAATATGAGTCACGTCCTTGAGTTGATAGGAAGCTAGCTCGACACCCTCAACACCAACAACTTGCATTACCCCAAAGATTTTTTTACCTCGTCTAAGAAATTTTACGGATCCTCACCAACTTTTGAACCCCAAAACTCAGGTGGGTTAATGCGAATGAAATCTCAAACTCGGGCTACAACTCCACTTTGAGGGTGGGCGAGGATAGTAGCCTGCTGATTGGCTTGGGCAGCCATAGTCTGAGCTAGCATATGAATAGCAATTCTGAACTCCGCATTTGTGACCTCGAGGTCTTGGATCGGAGGATTAGTATTTTGGGCATTAGCCCGGTGAGGCATAGCACGACGAGGAGGCATAATCTAAAATGCATAAAGAACGGATTAGAGGGTTAATAGAGTTAAACTCTATCGCACGATATTGATCAAAAGAGGTGAAGTTTTTCCTAAGACACCTCATAGCTTCTCTCTCATAAGTGTGACGCGCTTCACACACATGAAAGAGACTCTACTCGATGCGGCTTTCAGACACCCAAGGACTCTTGAACCTGAGGCTCTGATACAAAGTTTGTCACGCCCCGAGGCTACCCCCTAGGCGTAACACGGGACCCGGGATCACAAGTGTCCCAAGTTAACCTTGGTCATAGCATACTCAGTAATTTATAAGAAAACAAATTGAAAGCATAAATAAAAAGCTAGGCAATCCAATCCATAGAAGATAAAGTTAAGATGAAACATAATCCGAAAGAGAGACTCGAATATTGTCTATGTCTGATAAGCCTCTACAAGCGACATAAGGAGTTGTTGGGACAAGACTCCAGGTAACTTTAAATATTGAAAGGACAAAATAAACTAAACTCAAGAACCGGCCCTTGAAAGATGAGGACTCACCAACAGCTAGTTGGATGGCCTGAAAGCTCTAGCCACGAGTCTGGGGAGGAAAACCTGGATCTGCATCATCAAGAGGATGCAGTGCAAGATATGCGTCAGTACTATAGGATGTACTGAATATGTGAGACATGCATAAATATGGTAAAAACATACTTAGAACGTAATCAAAACTGAGTTCATGCATAAAAAAAATATCATAAGTAAATCTCATAGTTTAAAGCTCAAAGCATGAAATAGAAAAGCATAAGTCTTAAAATCTTCATGAGGGAGTTTCTCTTAACTGACATAAATCATGATGAGCTACATAGAGTCCAGTGTCATACACCCACACAAAAAAAGGTTGTCCTAACCGGCCAAAGTTAGAACCATATCATATCAGAATCCTGTCATAAACCACAGAGGGCACCTACGGTGGCACGCAGTTCTGGGACTAAGGGAAATCTCACCCCGTCCAACTCGGTGCTAAATACTACTCCCAAAATATATACATATAGCTCACATAACTTGTGACATAATCTAATGTCGATTCTGTTTGAAAAGGATAAGGGTATAATCTAATACCATGCAATTCATACTTCAAAATCCATAAAAGCTTAGCATAGCCATAATTCAAAACATATTTTTCTTTCTAAATTCATAACTTGAAGAATTAGGCATGTACTTTCATAAATACATAATGACATGTTATCTGAACATGCCAATTTTGCTCAAAAATATGCAATTCAATGGGATCATACTTAGAATTCATCATCAGCATATGGGCTTTTGAAATTATGCAAGGAATCTTAATTAAAACATGGGTAACGAATGAGAAATCATGAATTGATGCTTTAAAACAAAACCCATAACTTTTCCCTCATTTGGGTTAGAACCCTAATTCCATAAGTTCATAAATTAAAGTGAAAACATGGGGTTTTGGGCATAAGGGTGAAAGGAATCCCTTATTGAATACCCACATACTTTAATTGAAGCTAATCCAATGAAGAATGAAAAAAATGGAGGCTTGAACTTGGAGCTTGAGACTTAGAGCTTGAAGGAGTTCTTCCTTCTTTTGGAATAGGATTTCTTAGAATGAGAAGAGTTTAGGCTATTAGGGAATAAAACCCTACTAAAATGGTCAAAACGACCTCACTTAGGAATTAAAAAGGTGGGTAATTATAGAAATACCCCTGTGATTTAATTAGAGAAAAGCTGATTAAAAACTTGGCTTCAAGTTCCACGGGTGGAGTTTAAGACTTGTAGACCTAACCACGACTCGTGGCCCCTTCTCGTGGATACTGCCCAAAATTTCAAGCTGCGGATAACTTTCCACTACTCAACAGGATGGCTCGTGGAAACTTCCACGAGTTGTAGAGCCAATTCATGGTTCCTGGAGATTTTGACCCCTCTCTGTCTGATTTCCACGGGTTGGTTCCACGACCCATGAAACTGACTCGTGGTTCTCAGACTGAAGGTGGTCTGCAGGACTAGAATCACGAGTCCCTTCCACGACTTGTGGAACCACCCACGGCTGGTGGACATGACCCGTGATCCCTGGAAGTTCAAAATTTCTGCAAGTTTCTGAGTTTAAAAGCTGAATTAATTTTTTAGGTGTTACATTTCCATTCAAATCGATGCACGTGCGTGCTCCATTTTGCCTTTTTCACCGATTTTTGCTTCCCTTTACTATGAAGATTATGTTTGTTCTCCTTAATATTAGAGTTTTTCAACTTCCCATGATTATTGCCGTGTAGTTCCTCTTCTCCTTTCTGCATGCTGAGTTGATTGTTGCTCATGCTACTTTTGAATGTATTATCTTATAATATCTTGCTTATAACTGCTGATGTATGACTATTGGTATGATATTTTGATCCTAAGGAAGGGGCACTGTAGCTTGTCCCCATTGATTAGTCTTTTTCCTTCCGCTTCCATTTCATGAAAACCCTGATATATGACTTCTCCTTTGTCCAGTGCTAAATTGGATAAGTAATCAACTACTTTATTCCCTTCTCTCAGAATGTGACTTACTTGTGATACCCTCATAACCAGAATGTGCTTTATTTCTTCAACCCAACTAGCAATACACCATGGTGGTTTCCATATCCCATTTAGGACACTAGTGATAAGTAGTGAATCTGTTTGAATAATAACTTGCTTGAATTGCCGCACATATCTACATACCTCTAGTATAGTCTTAGCCTCACACATTGTGTTAGTTTTTGGATCTATTTCTTTTGTTAATGCGTAAATTAGATCCCCTTTGTTGTCCCTAACACAAAATGCATATGAGTCTCTCCCTGAGTTACTTCTTGAGGTGCCATCTGTATTACATTTTACCCAATTCCCAGGTGGAAATTCCCAAAGGACTTTGGTTATTTTCACCTGAGGAGTGTACTCTTCCATTACCTTCAGTATGTCTGGCCACTTTGTTGGATATCTCATGGTAGGTCTTCTCACTCTCAATTGTCTTTGAATATTCTCAGTGACTTGGTAGATGACTCGATTAGTGGAGATTAGCTTGCCTTCATACTTGTTTAGGTTCCTTCTCCTCCATAGTTCCCATACTATGATGCCAGGAATGGCCCTATAGTATGGTTTCATGTCTTTTTTTATTGAAGCATTCCCCCAAGCTAGAATCATTTCCCTTAGATGTAGGCCCTGACAATTGATACCTGCAAAAGAACAAAAGTGGGACCAAATCCTGTTAGTAGTAGGGGAATGGATGAATAGGTGGGATATGGTCTCCTACCTTGGATTAGTGCAACACCGACATTTAGATGGAAGGGCATAACCTCATCTTCTAATCTTGTCATCTACTGGAACCTTGAATTTCCAGAGTCTCCATAGGAAGAAAGCAATCTTAAATGGTAAACCTTTCACCCACAATTTTTTCATTATTGTATTAGGTTCACCTTTGCCTCTGACATAGTCCAGGCTAATTTGACTTAAAAGTCTCCATTAGGTTCCAACATCCACCAAGGTTTGTCTAGATTCCCTCTGTTATTAGGTGGTTGGATATTGTTGACAATGTGATCAACCAATTCTTGGGGGAGTAATTGCTTCAACATATCTATGTTCCTTCCCCATTAGGAGACACCTCTCTTATGTTCTGCACCTTTTCATCACAAACATGATCATCAGGGGTGATATTATATAGAGCCCCTAGACCAGTCCAATTATCATGCCAAAACTGTGCAGACCGCAGAAAAGGTCTCCACCATACTTGGTGCTAAACTAGATCTATGGCTTGCAATATTTTATTCCACACCTGTGAGCCATTTTTCTTGTGTTCCCTACATCACCTCATTGTGATTCAGTTTCTTGTAGTACTTATTACTCATAAAAGCATTCCCTATTGTAGGTTTAGTCCTGTAGTTCCACCATATCTTGCAAAATAGAGCCATTGATACATTTTTTAGTTGTCTGAAACCTAGTCCTCCCTCAGATTCTAGTAGGCACATACTTCTCCAGCTAGCCCATTGTTTATTCTTACCTCCAATACAGCTACTCCAAAAGAATTGAGAAAATAGTCTGTGAATCTGAGTTATCACATTCTTTGGAGGGTTCATAACTGACAGGCAGTGAATGGGGATGTTCTGCAATACATGTTTTATCATAATGGCTCTTCCCCCATAAGACAATAGCTTTCCTTTCCATGCTTGTAGCTTAGTGATTATCCTATGGATCATCTGGTAGTAGAAAGCTTTCTGCTTTCTCATGTAAAAAATAGGGCAACCCAAGTAGGTAAGGGGTAAGTTCTTTCTAAGAATACATGTGACCACCTCTGCAGTGATGACTACCTCATTAGAAACCTTAGCATGAATATAGATTGCACTCTTCTCCTTATTGATACTTTGTCTTGAGATTCGTTCATAGCGTTTTAACTTCTCCATCACCAATTGCATAGTTCTAACTTCTTCTTTGCAAAATATTATCATGTCATCTGTAAATGCAAGATGATTGATATTAGGGCTTCCTCTTGGCATTCCAAATCTCTTGAATTCCTTCTTTTGATGTAAGGAATACATAGATCTGGATAGAACCTCTGCAGCTAGTATGAACAAAAGTGGGGGATAGGGGATCCCTTGTTTTAAACCTCTAGATGAACTAAAGAACCCTTTAGGTTGACCATTGATTAAGACTGAATACCAATTGTTGGATAAAAGACTGTAAACCATGTCAATTATTCTTTCATCAAAACCCATCTTTCTTAGGACTTTAGTCAGGAAAAACCATGACACTCTATCATAGGCTTCCATCATATCTATCTTGAGTATCATGTTGGTTGGTTTCTCCCTCTTCCTAATCTCTGTCACTATCTCTTGTACTAACAAAACATTTTCTGAAATGTTTCTCCCTTGTACAAAACTAGCTTGTTCTGGAGAAATAAGCTCAGGTATGACTCCTTTTAGCCTTTCATGAAGAATTCTGCTAAAGATCTTGTTCAAAAAATTGCTCAGAGATATAGGCCTCATATCAGAAAAGGTTTGAACTTCTATCTTCTTAGGTAACAACACTAAATCAGTGTGAGTAACATATTTGGGTAGTTCAGCACCACAGAAAAGTTCTTCACCATATTCACCAGGTCATCTTTGATGATTGACCATGTGTGCTGGAAGAAAGCTCCAGTCAACCCATCTGGGCCCCCTGCACTGTCTCTATTCAAGTTCATGACTGTGGTTTTTACTTCCTCTTCTTCTGGGATTATGTATATGTCTTGATTCTGCTCCTAAATTATCATACTAGGAAGTTTCTCTAGCAGTTCAAAGTTAAAGGATTCCTCTTCTCTAATGAACTGAGACTTGAAGAAATTGATTGGTTCTTCTTCTATCTCCTCCTTATTTTCTAGCCAGACTCCCTAACACTTTGGATTCTATTGATCTTTAGCCTGGACCTTCTCCTCTTGACCTGAGTTGAAAGAATTTAGTGTTTCTTTCACCATCCTTGAACCAGTCCATCCCTGCCTTTTAATTCCAAAACTCTTCTTCCAGATGAAGTTTTCTGTTCAAGTTTGCCTATGCTTTATGCAATTTCTCCCTATTAGAAGGAGATGGAAGTATCTCAAACTGTTGTTCATGCACTGCTATTATCTCCTCCAAAGTTGCTATTTCCTGAAAGATGTTACCAAACCTTTCCTTACTCCATTTTGTTTAAGCCTTCTTCACTTTTTTAGTCTTATGATGAAAGATTATGAAGGGAGAGGCTTCAAATTCAGCTGTCTAGTTCTCCTTTATTACATCCATGTAAGTTTCATCCTCCAACCAGAAATTCACGAACTTGAAGGGTCTCTTTATCTCTTCAATGGTAGTGTTGTACTTCAGTAACAAAGGACAGTGGTTAGATCCACTCCTTACCAGGTGTTTTACTTCCATTGTAGGAAAAATGTCTTGCAGTTCTATATGACATATCACCCTGTCCAACCTTTTTAAAAATACACTCCTCATCAGTCCTACCATTCCACCAAGTAAACTTGCTTCTTATAAACCCGTGATCAATAAGGTTACAGTTATTGATGCACTGAGTAAAGTCCATTGTTTCAGTATTAATAACGGGAAGGCCACCCAACTTTTCGTCATTTGATACAATGACATTGAAATCTCCACCCACTATCCAAGGTAAATGCATATTATTACAACAACAACATACTCAGTATATTTTTACAACGTGGGGTCTGGTAAATGCATATTATTAGACATGGAATATAAGGATTCCCACAGATCTTCTCTACTATTTTGGCTACTTTTGCATATACCAAAGTTACCAATTAGGTTTGTCCCTAGCTCCTGATTTTCCAATTTCAGGGACATCTGATGTTCTTCATCTACAATAACAGTACGAGTAATAGCTTCATCTAGGAATGCCCATATCTTCCCTGATACATTGAAAACTGTTGTCTGCATCCCTAGCTTTCTTCTATACTTTTCAATGTTGTGACCCTCTTGAAAGGTTCCACACAATCCTATGAAATAGAATTGGTGTCTTTTATGAAGTGTAATCAGTCTAGTGAATTATTGTTGTGTATTCACTGGTCTAATGTTCCATTTTAGAGCATTCATTGAGACTAATTTTCTTTGGTAGCAGTACTCCTTGTTTTCCTCCCATCAGCTTGGGTTGCAATTTTATCCTTCTTCTTCTGTTTTAAATTGTTTATTTTCACATGTTCCACTTTTTTTGGTGACAAGTCCCCTGCCTTTGCTATATTCTCTAGTTCTAATGTAGGTTTTCTTTATCCATGATATTCTTATTGCTATTTAAATCCTCCTTCTCCTGACTACTAGATTTAACAACAGTGACTCCACCTTCTCAACCTCTACAATGGCTAGGGGACGTGGCTGGTTAGTCTCTTCCTGTGTTGCGTCTATGTCCCCCACCCCCCAACCATGGACTTGTATGGTTGTCTCCACATTGATACTACCTTTTGTTATTTACGTTTCTTCACTTGTGTTGTCAATGTTGTCTGTATCCTCCTCTTCTCTTCTGTCTGCTTTGCTACTACCAATTGATTGGGTACTCTCTTTTCTATTGGTTTCAGATCCAAAGTTTTGGGTGACGCAATCCTTAGTATTCCCTTTTGTTTTATCAGTGTCAAGGGTCTGACTTTCCTCCCCTAACGTTTCCCCCTCTGTCTCTTTTGTGACATCTTCTAATGCTGCAAAATTATTGTTGGTTTGTATGTTTCCTTCTCCCTCTATTTCCAGAATCACTCTTCCTACTTTATCCTTCTTGTATTTGTTTCTGCGTGTCCCACTCTAGTTTCCTTTGTTGATTCCCCACTATTTTACCACTTGAAAGGATTCTAGTTTTGTTTGTTGCAGTCCCTATTGTATTCACCTGTGCATGCTTTTTGTGTTGATTATTCTCTTCCCCTCTTCTTGTTCTTCTTTCAACTCTGGATGTACATTCCAACATCCAGTTTCATCGTGAGCCTTGTAAACAACATTCCCTACAATATTTGGGGACTTAATCAGATTGGATTTGATTTCCCCAGTAACAGCATCCTCCTCATTGATCTAAACTCTTTGAGACAATTTGGAAGTTAGATCTACTTCTACTTTGACTTTTGCGCAGCTTGGCCTTGTTTGATTCCTTGTAGCCATATCTACGACAAGAGGCTTTCCCACTGCTGAAGCTACTGAAAAAACTGTATTTTGGCCAAAGAAATTAGGAGGTAAATCTGGTTGTGAAATTCATGCTACCGCAATTGTAGTCTCAACTTTAGGATCAAACCATGGATCTCATTTCAATGTTCTCATCTTCCACATCATATCCTTAACTTTTAAGTAGAAAGCTGGTGTTGATAACAATTGGACGTAGTCTTCAAACTGTGTTAGTCTAATCAACAAGTGTCTATTATCCAATACTCCTATGTTACATTCTCCACATTGCCCTGGAATTGCTTTGCGAAATTCCTTCATTTCTGGCTTGCCATATGAGAACTTTCCTATGACTGCGTAGTGTAGGTTTTCCTGCTGGATCAGTGCCTTGACTTCGAATTTCTTCCATGTAATGTTAGGTTTTCCATGGAGGATTACTACTAGTTTTGGTGGAACTTTATGGGTCGCAGCAGGTAATGCTGGGGGTTTGAAAAGGTTTGCATACTTGGGCATATTATTTTCAGCTGGATTGGCTACGTTAGGCAAATCTAGGTTCGATGGGGCAGCCTCCAATGGTACACCACCGGAGGTGGAGGCCATCCTGGCTGGCGACGGCCTAGGCAAATTTAGGTTTTAGGCTAGAGAGCGTTTTGATGTAAGGTGGGGGTGGGTTGTGGGGTTTGGGGGTACAAAAAAATTAAATGAGTGGTTGTGAAGATGGAGGGTGAGGTAAGGTAGAAAAAGAATTTAAAAAATTGTGTGGAGAGGGTTTTTGGTTGGGGTTGTGGGGGGGGGGGGTGATGTAGAAAAAAAATTTAAAAAAATGTGTGAGGTGGATTGGGGGTGGGGTGGATGTTTTGGTGGGAGTTATGGGGGGTAATGGGGTGGGGTGCAAGGGGGTGAGTGTGGGGTTGTGAGGGTGGGAAGGAGACAATGCAACTTGTTTTTTCTACTTTCATTAGAGAAGTCATTTTCCTTATTTTCAAGGAGCTTGTTTTCCTAAAGAAAATAATTTTCAAATTTTTTGACCAACCAAACACGAGAAAATAGGAAAATATTTTCCTCCACACCAAACACACCCTTAGAGAGAAAAAAAACTTAACTGGAACAGTAGCTGGACGAGTTTATGCAGAGCATGCCAAGTTTGTGGGTTAAGGTTGAACCTTCTCAGCAATTGCAACACCTGCCATCTCTACACACCAACAGAATGGTTGCCTCACTTTCCTTCTACATCTCATGCTTTTGAATGGTTGCCTCACTTTCCTTCTACATCTCATACTTTTGAGCTTTCACCTTACATATCCTGATGGTTATTGGCATCAGTCATTCAACTACCAATATATGCCACGGCAGGTTTCATCAAAGCATTAAGCAGGTGCACAATGATTTATTAGTTTTACAGAAAGAAATAATAGTGTAAGACTGAAAAAATCTTTTTTGTTCGAAAAAGGGTCAAAATTACCCTCAAACTAACAGAAATAGAGCAAATATAACCTCCGTTTGGTCTCAAATTTACCCCTCCCATCAAACTATCAGCTCACTTAAATCCTTCACTTTAACAGATTGACGCTAGTCGATATGTGGCATCCGACGTGAAAAAAAAAGTCACATGGCTGCCACCTAAACAATCCAATGGCAAATGCCCACCACCCTTTAAATTAATGTCTTCCTCTACCATTTAGAAGCCTAATTTCAGATTTCTTTCTTCCTCCATTTCTTCAAAAAGCTTTCTTCCCCACCAAATTCACTTGATGTAGGAAGCTTCTCTTCAAACTCAGTCTTTGTCATTGTACTTCTCTAGGGTGTGGTTTGTATTCTAAACCATTAATTTTTTACTATAAATATGCTAATGAAGCCTTACAAAATTGTGTCTTGATTAGCCTTTTGTTGTTATGAGTACCTTTTGTCAGTATTGCTGATAGATCACTGGCATTTGCGATTGAATGTCAACTATTAGATGGAGAATTTAGATTCCCGAAAAGCATCCAAATTCAATTGTAGAGATTTGGTGGGGGAAGAAAGCTTTTTGAAGAAATGGAGAAAGAAAGAAATCTGAAATTAGGCTTCTAAATGGTAGAGGAAGGCATTAATTTAAAGGGTGATGGACGTCTACCATGTTGGATTGCTCAGGTGGCAGTCATGTGGCTTTTTTCTTCCACGTCGGATGCCACATATTGACTAGTGGCAATCCAATAAAGGGAAGGGTATAAGTGAGCTGATAGTTTGACGGGAGGGGTAAGTTTGAGATCAAAATCAAATGGAGGGTATACTTGCTCTATTTCTAATAGTTTAAGGGTGATTTTGACCCTTTTCCATTTTTGTTTTTAACCATGCTGTATCATGTGGAAACGCTAAATTGACACATGAAATATTAAGTGGAGTTGAACTTCTTTCCAAAGACGGAAGCTACTCGATAATGATCATTATTATCACAACGGTAAGTTCCTCAATGATGAAAGACAGCACAACCAAACTTGGTGAAGAGTTTGGGGATAGGAGAGATTTTGTTCAGTGGAAAAGAATGCAAAGGGAAAGAATAGATTGCACATTGCATGCAATCGTTTAGACAATCGTAGTGGCAAAAGCATGAATCGGTAGGAAAAAACCAGCATCTATACATGAGGATACTCAAACATATACATGTGATCTGGTCATTCAGTGTCTGTCTACCTATGGGCTCTATTCAGTACAATAATGTTGAAAGAAAAATCGAAATAGTGGACACAAGGAACTGCACTCCACCCAGGTGACAGCCTGCAATCATGGCAACAACACATGTATCATCTTTCAACTCAAAATAAAGAGATTGGTTCCTACAAAGAGGTAAAAAAAAAAACCGTAATCAACCTTAGGGCACCATAACATTATGGAATAGTTAAACACCATCCCCAACCCCTCCCTCTCTCGTGATAGGATACAAGAGTATCCAATGGAATAGTTAAACACCATCCCCAACCCCTCCCTCCCTCGTGATAGGATACAAGAGTATCCAATGGCTAATACTCACTCTCCAAGGCAAAATGAGAACTACGTTTATGAGGTCGAGCCGGAAAAGAAAATCAATCTTTAACTCTCCCCCACCCCCCACCCGCGCATGCAAGAGAAGCAAAAGAAAAAAAAATCATCAGCAATGAATAGCATAAAAAAAAGCTACGAACTGAAAGATCCTCACCAGAATTGCCCAATATCTGTGATGTTGGTAAAGCTGGCAAAGACATCTCTGCAAATTGAAGTGATTCAGTAAAAGACAGTATTTAGCCAGACACACCAAGGAATTATTCTGACTTTTATGGAAGCAGTAAAATCAATTTAAAGAAGGGCAATTGTCAGTCAGTTACCAGGAGCACAAAGAGACAAGGATGTGACCGACGATGATGAAGGCCATGGAGCAGCAATATTGTCATTTAAGTCGCAAGTAAAACTGAACCCGGTTGAATTGTCATATACCAGATCTGCTGGTAAGCTTCGAAGCAAGCACCCCGCTTCATTAATTTGAACAACTTCATCAGTATAAACTAGACCAAGAATAGCTAAAACGTTGTCACTATGGAAACACAATGTTTTTAGGTCATGGGAAACACACTTTCCATCAACAAAATGCTAGTCTAGTAACATGCAAACAGAGTTATAAACTTCAAATTGTTTCTCATTAACCGCAGATATACATAGTTTCCAAAACCCAAGAACCTAAATCAGAACCTTTAAGTTCTCATGGCCACATAGATGCAATTATTGCATGATAGAAACTTCTTTTACTAAGGAGCATGTACACAACTAAGCATAGTATAGATAAGGAAATGGCTCTGCTGATTTTATGACTATCCTTCAGATAAGGAAAACGACATGTTGATATCACGAATAAGCCTCTTAAAGAAATTGTTAATCTGATTAGCATAGATCCATTCTGTTAGTACGATTCAATCTGGTTTCCACGTACCCCCCAAACAGAATAGATGTGGACAATATGCAAACATTTCATAGAATTTATCGGTAGTGCACGTCAACTTTCTTTTCTAATGTTAGACGAAAAGCAGCACTGGGCACATGAGAGGAAGTATTATTAAACTGTACAAGACACAAGATCTCATAAGATACTTTGAATATCATCAAGGAAGAGATGAAAGGGCAAATCCTATATCCAGTATTTAAAACTACTACTTCTCGACCTAAAATTGCATGTTACTGCATACATTTTTGAATCAGTTTTTAAGCTTGAACACCCAGCCAACACTTCTTTTTTTTCAACTGGTAATACCCAGCCAATACTTCTTAGCAGATTACAGTTAAAGTTCAACTATAGCTTAGTAATGTATAATTACACAATATGAAACAACTTCCAAGCTCGGTCTCTAAAAGAGAATCTGTACCTTCTTGCCCATATGCTGCTCCACCACAACAAACAGAAGGCAAGCGAAATTAACACAAATGTCAGCTCCAAGAAACCAGAGACATGGATAAATGGACAAAATCACAAAATGAATCATCACCTTGGAGACTAAAATCCTTCAAGTCAACATCACAAAGCTCATAAACATTTGTCATGACTCCAGCCTTCTGTAACATAGAACCAAATACAGCAGCACATATAATTGCTTGCCGATTTGTGATCAACATTTGCTTCTGTATCCCTGTGATGTAGGCATTTAATGAGCTACAACATGAAGGACTGGGAGCAGCTAAATTTCTGCATGCATTGATCACTTCTGATGGCTGCTTGAAGTCCAGGGGACAAGCTACATCCAAAAGACAACAGCTTAAAAAGAAGCCTCTAAAGTTTGGTATACATACATCAGAAGGTATAGTACTTGGGCATAATAAAGGAACAAAATTCTAAGTATTAGATGAAAATATCATAAAAGTTGACAGCTTCATATTTCTATCTCAAGGATAATTCCAATTCAAGGACTACATACAACTTTAATACACTAAGAAAAGATGTGCCCTTTCAGATGAATATAGCGCTTTAGGTCTTAACAACCTAACTGGATTTTTCAGTGGATCTAGCATAATTGGACCAAATTGTAGCAAATAAAGTTCAAACTTAGAATAGAAGAATAACAAATACAGCTACTAAAGCTTAAAACATAAGATAGAGAATAGACAAGGAAATAAAACTAATACTTTTTCATAACCTAGAAATATTTGAGGGCCAACTGGCTCATGGTGTGGAACTCCTCTACCCTTCTTTACTTAAATACCAAACTTTTGGACCACCACAAGGTTTGAAATCATGACGAGCGCCTAACCAACATACCACGTCGTTGTGCGGGTGGAACCAGATCTCTACGATAGCTCTATTTCCAATCTACCGTTTCTAGCCCTTAAGCATTGATGGGGTTGCCTAAAAATAGAACTGATTTCACTTCAAGTCTTGACAACCAGGTTTGGAAGCAGTAAACTATTGGGGCTTTAAGATAGTTTCTTTTGAAAAAAAGTAGTCGAAAGTATGACTACCTCTTAATAACCCAGGCCAACTCTTATCACCTTATCATTGAACCAAAACCCTGGGGGCACGAAAACAAAACTAAATTCTGAATCGCAGATGCTAACGGTTAGAATCCTTGTGAATATTCTAGAATATATGTAAATAAATATAGTAGGTGGCTTAATTTACTCCTATTGTAATTACGTATTGATTTCCTTTCCTATTTAGAACCATGTAAATATGGTTATTTACGCCCCAACAACTTGACAAAATACTAAAGTCAAACTTTTCTTCCGCTTCACATGGTATCAGAACCTAGGTAATACTAGTAACACATAGGAAGAGAAAATTCCATCGACATAATTTTTTCGGTGACTTTCTAGGCTGTTTTGCATCACAACCTTCTTCTTTAAGGTTGTGTGAAAACTAACACCATCAGGGTTCCCCACCCCTCACCGAGGAACCCCTAGTTAGTCACGGTTGGAAATCTTACGGAAAATAATTGATCACGAACACTGTAGGGAATTCTTGAAAGCTTAAGGCGTGTCAAAGACACAGCCGTTAAGGATATTTTACCCGGTGTAAGTGTATCACTCAGGATTCAACAAGCTCTTTTAGTACAAAAAAGTAGGAGCACAGAAACTAACAATGATTCAATAAGAAAAAAACCCAACAATAGAATATATATATATATATATATATATATATATATATACACATAGGAGGAAGAACTTGTCTTCAAATCTTTTTCAATAAGAGAAGGACTAGAATTATATATAGGAGCACAGAAACTAACAAAGATTCAATAAGAAAGAAAACCCAACAATAGAATATGTGTGTGTGTGTGTATATATATATATATATATATATATATAGGAAGAAGAACTTGTCTTCAAATCTTTTTCAATAAGAGGACTAGAATTATATATAGGTAACAAGAAAACTCATTATCAGAATGTTATCTCATAGCCAAAGCATTAGCTATAAGAATTAATGTCAAAATTGGTTTCAACGGCAACATGTTTTTAGCAACAATAAAATAGACACTAAATTGAGGTAAACGGACTGTTACTCATCCGAAAAGTAAGATTAGGTAGTATTAGAATAAGGCTTCTATGATAAATGCTAATACAGGGCAATATTATAATGACTCATAAGTGGTGTATTCAATAGCCATTTAGCTAACATTAGGAATTTCCAAAGAAGATTATTTTAGAGATATTATGATACTTTTCTAACAGTCCCCACATATCTCAAAAATAATAAGGAATAAAATAAAATAAAAAAAAATTGTTGGGTTTTCACATATAAGTACAATGCGTCGAATCTGGTATCCGTAGACTATGAACCAGACTTAGATAAAACAAGATTTAAACTTATAGAACAATTGGTGAACTTTAGAACTTCTATGAACCAAGAATTCTTTTGTAAGCCCGGGGTCTTATTCTAATACATCATATTCGCACAATCTTTGTCTTTATCGTGGTTTAGCGCTAAAAGGCCATGTGCGCCTGGTATTCATGAGTGCTCTGGAAATTTGTCACAATTTCATAGGAACATCACCACTCATACTCATATAGGTCCAATCATCAAGTGTATTCTGCAGAGCAATACACCACCTAAAAGGATATGAATTGGATTAAGAGTTTAACTCAGTCTTGAATTTCAAAAAAAAAGAGTAACTCGGCCTCACTTTTGCAGCATTACACTATATTCACACATTATAGGAGGGGCATAATTTTATAATGCATACTTGATCAACTAATGACTTATTATTATACATATGAACTTAATTCATGGGATCTCTAATCACATTGGTTGGGTTACCATCATTGTTGATCTTCTCAAATTGACAAAAGTCTCACTCCCCTTGATGTTTCTTTCAGTGTGATGAGATTCACTTCTGACTACACACAATTTACGTAAATAATTTCATCTCATAGCAACTGCTTTTATCACATTATATATCTATTTAAATGTCTTTTTGCCATTGAAAAACTTATTTTTCGCTACAACTATTATTGTTTCGCAACCACAATATATATAAACACAAAAGATGTTGGTTTTATTCCAATTGGAATACTCACTAAGAGATCTCTTAACCACTTAGCCTCATTACCAACCAACTCCAAGACAACAAATTTTGATTGACTAATTTTCATGTTATGACACCCCACCAGGGCTAAACATACAATAATCACTCATGGACTTTGTCTCATCTGAATCAAAGATTCAATTAGCATCATTGTATCCTTCTAATACAACGAAAAATCCATTATATTTAATATCAATATTATCAACAATAAAAGTGTAAAAATCATCATCAAAAGTTTTTGTTTTTCTTTTCTAATCTTTGTTCTCAAAAAACACACAATAAAATCTTTTTAGACCCAATATTTCTTTACTTAGGATCATGTAGCATAACCTTAGCAATATAACCCCACACTTTCAAATATTACTACTATATATAAGAGGTTGGCACCTCAATTTCAAGCAGGCAGCTCTTGGACAACGTGCATGCTTGAGTTGTCTGCTTGAAGGGTCCCGCTTCGAAAAATTTAATATTTTCGCCGTTTCAATTTATTTGTCTAACTTTTTTTTAATTTGTTATGTATTTGATAATTACGTAAAAGATATTATAAATCACAATATAAAATTTTGGGTGACTCTCAAAATTGTATTAGTGCCACAAAGGAATAAAAATGACATAAAAAGTATTATAAATCACAACAATTAAAAAAAACGTATAATAAATTTAGTGAATTTAAAAATTCTATCATTGTAACATATATTAGGCCCGTGCTGACACGGAATTTTGTATATATTCTTATATGAATTTCATTGATCTAAATAAAATAATGTATGCATATCTAAAAATTACTACCATATATAAGAGGTTGGCACCTCTATTTCAAGCAGGCAGCTCTTGGACAACGTGCCTGCTTGAAGGGTCCCGCTTCAAAAAATTTAATATTTTCGCCGTTTCAATTTATTTCCTACTTTTCATTTTAATTTGTTATGTATTAGATAATTACGTAAAAGATATTATAAATCACGATATAAAATTTTGGGTGACTCTCGAAATTGTATTAGTGCCACATAAAGGAATAAAAATGACATAAAAAGTATTATAAATCACAACAATTAAAAAAAACGTATAAGAAGCAAAGGACCGATCGATTTACGACTCAAGCAAACAGGTCATCCACAACAGAAATAATGGGCTAGCCAAAATTTGGTCATGCACGGAGTTAAGATTAGATGGAAGCCCAACAAGTGTAACAACTAAAAACATCTTCTAACGTTGCTCCAATTGTTTTTCAACACTCGTAGTAGCGGGCACCAACTTATTAAATTCTTCATTAATTGCCTAAATCTTTTTAAGATAGGTAGACATATCCAAAACGTATAAGAAGCAGAACATGGTTCCACGCAATTCGGGCAGTCTATCACTACTGAACCCTTGATAAGTAGTGCAAATTACATATCTTGGTCTTCTCAATTCAATTATGGAGTAAGGGACAAGGTGTTCAAGATCACTTAATTAAACAGGCTAATGATATTAATGAAAAGAAACGGGAGAATGGGAGAAGATTAATGTTATACGTGTAGTTTATTGTGGAAGTCTATTGATTCGAAGTTGATGTCGTTGTTTCGTCATTCCAACTTGCCTCTTAGTTTGAAAAAGGCTCGTGTGCTATATAGGAATGATATCTCCCACTACTGTAATATGATTTCTCGGTTGACTAGCCTCAAAAAGTAGGATTTGGATATGTCTACCTATCTTAAACAGATTTAGGCAATTAATGAAGAATTTAATAAGTTGATGCCCGCTACTACGACTGTTGAAAAACAATTGGAGCAACGTTAGAAGATGTTTTTAGTTGTTACACTTGTTGGGCTTCCATCTAATCTTAACTCCGTGCATGACCAAATTTTGGCTAGCCCATTATTTCTGTTGTGGATGACATGTTCGCTTGAGTCGTAAATCGATCGATTATTACGACTAGTTGCACCACCTATATCGTCTAGCCAAAGGTAACATCTCCAGATTCTTCTGTTCTAGCATATCATACTACATCCAGACTAAAAACCGACATGGAAACAAAACAGCTCTGAGAAACAACGGTCAAGGTGTAGCTATTGTAACAAGTTGGGTCATACTCGTGATGTGTGCTACTCTTTACATAGCAAACTAAGAAATGCTCATAACTTCTGTTGCTCGAACTAGTTGTATCTCACATTACAACACACTTGGTCCCTGGGTCATAGACTCTGGTGCTTCCAACCACATTTCTGGTAACAAATCTTTATTGTCTAATATTACTTATTCTCGGTCCCTTCCCACCGTTACCTTAGCTAATGGTTTTCAGACCATGGAAAATGGAGTCGGTCAAGCCAATCCTTTATCTTCCTTGACACTGAATAATGTTCTTTTGTCCCTGGTTGTCCCTTTAGCTTTCTGTCAATTAGTCGTTTGGCTAGAGCTTTTAATTGTTTCATCTTACTTTTTAATGACTTTTTTGTTATACAGAACCTCAGATTATTGGTGAAGAGCGTGGGTCAGATGGACTTCATTATCATTTCAATTTCAACAATTATTTCTTCCCATGGAATTGTTCATCAAACATCTTGTTCTCACACTACACAACAAATGGGATCGCAGAAAGAAAAATAGGCATATTATTGAGACTGCTCGCACTACATACAAGCACATGTTCCATTGCGCTTTTGAGGGGATCCAAAACGCACATCTTGTTATTTGATTAACTGTACGCTTAGTGTTGTAAAAAGGCTCTCACCTTTGAAACGCAATGAGAGAGGCAAGGCGAGGTAAGCACCAGTAGCCTATCCTTGGCGAGGCAAGCACACATCGATAAGGCGCGAGGCGAGGCGACTGAGGCATCGCCTCTTGTAAAAAAATAAAAATTGATGCAGCAATTTTAACTTTGAAACGCAATATTAGGGTTTATTTGCATCGACACACCTCAAAGTAAGTCTACAGTTGGTTGTCGTTGGGTATACATGGTGAAGTTTGTCCTTGATGGAAAGATTGATCACCTAAACGCATGACTAGTCGTCAAGGGTTATATACAGATTTTTGGTCTAGACTATGGTGACACCTTCCTTCCTGTAGCTAAGATTGCTTCAGTCGCCTCTTTTTATCTAAAGGTGGTTGTTTGCTATTGGTCTCTCTACTAGTTGGATATTTTTTTTGAGAATTGATAAGTAGTATTCTTCAGCATTAAGGGAATGCTGGCCACCATCAAAGAGAGATTACAGCCATGACCAAAAAATTACAAACTTCCTATTAAATCTATGATTTGATCTACATCTTTTATACATAATTGTTTACACGAAAAAATTAAAGATACTAAACAATTCCATTTAACTTTGTGAATGGAATTAGATCTATCTTCAAAACATCTTCCATTTCTTTCTCTCCAAACAGTCCACCATATGCATGATGGGATCAATTTCCACCATCTCTTTTGAGTCTTGCTACCCCCTCTTCTGATCCAATAGCTTAGGAGGTCAGAGGTGTGCTCTGGATATTAAAAATGTTTTTCTTTATGGAGATCTCAAAGGAGGTATATATGGAGCAACCACCAGGTTTTGTTGCTCAGGAGGAGTCTAGTAACATGGTGTGCAGACTACAACGATCACTTTATGGCCTAAAGCAATCTCCTCGAGCATGGTTCAAAATATTTAGCATGGTTATTAAAGAATTTGGCATGGTTTGAAGTGAAGCTGATCATTCTGTGTCAGTGTTCAAGTGAGTGCTTCACCGCGTAAAGCGATGAAGCGAGGGTTCATCGCTTCAACCAGCTGAAGCGAGGCATGTGAAAGAAGCGAGGCATGTGAAAGAAGCGGCCGCTTCTCGGCTTGAAGGTGATGCGACCAAAAGAAGCAAAGCGAGAAAAGCGAGTGCTTTTAGATTTTAGTTAATAAGTGATCGATTTTAAAGAATAAAAAGGGTCGCGAGTCGCAACTTACCTGGTTCTCCAGAAATCAGAATAGCTAGGGTTTCAGCGTACTCTTCCTTCAGGTACTTTTCTTTTCTTTCTTCTTCTTTTTTCTTCTTTCTGGTGCAATGGCGCAGCTAGCTTGGGGTTTTTCTTCTTCTTTTTTCTACTATGTTTTTTACTCTGCTTAGCTTTAATATTTCAAATTATATGTTGCTGAATTTTTTTCTCAACAGTGATTAAATTATATGTTGCTGAATATTTTTTTCATAAAAAGTAATTATAATATATGTTGCTGAATTTTTTTTGTTTCTTAACAGTGACAAAAATGTTGCTGAAGTTTTGTTTCTTAATAATGATAAAAATATAATGCTGATTATTTTTCTTAAATCTTAACAGAGATTAAAAATGACTGACTCGACATGGAAATATGGGGAAAAAAGGTTAGTGAGACTAATAGGATCGCAGTTGAAGGTATGTTTTGTGGCAAGACAACTAAAGGGGAATCCTTCTTTAGTTTTTAATATGAACTTTTGCTTATATATATTGTCTCTATTTATTTTGGCCTTGTTTCTTTTAAATTGTGCAAGCGCTTTGCTTTGAAGCGAGAAGCTGGACCTTATCACTTTCTTCACTTTGCGCTCCCCAAAACAATGTTTTGTGTTCTATCGTCACTCTACTCCAAGTTTGTGCATGTACTTGGTGGTTTAGTTGATAACGTAGTCATTACAAGTAATGATGAAGAGGGAAACTCCAAGTTGAAACATCACCTTTTCCAGCACTTTCAGACTAAGGATCTTGGTCGATTAAGGAACTTCTTGGGCATTGAGGTTGCTTGATCCAAATTAAGAATTTCCATTTCACAAAGTAAGTATGCCACTTAATATTCTTGAGACTGGGATGACAGAATGTAGACCTATTGATGGATCCAAAATGTCAAGCTCTTTCCAAGTCAGGGGATCCTCTTAGTGTTCTTGGAAGATATATAGGAGGTTGGTATAAAAATTTAATTATCTCACTATTTTTATTTTTGTTTTAAATTGGTAACTGTTAATTAATTATCTCATTATGACTCGACCTGATATTGACTTTCGGTTAGTGTTGCAAATCAAATTCTTGGATTCTCCTAATGACGGTCCATAGAATGCAATTATTTACATTCTTTGATATATAAAATCTGCTCCAAGGAAAGGACTACTTTACAAAGACAAAGGACATGAGAAAATTGTTGGATATACAAATGCAGATCGGGATGGATACCCTCTGACAAACTATCCACGATGCACTTCTGGATAATGTATTCTAGTTTGGAAAAATTTGGTATCTTAGACAAGTAAAAAAAGAACTGATTGCTAGGTCAGGTGCAGAGGCAGAATATCGGGCGATGGCAGTGGCTACATGTGAACTCATATGGATCAAGCAACTACTGAAAGAGGTAAAATTTGGACTGATTAACAAAATGAAACTTGTGTGATAATATTATTTTATTATGAAAGCACATTTTTTAATATTATTTTATGTTGTTTTTTAATAGTTTATTAGACACGCAGCACGTGTAACCAAAGACTAGTAAATTGAAAAAGTGATGCATATTTACACAATCATTGACAATAATGTCACACATTGCATCGGTGCGGCATGGATGAAGTGGAGGTTTGCCTCCGGAGTCTTGTGTGATAAGAAGGTACCACCTAAGCTTAAAGGTAAGTTCTACAGAATGGTGGTTAGACTGTCTTTGTTGTATGGGGTGAAGTGCTAGCCTGTTAAGAACTCTCATGTTCAGAAGATGCACGTTGCGGAGATGAGGATGTTGAGATGGATGTGAGGGTATATTAGGAGTGATAAGATTAGAAATGGGATTATCCGGGATAAGGTGGGAGTGGCCTCCGTGACGGACAAGATGCGGGAAGCGAGACTGAGATGGTTTGGTCATGTGACGGGGAGGTGTGGCAGACGCCCCGGTAAGGAGGTGCGAGAGGCTGGTTATAGTGGGTACACGGAGAGGTAGAGGTAGGCTAAAAAGTATTGGGGCGATGTGATTAGACAGGATATGGCGCAACTTCGTATTACCGAGGACATGACTATAGATAGGAAGGTTAGTCGGGAGTAGAGTGTTGTGTTGCCTTTAGAAGGTTTAGGGTGGTTGGTGTCTGTTGTAGTATTCGTCGCACCCTTGTAGTTCTTTCGTTTGTTATCTATCGTCATATGTTGTTTATTGTGTTTCAATCACCAAATTATTTTGTTGTTGTTATTGTCTTTTGTGTAGGCTCTGCACTGCTTTCCTTATTGACTGCTACGCTTTCTTCACTATTTTCTTCTTCTTGTACTTGGATTTGTTGCACTTGGGCCGAGGGTCTCTTGGAAACAGCCTCTCTACCTCCACGAGGTAGTGGTAAGGTCTGCGTACAATCTACTCTCCCCAGACCCCACTTGTGGGAATCCACTGGGTATGTATGTTGTATGTTGTTTTATTTAACATAATTAAATAGAAATCGAGTTAAATCACGTTGTCGACTAAGAAAATGAGGTATTTTTGGTTAATTTTAAATAACTTATGTCATATACATCATACTTACTTTTTAAATGTATAACAGTACCCATCCTTATCCCCGAATTCTAAGAGTCGTGTGATGATGACTCTGACACTTAGATCCGCACACATGTCAGATACACCAGTATCTTGTCTGTCCTAACAAAGATTCTTTTGAGAAAGATTATGATTCCTAACAATGGGAACTCTCTAACTAGTTGTAAAAGAACATAAGCACCTCTAAACTCCAGTCCACACAGAAACCAATAAAAAACCAATGGTTATTACATGAACAGATAATAATCAAAGAGCTCTTACAAGCTTATGTGATGACGCCATAAGAAGCCACAGTAGAAGTGGCTCGCTAATACCAGTCACATGGCTACTTGAATTGGGTAATCGAATCCTTTAACTCTCACAGAAAGAATCTAGTAATCTTACTTGAGCCACCCTTCGCTTTTCATTTATTAAGTGGGACAAGGTCAGCCATCTTTACTTTAAGCACGGATTGGCTCACACATGGTTTTTAAGCCATGATCTGCTCTATCTAGGGACACCTCAATTAGAGCAACATTGCAGAAGTCAAAAGAGAGGATCTCAGATATTGTTGACAAAGTTCATTCTTGAGACGCACAAAAAATTCATGTCTTGCAAAGAAACACCTTGCCTAGATAGTCATGACTGTCAATTAAGACAATAGAAAATACAGCTTAAAACTCTTCAACATAATGAGACTGGCAAGGGTGGATCCTAAGATCATAACATACACAATATGGCTTAAAACTCTGCGAGCATGTTTGGATGTTTGGGGTGAGGGATAAGATAAAATAATCCCGGGATAAATATTTAGTGCCTCTTAATCTCTTGTTTGGTTACAAAGTTTGGGATAAAAGACATTGGTTTTGGTAACAAGTGGATTAGCTGGATTAGATTTTGCATTTCAAGTGTGAAATTCTCCCTCATTATTAATGGGAACACTGAAGGGTTTTTCCAATCCCATAGAGGTCTTAGACAAGGAGATCCGATGTCTCCTTTTCTATTCCTGATTGCAATGGAGGGTCTGAATCATATGTTCAGGAAAGCAAAAACTAATGGTTGGATAAAAGGTTTCAGTGCTCAAACTGGTAGGGGAAATGAATTGGAAGTCACTCATCTGTTTTATGCAGATGATGCCCTCATATTCTGTGAAGCAGAGGTGTTGCAGATTAGACATCTAAGGGCAATTCTAACAATTTTTGAAGCCATTTCAGGTCTCCATGTCAACTGGTTGAAAAGTCATTTGTTTCCCATTAACCAGGTTGACAATTTACAAGGCTTAGCACAAAACTTGGGCTGTCAGATTGGATACTTACCAACAAAATACTTGGGTATGCCATTAGGTGCTAAGAATAAAGAGTTGGAGGTATGGAGCGAGGTGCTAGAAAGGTGTGAAAAGAAACTATCAAGGTGGAAGAGTCGGTATTTATCCTTGGGTGGCAGACTAACACTTACTAAAACAGTGCTCGATGGTCTTCCTACCTACCTAATGAGTTTATTTCCTATTCCTAAAAACATAGAAAAGAGAGTCAATAGGCTGAGAAGATCCTTCATTTGGCAAGGGAATAAGGAAAAGAAAGGCTACAATTTGGTGAAATGGGATATACTTACCCTTAGCAGGGAACAAGGAGGTCTTGGACTGAAGAATCTCAGCAGCCAGAACAAATGCCTTCTACAAAAGTGGTTATGGAGATTCTGCAAAGAAGATGAGGCCTTATGGAGAAGGTACATAGCAGGAAAGTATGGCTTACTTAGTCATTGGACAACTGAGGAAGTCATGGGCACTTTTGGTTGTAGTGTCTGGAAAACAATCAGGAGACTTTGGCCTTACTTTAATAGCAACATCTCCATTGGTGTTGGAAATGGATTGAAAACTGCTTTCTGGAATGAAGTTTGGGTAGGGGAGGACAGCTTGAGGAACCTATTTCCTCAACTTTACATCTTGAGTTTGCAGAGAAATGACACTATCTCTCAGGTATGGAGCCAACAAGGGTGGAATTTAATTTTTAGGAGAGCACTAAATGACTGGGAAATTGGGCAAGTAGCAGACCTATTGGGAATCTTAAACATTTTCCCTGGTACTTCTATGAGCCCAGACAAGCCAATCTGGAAACGTCACAGCAAAGGCCAGTTCTCAGTCAAGTCTTGCTATTGGGACCTCAACTCTAACCAGATAGCAGCAGACACATGGCCTTGGAAGGCAATCTGGAAAGCCAGAAGTCCACCCAAAGTGACTTGTTTCACTTGGCTAGTGTGCAGGAAAGCCTGCCTCACCCACGAGGCACTGCAAAAAAGAGGATGGCAGATTTGTTCTAGATGTTTTATGTGTGAGCGAGAAGCAGAAGCTAATAGTCACTTGTTCCTTCATTGCAATAGTGCCACAAGCCTATGGAACATGTTCCTGTGCATGTTAGGAGTTAGCTGGGTGATGCCTAAGACAACCCTGGAGTTGATGAAGCAATGGCCAGGAATTGGCAAAAGAGGGAGAGATGAAGATTGGTGGAAGACAATACCAGCTTGTATATGGTGGACCTTGTGGAGTGAAAGGAATGATAGGTGCTTTAAAGATCAGAAAATCAACATACAGAAGATTAAGATGAAGTGTATAAGCCTTCTTTTTTTTTGGTGTAAACAAGATTTGGTAGGGGAGACAGTAGACTTAGTAGATTTCATAGGAAACTTGTAAAAATACCCAAATGGGGGTGTGCCCACCACTGTGTGGGATGTAAGTTTCCAATTCATCATTTGTTGGATGATGAATTTTTTTGTATGAATACAAAGTTACCCTTCTCAAAAAAAAACTTATCCCAGGATTAGTATTTAGTGATGGGATAAGTTATCCCTACCTTTGGGTGGAATAACAATCTTGGGATAAGCTATCCCAGGATAAAATAGTTAAAATGACAAAAATACCCCTTAAAATCTTTTTTACACATCACTTTTCACATCCTTTAAATAAGATGAAGGGTATTTTTGTAAATAAACAACTTATTCTTAGAAATTATCCAATGCATATTATTTTTAATACAACAAACCAAATACTCACTAAGAAATAATACCAGGATAACTAATCCCAACATAACTAATCTCGTCATAGCTCGTCTTCAAACCAAACGACCCCTTCTAGTATAAGAAATTAAGCACATCCACAGACGAACATAATACAAATGATATATAATGGGGCCAACATTTGAGAATTGTCTTAAAAACAGAGAAAACTAACTCGAAAATTGACCATCTTCACCATCCTAAATTAAGCAGAAGACTTAGACTTGGCAAATAAAAGCAAGAAGAATAGTTTTCTAAAGCTCTGGATAAAGACCACAAGCTTGAGTTCATATCCCTTTCTGACTTCCATTGGAGTCTCAGCTAAAACCTCTACCCTTAATCCAATAACCTTGTCATGAAGAACACAAATAAGAGAACAGTGAAGGTTTTAACAGAGAGTGTTGAGAATATGTAGCATGAAGAACAGAAGAGTAAGCAATGGGAGAAAGGTGTTTTATGAAACTGAAACAAACATAAGCACTTCTTAGTAAAAAGTTTCTTATTATGCTAAAATACTTACCTTTGTTAACTTTGCAGGAAGACAACAACCGAAATGCTGTATTGGCATCCTCAAACCTTAGTTTCCTTGCAATCCATGAATAGACCACTCCCTTACAATCATTAAGGGTATCAATTTCACTAGGTGCTCCAACTATGTTCTTGTTATCACTGAGAATCGTTTGTATCCCTGAGATTTGAAGTGCAGCCTCAGAAATTGCAGGCTGGCAAACAGGCCTGCAGCACTCTTTCAGAGGATCAACTGTGCTGCAAGATTCTATTAGTTTGCTTGTATTTACTGCTTTCTCAAAGGTACTGATGTCCTTCACGGGGCAAGACTCACCAGTCAGATTGGACGACTTCACAGAACACATGCTAGATAATGAGCTGTTTGCTCCTCTGCTGGCTAGTATACTGATGATATCTTTAAAACAATCATCAGCCACCGCATTTTGTAAAACTAAAGTATCAGAATGGCTGCTGTAAAATCCCTGGAATATGTGGAGTAAGCTATTAAACTGTGGGCAGCATATTACGTTCCCTACTAGTGTCGACAGAGATTGAGTACAATCAGATGCTGTTTTTCCTGTGATGCTTGAAATGACAGAGAAAGTTACAGGGCATCTTCCAGTCAAAACAGGGTCATATGTCTTTGGGAAGGAAGGGTACATTGGTGGCAAAGGTTCTCCAGGAAAAGGATAATGAGGGATCATAGTTGGTGATATGTCAATTGGCTGAAAAGTTGCACTGTTCGGTGAGCTAGGTAGTTCAGGTGTGAAAGGGGTTTGCGCAGGTTTAGGTAACAGAGGAAGAGCCACTACATTCGAATAGAGAGCAATTACTAGCAGCAGGTGGCAAAAAGAACCTGCAATATGAGAAAAGTCTGCATCTCAGCAAGCACACACAATTTATGGCTCGGATGGAGATGCCATGAGCATAACAGTACAAGAGTCCAGCAATTTCAATTACTTTTAGTAAGTGATTATTTCAGGCAATAAATGCAGGTTAATACTATGTAGCTTGAAACTTGAGAAAAGATCATGACAATGAAATATGTGATTATGAAGCAAAGAGGCAAAGAAAATTAACTTTGTCACTATGCAGTAACAGAATATACAGGCTGACAAGGGAGGAATGGTCTAGTAGTAAGGATTTCCCACCTCCAAACAACAAGGTTTTTTACCATATCCAGGAAACAAGAAAAAAATTCGAAGGTACCATCAGGCGAAGATTAAGGGACTAACAAGTTGTAGACCACCGAAATAACCTTCTCTACAACTGCCTGTTTAACCATGAACTTATAAAATAAAAAACTGGAAACACCTATGATGTCATTTGTTAGGAGACAAAACAGAAAGCCCAAGAAAAGCCAGCCAGGTGGATTTTGGGTGAGAGGTGGAGGGCACAGTGCAAAGTTTTATGTTTCCCAATCTCCTACCAGATAAAGGAAAGTCTAGCATAAAAACTTTCATGAACCCAGTGCTTTACCCTTGAGATGACTGACAATCTTTACACAAGCCATGACTCCACTAACCCTCCGGTAACATGGGGACTTGCAATAGGAACCTTTAGCCGGCTGATGGTACACCAATTGAGCTGGTCACATAAATATTAAGACCTGCCAATACCTACACCAGATCCAACCATGGGTTAACGCAGAAGAGATCATGCAACACCATAAAATCCTAAACCGCCATATAAAGCAAAGGAAAATTCATATATAAGCATGGAGCTTATTACAAAGAAAGAGGTACTACAACAGAGAGGAGCATAACATGCTTTGTACCCTCCGGAAGGCATCCCAAATGCATCATTTTCTTGTTGGAGAAACATTTTTTTTTTTTATGACCGTGGTGTCCGGGCCAGCTTTCGCACACCTCGACTAAATCCACGGGATACCTGGCACCTCCCACCAGCAACAGGTACCAGGTAAATCTGTTCACCAAGGCTAGAACAGATGGAAGAATCACCTAGTGTTTTTTGCCTCCGCTGGGATTTGAACCTGAGACCTCAGGCCTCATGGCTCTTTAACCCACTTCATTGACCACTAGCCACACCTTGGGTGCTTCTTGTTGGAGAAGCATTAAATAAACATATAGCCAGGTACAACTCATATATCATGAGAAATGCAAGCTTAATAAGCATTTGCAGAGTAGACAACTGATAAGCTTGCAAGGTAAACTGGGGTAAGGCCGTAAGGGACCTTAGCAAGTTAAATGCAAGATCTCGCTACTTATACACTAAGCAACTCTCATCCGTAGAATCCAAGGAAAGAAATCAGAATAAGATGTCCTAAATTGCCTCTCTTTCATACTTGTCTCACCCTAGTTTGCCACTTGAAAAAATGAAAGAAATGGAACTTCAAATCCAATCATTCCCAGGCCTTAAAATTTCTACAATTGGAAAGATAATAATGATACAGGAAAATTTCATATTTACATATAGCATCATCCAATAATTGCTTGAGATATCCTACTTCCATAATTGCTTTACATTTTTCAGCCACTGTCTTAATTATCCTAATCACAGTGTAAGATCTGTTAGGGATATAGTGATATGCCTTAGATCCAATCTCACATGTGATGATTTGAACATATTTTATAAATATTATTTGATATAAATATATGCATCTAATATTCTTTTCATAGTTATATCAAATTGTTTGATTAATACAATAAGGTCCTTGACTAAGTTTTGGGATTTGACATCATGATAGAGATCATAATAATGAGAGAGTCACGTCACTTATAACTTAATCTAAAATTGTTCTTGATCATAGGATTACTAATTAGGATATTAGTGATCCAATTAGATCAATATATATGTGGTGATCTTTATAAGATAAAGATTAGTTGATCTCATTAACTAAATCACATACGTAGATGATGTATATAGAGATATAAATTATTTAACAGACTCACCGAATAATTCCTAATGGTTAGAATTATCATAAACTGTCACTATGATATTATCTTGAAGAATGTGATGTTAGAGTTTCCTTTGACCTGAGATCATCATAGTAATTAACAAGTTATTTATTATACTATGATACCGAAGACCCATGTCCATAAGGAAATGGTTGAAAGGATATTGGGTATGATTAAATGCTTGTAGAATTAGTGACTGATGCAAGATGGAATATGTCAACTCTTGGTAATGAGTTTAAGCTCTATGTTGTCATTAATTATAAACGACTAATCAAGACCTTGGCCAAGGCAATTGAATGAAAGAATAAAAGAGTTTCTTAGGTCATTCAATGGTCGATTATAATCTGACATGCACACAGAGTTGATTACCTATTGGGATTTGACAGTTATACCATATCCTAGGGTGATTCAGAGCTATAAGGACGGAAGGAAATACTACGTCATTCTTCTACAAGTTCTTGAGAGTAAATTGTATACTTCGTGCTATCCGGTCGTTAAGGAGTGTTGCTAGACATCATCCGTGATTAGTATTTTGATATGATCAATTTATTACCGGCTTAGTTTTGAACCTATGGGTTCACACACTAACGAGTGTTCCGGTCTATGTTAATGGATTAGTTATTTTTGTTTGATAATTAAATTAGAGAATTTAATTAGTCAAATAAAAAAAGTATTAATCCAAACGAACTATTTATTATATTCTTTGCTAGCAACAAGAATATAACTAATATTATGAACAAATTGAAGTTTTCTATTTAGAATGGAAAATTAAATTGTATCTCTTGATTAAATTATATATATGATGTATAATAAAATATAAATGATGATTTGTAAACCAATTTAGAATTGGATTACCAATCACGTGGAAAGTCCAAAAGTGAGAGATTATATGGAAAGTTGGTGATTCACATTAATGTACACAAAGGACTTATAATCCAAATTGTCACTGGATTCGAAGTCCATAAGGACTTGATGCGTGAGATACAAGAAAAACCAATTGAGAATTGGGTTTCGTGCTTTTGTATAGGAAAATTTCATATAATTAAACTTTTACCCCAAGAAAATTATTACCTTAACCAAATAGGAAAAAGGTCTATATGTATATCTATATAATAAAAGGTGATGGGAAAAGTTCCATTTCAATTTTATGATGAGCAAGTTTTCATAGAGAAGTTCTTACGAGAAAAACACTTTGTTGAAAGTCGGTGAGTATTACACCAAATCAAGAGAAAATACTATTGACAAGAAAATTATTTTCTTATTTCGTTTATTGTGAGTTGAGATTTTTGAGAAAAATTTCTACACAATATTGTTGATTCAATTTGTTCGCGAGTTCCGCTGATCAAGGAGTTGATAGCAAAGATCGGTCTTGGTGTGATACGTTTAGTCTTCGTAGTATCGAAAAAGTTTTCAACTACGACTGTTGTCACCAGGTTTGTCTTGAAACTTATTTTTTAGATGTTCATCAATTTTAAAACAAGTAGATCTGTCTGGGATTACTTTTTGTCTTCCGTTGCGTGTTATGAATACCCTGCAATCCTTCAAAATCATGAACTGAGTGGAGGATAAAAGGCTTTTCATACCTTAAACTTATCCATTCTTCCTTACGAGAAAAAGAATAGATTTTCATAACAAAATTATAGATAGAAACTTGAAAAATAAGACTAACATTATCCTACTTTCTTCCTGTCTAGTCACACAAATAAAAGCGACACCAACAGAACAAACAATACATCCAGACAAGAAAACTAAATCTTCCAAAAAAAAAAAAAAAGGAAAACCCTAATCTGAAAAAACACACATACAGAACACTTGTCAAACATAAACTTCGGCACCCCTTTCCAAACTCAAGAGCCAAATAACCAGAAAACCAAACAAACAAACAAACAAAAAGGAAAATGTAGCTTAAATCACTAAGATCTCAAGAGTTACACCAATATAAGCAAATCTATATGGGTAGTCAAAAACACATACACATACAGAGAAAAAACAGAGAGAAGAAACTGATAAAGATGTACCTGAAGTGAAAACCCAGTAAAGAACAGAGTTTTTTGATAAGTTGCCATTTAAGAATGGCAAAGCTTCAAAAAAATGAAGAAGCAAAGATCATTTTCTAAATTAAAATCAACCCGCAAAACTGCTTCTTGAGTTCACTATATTGAGCAGACTTGTAAAGTGGGTATATCCCTGAGAAAATATCAAAATTCCTATAATAATAATAATAACAATCAGAGGAAAAAGAGAGAAGGGGAAGTAGGTGTCGAACTAAATGATGGATAAAGTGGGGCGCTGCAGCTTGAGTTGTGTAGGTAGGTAAGGGGGGAAGGGGGGGAAGGGGGGGTGGTATGTTACTTTCCTCTTTTTGCCGGTAGTTTTTTTTTCCTATTATGAACAAGTGTAACCCTGCGGTTGTAGTGCTAATAGGAGAATCCATCAAACCACCTGATTCTTCCACGTAAAATGGGTGGGGCCCGCCCCTCCAAGTGAAGATGCGATTTTGTAAAGCAATTTTTTTAACCGTGTAATTGCCCACCCAAAATAATAATCGACATGAGGCATTTCCAACCACACTCTAAATTACTCTCTACTCTCTATTTATAGAAAGTAAAATAAAAGAGTGTGATTCTCTCTTTAGAAACCAATTTTGCAAGATTCAAGGTCACCACTAGGAGACCTATTAGGTGGGAACAAATTGATTTCTCAACCACATGGACTCTAAATTCGGTTATATCCCCGAGTCAAGTAACTGATACAGTTACAAACTCCGACTATTCTCATATTTCTCAAAATTCTGATGGAAGAGTATGTATTCAATTTTTTGATAATAGTTATACTTCTTATAGACAGTCATTTTCTAATAATTTTATGCCTACTGTAAATTTTATTTATAATAGACGTTCCTTATCTAGTAATAAACTATTACCTGATTTACATCATATTTCACCTATCGAGCCTATTTACGGTCCAGCTCAAAATCGAGCCGCTTCTTTGCACACATTATCTTCTATTGCCTCTAATAAAAAGGCTGAAATAAAGATTGATCCTCAGTTAAATGTGGTAAGAACTAAAGATAATTCCTCGGATGTCTCTGATAAAGATATCCCCTTTGTGTACGAAATGGACTTTAACCCTAATGAGATTTGATTATGGATGTACACCAGATTGATTTTAGTCCAGGTTCACTGGCAAGAAAATACATCCAAAATGAATTTTCAAATGACAAGTGGAATCGGTTTAAAACTTGGTTTTTTGTCACTTATAGTGAAAACGATCTAAATAATATTTCTCAAAAAATTTATGAAAGTTGTGCTTTACATAATCATATTATGTTTTTTGTTCCTTGGTTCATAACCACTTATTTGCCTTTGTTCATCAATGTTCTTGAACGTTCGTACAAAGATGTAAAAGGTGATATAATAAAAATTGTTTATCCCCCACAGTCATCGTTTATTTTACCTAATAATGTAGGTATCACTTTTACTGTATTTCAAAAAATTATTGAAGATGATGTGGCAACTGTTAGTATAAATGAGATTAATAATCTCATCGCTCAAAATAATTATTTAGGACTTTATGTTAAAGTCTTAGGAGAGCATATTAGTTCTCTTGATAAAAAGTTAGACGAACTGACGGCTTTGGTGATTCAGATAAAGACCAACGTGAAGGATTCTGATCCAGCTTCTAGTTCAACTCAGCTTTCTAAGCTCCCTACTCATGTCCAGAGACACCCTGAGATTCAGGGCTTTGTTTTCAAACCTCTTCGAGAGTTAGAAGAACTTCTTGATAAAAAGTTTTCTGAATTAGGGGCTAATCCTATCGATTTGTCAGAAGGTTTTGCAACTGATATAGAAAACACTTTTGATTTAAAAGATCAAATTGATCTTGAAGTTAATAAACTTCGCGGCTATCCTAAGAAAAATAGTGGTAATACCAACTTTGCTCATAAACCTAGTATGCAAACGTATTATTATTCTAGACCAACCCCTCAAGATGTTCTAATTGAAGAACGGGATTGGAACCAGACTAATACCTCTTATAGTGGTACTGAAATTTATGAATGGAACCTGGATGGCTTGACTGATAGACAGCTTACTATTCTCGTCCATAGAATGCTTATGTATTCAACTATCTGTAAAAGTACTAATAATTCTGATAGAAATATTTGCAAAATGATCATTGCTGATTTTACTGGTCAATTAAGAGGCTGGTGGGACAATTATATGAGTATTGAAGCCAATGCTACGATTATAAATGCCATTGCCGACAATGAAGGTGTTGACAACCTAGAAATGGCTTTAGCGAGAAATAGATATGCCTTTGTTTCATATTAATTCTTGCAATTTGAATTATTCAGTTTAAATATATTCGATACTTTAAAGTCTGCAAGGAATCAATATGCCTTTGTTTCATATTAATCAAGGCGTTTATATCTCGAGAAACAGGATCTGTGACAAAAGTATAACTGATGTTTTGTCCTTTGTAGGTAGCTGAAAAGCCCTCAGCCGTTATGCTTGTGAAAGGATAAATAGCATTTATGAAAGGGGTTCTGTAATGACCCTTCCGGTCATTTCCACGTTTAAGTTTGAAGTCAAGCAAATCGGCAAAAGATATCGTAAGACCTTTAACAATTTTCTGAACTTTGGGTCAAATGTGTCGGGGCTTTTCTCCCAATATATAAAGAGTTAGAAGTCCCCCGAAATACCAAATCGAGGGTCTACGAGTCTAGTTTCCAACGCACAAAACCGCACGTCCAAATAATCTCGGAGCAAAGAGTTATGACTGTTTTACCGCGGACTGTCTGGCAGAAAATGGGTTGCGAATCGGGTCGCGAATCGGGTCGGGTTTAACCCGATTTAAGCTTCAATTTTACGTTTTAAAATGCCATCTCAGTTCTGAAACAGTGATAAAATATAAGGGAGGATTCCGAGAGAATTCTTGAATAATTGAAATCGTGCGTAGGCGAATTACGAGCCTAAACTTAAGAACCGTATTAGCATCGTGCGTGTATTTGAAATAGTTATTTAAAAGTTGTATTTTGGTAAAAATTATATTATTATTGCCTTTTCAAAATATTTAAAAGGTGTATGAAAAATATATTTGATACAATATAAGGGTAGACGTATTTATTTTATAAAGATTTTATACTCCGTAATATTTTAACGGAGATAGTAAATTTAATTATGTTAAAATTTATTATTATAATATAGTAGGTTTTATTGGAAATGATTTTCTAATAATTATGGTATATTTAAAATACTATAATTATTTTACCACGAATTTACGCAATACCCGAATATATATCTAACGGAGGGGAATTGGTTGCCACCTCCACCCCACGTGTAAGTGGAAGGTGAAGGCAGCAATAGTGGACTGAAAGGTGGCAGCACATACTAATATATATATTAAGTGTTGGCTGAAAGTTGTTAATATACATGTATGTTGCTGAAAGTAATATACATATGTTTATATTACTGATTGCATACAATTATGCACAGTATTAAATACTCATTCACGTGAGAGGCTTTGTTGTGAGAAAGATATATTTGATAAAGTAAATCAATTATCTTGTCAAGTTATTTCTTCCCAAATTCGATTCCGATTCCGATTTAATTTTGGATTCTCTCGGAGTGGTTCGAGCTTGGACATCGTGTTCCAGCAGCTTGTCGTCGGACGACAGGTCGGTTACGGTTTAATTTCCCCAGACTCCGTATATATAGAATAAAATTGTATTAATGGGCATCCTTGGGTTGGTTTATTAGGTGGGTACCACAGACCTTGACCGCTTTATTCATGTCCGCTATTTTTTTTATTCCTCCGTTGTTTGTAGTATTTGGCGATATATTTCATTTATTTACCCTTGCGGTCCTGTGAGGGCCTTATTGACTCTGGAACATAGACGGTGGGATTTTTGGGAATGTCCGCGAGTCCCGGGCATAGAATTATCCTTCTAGGCTGGTTATGCTTGCTGAGTAGCTGTGGGCCTGTGCAGGGTCGGGAGGTTGATTGTAAGCTGTTGGGCAGCTATTGTTGTGTGTGAGCATATCATTTCCATGCATATAAAGAGGTTTTATCGATGTTTTACCGTGGTTTTGGCTTTGGGCCTACTGACACTGTTTTCTAAACCTTGCATGGCCCGGGGGGCCGTTTTTTGATGGAAATGATTTGGAAATGGTTGATTTCACTTGTGGTTTAAAATCATCAGTTTTACTATTATCACTAGACTCGGCAGGGCCGGAGTACTAGATGAGTTTTCTTACTACTTGAGATGATTTTTAGCTTCGGTTGGACCGAGCACATGAGATGACTTTTTACTGTTTAGACCCGGCGACGCCCGGGCACCCTTGGAGGGGTTTTTCAGATATTTTCCTACTATTTTTAATCCTGGACAGGGTCTGGGCATGCATATTTGAGACTGGTTCTATATCTTGATATTGAGACTGGGACTCTATCTTGATACATGTTCTGATACTGAGATATGGTATGGGGTCGAGGACCTCCATGGACCTTGCTATCCGGGCCAGGGGCTACGAGCTGCGTGTGCCGGAAGAGGGGTATACGGGGGAGTAGAGGTATACGGGCAGAGACCTTCCATGGAACCTACCTGCTGGGCCGGATACATACAGAGATACTATGGCACTTGAGATCTTCATGCATCATATCATTCATGGTTCGAGGTTCCACCCTTGTTTGCTGTTTGCTGATTGTACGCTCCGGTAGTATGGGATGCCGGAGGGTTTGTTTTCACTTGTTTGTGTTCCTCGGTGGTATGGGCGGCCGAGGGACTGTAGGTAGACTTTTGCTTTTTACTTATAGAATGATTCTCTATTATGGGTAAGTATGAGATTGGTACTGTTAGGGTGTTAGTTTCTGGATTTGAGGTTGATATGATTAGTTGAGTATTGACTCATGTCTTGAGCATGCCTATTATTATTCTTTCTCTCTTCTTCTTACACTTGAGGTTACCGGTATACCGTCCATTTCGTAAACTTATTTGTATACACTGTTGTTGCAAGGACCCCAGGTGCGTTATTTCTTACTTTCACCTGTGCCTATGGTGTGTATATTTTGCTTACTAGCCTCATATGTGGTTCTGTTGATTTCCCTCTGGGTAGTTCTGTGTATTTC